>OX122882.1:63990034-64590034 GCA_944738645.1 Eristalinus sepulchralis | reverse complement strand
CTGGAGTAAGGTAGTGATACGTCAGCTGTAGAAAACACTCTCTGTAAATTGTATCTAAAATGCCTTCACAATGGAAAGGTCAGTCGTTCCTTAGAATACATTTCCTGGCTTTTCAGCAGTTCTAATTTTGGTTGGAGTGCTACTATTCCACATCTTCCGTTCAATGAATTTTCATTTGGTTCGCCGGATTAATTTATCTAATGAAAACCATATGGTTCGATAAGAAACTAAATAATTTGAAATACTTTAACTATCTACGCATTCGAAATTAATAAAACTTAAATATGATTTAAATCCTGTGGTATACAAGGTAGTAAAATTACCAAAATAGTTTCGTTTTTTATTTGCTTAATATAAATTATTAAAACTTTAAAGGCGATTTCAATAAATGAATACTTCTTTAGAAACGAAATAAAAAACTCAAATAACACTGCAACAAAGGAAAGTAAACTTAACAAATCTTCAAATCTCACAGAAAATGCAACAGTGATGCCAAACCTAAATAACTGACAGTATGCAAAAAAACCTTGAGTCTGACCAAGGCGCATGATGTGTTCCGGTTGAAACAACTTAAGTGTGTAAGAAAATACAAAGCAAATCTTGTAACATATTTTAAGTTTCGACATTTTTGTATTATATGCAATTCATTTCAACTTCAACTTTGACGAGCTCTGTGACTCACTGCATTGCTTAGATTTTACGTATTGTATGCTTATTACGGATTTTTATGGGATCGATAGGACAATTTTTAAATGATTCCGCCACGGGTTACAACTACAGTTTTCTGGAACCTTATGGGAAATGTCAGGATTCAAGCGTGGTAGGAAAGGAGAAGAAATCCTCAAACTTACTGCTGGTAATAGACTACTGTTTCGGTTTCGGAAACTGGTGTAGGCTTCTAGACAGTTTTCAATTCGGAACAACGATTCCGGAGAGTAGGTAGGTAACTCTCAACCTGAATACAAACAAACTAACACAAAGTCAACCTTTACCAACACTTGTAACAGAAATCATGTAATAAAAATCATAAGAAAATCTATTCTGTAGCAAAATAAACTTTAATCCATTAGAGTTATATACTTCTATAAAGAGAATTTTTTTTAAATAAATAAAATCTGCGCCCAATGTACTTGTATGTCAGGTAAGGAAGGTATTATTGTGAGCTACACTTTTCTTCTCAGCTTCCCAATGTGAAGGTGAGTTCCTAATAGCAAAACAGGCACGATATGAAAATGAATTAAATTGTTTACACAATTTCCATCTATAACGTGATCGACAAGAACATGGTCTTTTTATTCCAAAGGTAATTTCAAATACTATTTTAAATACTTGTAATAGTCGACTTTATGATATTGATTAATGCGGTGCCAAATGTTTTCACACAGTATTCTGGAGAAAACGTTTAGCAGGGATATCCGATAGTTCTTGCATGAGTTGGCATTGCCTCCTTGTAGATTTGGTTAAAAAAGTTCTGATGGCAAGCCATCCATAACTGCGGTTTTGTTATTCTCAATTCTTCTAAAAATCCAATTCTTCGTAACTGGAAGCCAGTACTACTTCTTCGACTGAGGTTGGAATTTTTTGTTGTCTACAACCCATTCTCGGTCTTGCCCACCAAGCTGCTCCTGAATACTTAATTTTATCACTATGTGATTAAAATTACTTCCAAATACACTGTTCAATATAAATCGAAATTCAGAGTAAACATTCGTTTTACAAGAGTTACGAAAGTAACATTTTATTATATTATACTTCTATTTCACATAGAGATTAAATTTGTGTAGATTAGGGTTTCGAGTAACCGCCCTTGTTCTTTAGCACAGCACTTTTTCGACCTGGCAAAGACTCTATAATGGTTTTCCAATGTTTCTCAATTTCGGTCTTAAGGTGAGTTGTATTATGGAACTTCTGTGTAGTCAAAGGTTTTTTTTCAGTTCCGCCCACAAATTCTCGACAGGATTGAGATCTGGGGACAGAGATGGCCATGGTAATACCGACACTTGATGGTTTCTTACCCAAGCACTCACGAGTTTCGATGAGTGCTTGGGATCGTTTTCATGTTGGAAGTGCCATCTTAACGGCATGTTGTCCTCAGCGTATGGTAGCATCACATCATTTAAGATATCACGATAAACTTCTTTAGTCATGATGGCTTTTATTTAAAATTCGAGTCCAGCACCGAACCAAGAAAAACAGCCCCACACCATGACGCTTCCACCTCCATGCTTTTTTGTTGTTTTTTGTGAATCGGTAGTAGAACTCTTTTCTCTGAGGTCGCCGAACGTTTCTACAACTGTCAGAACCAAATAAATTTATTTTGGTTTCATTACTCCCGCGAATGTTAAGAAACATATCTTTGGAATGGTTTCTAAAATTGAAATTGAATTCTTTTCTTGCTTTTACATTCCTTGTACTCAGCAATGGAACTTTGCGAGCGATCCTTCCTGGTAGTTGATTTTTCAGAAATCTTCGCCGGACCGCTGGGGCACTGACTTTGTTGTTTACTTCTGCTGCAATTAAACTCTTAAATAAACACTTGAAAGGGAGCCGCAAACATTAATCATCGTTTGAAAAAAAAGAAGTAATTTATTTTAATGATTCATACAAAAAAAAATTAAAATTAAAATTATTCACATAACAATAATATTGGGACATATTTTTAAAACTAAATAAGGTATTCGCAATATTAATGTGTTTATATGGTATCGAAAAGCAAACAAGTTCACTGTTGTCCAACTTGTTTTGTTATTTGCTTTTGTCCTACCTGTTGTGGTTATGAACTAGTGAAATGATTTATTAACTAACTAATACAAAATATATTAACCTCATCTTAGCTCCTTTGATACAATGTAAGCATCGAATACTTCTGTCAATTACTGTATATAAATCACCCAAAAATATAATAATATCATGTTGAAACTGTTTCGTGTTCAGCCAAAAACCTAATAAAAAGAAAGCAAAATTGTTTTGAAATTTGAGCCAAAATGCAACTTATATGTATATATATATATATATAACATAACTTATATATATATAATATATACACTGTCTCAAAAAAAATTGCCCGTACACCCTTGACTTTTTAAGTCTAAATAGTATAACTTTGAAAGTACTTATTCAATTTTAACAAAATAAAGGGAATTAAATATGTAAAAATAAAACGCTAGTAAAGCATTGGTACGAAAACAAAAATATTCAATAAATAAAAAAAACTTAGGTAACTTCGTGTTTTACACTCAAAAAATTGTCCGTACACTTACGGCTGCAATGCGTAAACACGCATAACATTGCAATAAACTTATGATTAATAAGATGTGTGCTTTCCCTTTGCTTTAATTACAGCACGCAATCTATTTTTCATTGAAAGTGCGAGTTTTTCGGTATATTCGGGCGTTATTTCCCGCCAAACATTTACCAATGCCATTCTAAGTTCTTGTTTGCTCCTAATCGTCTTTTGCCTTAGTTTTGTTTCCACATGAGCCCACAAATGTTCTATAGGGTTCAAATCTGGACTTTGGGAAGGATGGGGAAGAACTGGCTTAACATTATAGAGTAACCACTCTTTTACAATCATTGACGAATGTTTAGGGTCATTGTCGTGAACAAAGCGATATTCATCATCAATGTGCAATTTTTGGGCGGAACTTTCTAAATTGTCTCTTAAAATTTGAAAATATTGTATTTTGTTCATAGTCGACTCTATAAACACAAGATTCCCAACTCCCGAAGCTCCCATTGAACCCCAGACCATAACATTACCACCACCGTGCTTGACGGTATGATTAATGTTGCCATCCTCAAGTGTTGTTCCCCTCTTACGCCAAACAAAACGTCGCCCGTCGGATCCAAAAATATTAAATTTGGATTCATCTGAGAATATGACACGTTTCCAAAACTCAGGAGGCTTATCGACAAAGGCCTTATCGTACTCTAACCATTTTTGTATATTCCGTTTGGATAGCAAGGGTTTATTACGAGGTGCACAGGCCTTAAAATTATGTGAACGCAAAAAATTTCTGCCTGTCTGTGGGTTGACAACAATATGTATAAGTCTTCTTTGAGCAGTGTTCTTATTTCTGTAGTGTTCGTTTTTGATTTTGTTTTTATTGCTCGCAACATTTTACGTTGGACTTGTGGGGTATCCAACTTCTTTTTTCGTCCCCTGCCTGGCACCATTTCCACAGAACCTGTAGCCTTATATTTGTTTATCACATATTGTACTGATGAATTTGTTCTTTCAACAGTATCTGCGATTTCACGTAAGCTCCGACCTTTTCCCCAGAATTTTATTATTCATTCTTTGATACCCTTGCATATGGAGATATCAACTGTTACCAGCAAAGTCTCTGAGCGCAGTGAACAGAAATCATCAAAATAGCAGCAATTTTTTTTCTCACATTAATTTTATATTATTTTGTAGTACACCCTACGTTTTTTGAGTTTAAAAAGGAAAAAGTTTAAAAAAAAAAGCAAACAAAACTTAGCAAAAAGGCTTATAACAAAATAATAACAGGAAAATAACAAAAATTACTTTATATTTTACGCGTCAAAATAAAGTGTACAGCTAGACGATCATACTGTCCCGGATCCTCATAACGTTGAAATTACCCGTTACATTCGTTTTATTTTTCGGGTTTCCTTCGACAATTGTTACTTCAAAGGGATATTTCATTGTTTTGGTATTTTTAAAGAAAGTAGTTGGTTTTGTGTTTGAAGTATCAATATCATCCAAAGATGGGAAAGTAAAGTTCAATTGAAACTCGAAAACTTGTATTGAAATTTAATCAGGAAGGGAAGTCATTACGGCAGATAGCGGAAATAGTTGGCAGACACTATAATACAGTAAAAAAAATTATTGATAAATTTAAACAGTTCGGAGATGTCAAAGATCGACCTCGTAGCGGCCTACCAAAGAGATTGTCTGACGGTGAAATACGGTCTGTTGTTAGGGAAGTACGCAAAAGTCCTCAGCCTTTCTTCAGAAGTTCCCGTTAGTACAAATACTGTGAGACAAAATATTAATTTAAAGAATTCCACCTTTTCGTGAAATGTACACTTTTTTGGCGCCTTAAATATGAAGTTTTTTATGTTATTTTGTAATAATTATTTTATCATTACTTTTTTCGTTAATTTTTTTTTACTCAAATGTTAGTAAATTAACTATTTATTAAATGTAAATAAATTTTTCTTAAAAGAATATGAACTTATTCATCATAATAAAATGTTGAAAATAGAATTTGGTGGTGTACACTTTCTTTTGACGCTCACAGTATATATTATAAATTCTATAAGTATAGTATTAAAATAGAATACAATTTTACCAATCAAAACCCAATTATGTCCAATTGATTAAAAATTCAGGCCACAAGATATTCACCTAAGACAATATAATGAACTTGTCTTTTCCATACACTTAAAGTGCCCTTTGTACAAGGTGTCTAACCTTTTTCTTGTGTGCCCTTATTTTTAAAACTTTTCAAATCCAAAAGAAGTTTTAAGATAGACTCCCTCAAGCTTTGTTAGAATTGCCTATCACGTAATTGCCAAAGTCCAGCACCGACAATGGGACCTAGGAATGGTGGCTATTTAATGTGCCAATACTAAGATTCGAATCGTGTTTAATGCGGCGACCCCTACTATCGACGGCAGGATTCAGTTTTGCAATGTAACCTTATGACATTTACTTCAAGAGTCGTTTTTTTCAATGTATACTTAGTCCGGACAATGAAAAAAATTACCTTAAGATTTTTTTGGTTCATTCACCCTATGTACGTATTTTATTCTGGATAACTTCGCGTTGACTTGACTGTACGTATGAGAAGAGGTTTAAGGACGAACTGATATTCTGGTCGAAGTGTCATTTGCTAGTTAATTCTTAAAGGGAAGGAATGCAGCCGTTCAAGTGAATTATTGGATTATCACTTGTTGACATTCATAGCAACAAAAGAGTGATAGAGGCGAGATAGTGTATTGCCTTAGCAACATTAATGTCTCCTATAAGTTTTATTTCTCGCTTTTGGATTCTATTCCGCAGGTGTAGAGTGGTCATTAGATCAGATAGAAGCGTTTTACTAAAAATCAGGGCAAAAATTGAATTTATGTATATTTTGGCCAGATCAGAATAGGTGTAAAACTGTTTGTATAGTAGACAGCATAGAGTTTTGTATTCAATGAATTTCACTCTACTCGTTTTGTTGGCTGTCAATGTCGAAATTTATTTTGCTTAACAAATGCAGCCATATCAAATTTTAGTAAGCCAAAGGACGAATCTGAAAAGCTTAGGGTGAGAAAGTAGCGAACAGGATATCAAAAGAATGGGAAAAGTAGCGGTGATAAACCAAGACTCAAACAAATATCAAGCCCAACTATCATGCTTTCTCATTTGTTGTACAAGGATTGGTTCCATTTTCAGGTAGAGGTATGATATCAAATCACCAATGGACGTATTGCTTAGACAGCCGATCATTAAGAAACAACGGCGATACAACATATGTACTCGTACTTCATAAGCTGAGGGTTTGTTCGTGTTTCCATGAGCTAAGAGGAAAGGGGTGTAAGTGAATTGAATTTCTAAATGAAATTGATTTGATTCACAATTAAGTCCACAAAATAAAGATTTGGAATTTTTTCATATAGTCAGTGTTCAGTGCCAAGACAGCTGGTTTCTATTGAACGAAGTGGACACGCACAACAAAGAAATTTTTCTAAGCCTTTAAATGTTGCTCACAATCAACATAAGTTTGTCCTCTCATATCAACCAACGGCATTTGAAAATATACTCCTACATCGCAGTTGCTGTAGAAAGCAGAAGTCAGAAGTGTGAATACTGCGAATAGCTTTCCCGCTACAAATCAATGTACATATACAATACAAATCAGAACACTCTTCACGTCTACCCATAGATTCTCGATTGGATTCAATTCAGGACTCTGAGCTGGCCAATCTAAAACATAAGTTTTTCAGTATATTAACCACTGTTTTACAACCCGTGATGAGTGTTTGGGACAGTTTTCGTACTAAAAGCATAATTAATGGGCATGTGCTCAAAGGAAATATTGCTCAAAACGTCTTTGTGCACGTGTTGGTCGATTCGACAAATTATTGTTACCAATTGGCCAACACTGTACAAGAAAAATGTAATTCAAACTATTGTTTTATGCTATATCCTCCATCGGTATACCATCCGAGACAATTAAATTAAATTTAGATTTGCCCCTCGAACATTTTTTTTGCGTGGAACTATGTATGTAAATGATTATCGCTTCTTAATTTTTTTTTTGAAACAAGTGACTTTGTTTTTCTTGCAATGGATCTTATGATCCTAGCCGATATTTTCTGGCTCAATGTCAGAAATTATCAGCATAGCTGCCAACCTTTTTGAATACTTGAATTGTGTCAAAGAACGTTTTTTTTTAGAACATTTAAATCAATGGTTACCATAATCATTGACTCATATTCGATGTGATAAAATTGTTATCATTTTATCAAATAAATAGAAAGTAAACAAATTACATGTATTTAAAGTCTCTAAGAACTTAAGACTTAAAACTTGTTCGTTATCAGAGAAACACATGACACACATCGGCTGTTAAAAAGTTAAGGTAGTACTTGAAGACACAAGCACTCAAAATTATAACTACGGTTTGTTAAATGCAGCTAGAGAATCCATTTTGCTTCGTTTCGGTTACCAAATGCAACCCATGAAATTCCGGACCAGCGGCAATTGGTTCCATTTTTCGGTGAGACATACCATCAAACCACCAGTGGACCTGTTGCAGCAAAAGCCGTACGGCCGGTCATTAAGAAGCTTCCGGGTTTCAAGATATTTCTTAAGCTGACGGTTTATCAGCGTTTCCATGACTTTGCAAAGAAGGGGCGTAAGTGGTATGGGTCGGTAGGAGGTGGGTGATGATGCTTCGACCTTTTCAGGGACGGGCTTGACAATTACTGTTTTCCACTTACTCGGGAAGAGCCCTAAAGAGTAGGACAGATGGAAAAGCTTACGCAGTTGTTTTGCCAGCGTAGAAGAACAGCTCTTCAGAAGAGAAGGGAGGTACCATCCGGGCCAACGGATTTGTGCATGTTCAATTGTGCATTCACAATTTGGTAATGTTAAGCTGGCTGTGTAGCTACTTTGCTTTGTCTAAAGAGCTGATAGCTAGAATGTCATTGTAAATGAGTGTCGGAATTGAAGACGAGGCGGAATACTTTCCGTTTTTTACGTATGACCCACAGTTTTTGTTACCTTTTGGACAATGCAGCACCTTTTGCCTCAATGTTTAATCGCAAGAGAATTTAACACGTCTTATTAATGCATTGCAGTCATTTCGGGCCTCTTTGAACTTCTTCCGGTTTTCCTCAGGCGACGTCAGAAACAGGTATAAGGTGTTGGCGGTATGATCTGCATTGTAAGATATTGTAAGATATTCGTGTTGGCTCATTTACAGGCTAAGATTTTAACATACCTTTCTTCGGGTGTTGTCTGGCCTGAATGTTGATGCCAAGTAGAATTGTGTACATTAGAATTGCCCGCATTACATTATATATGCTTCTATAAATAAAGCAGTCGTGGATTAAATGCTAACGGACGACAAAGTTTCACCACACGACATTTAATTCCGGATTGGAACAGTGGCCGTATTGTGGTTGAAGTTGGTAAGCAAAATCACTACGCACGTAAATAGCGAGACCGCAGTGTAGGAAAAATAACGGCACTAAGCTATATCCTTCTTCTTCTTCTTCCTTTGGCGCTACAGTCCGGGGTGGACCTGGGCCTCAACCAACATGCCTCTCCAGTCAGCATGATCTTTCACCAGCTGCCGCCAGTTGCGCACTCCAAGTTGGTTGACGTCCTTCTCCACTTGTGTGCGCCATCTCAGTCTAGGACGTCCTCTGTTGCGTGGTTCCTGTGGTTCGGATTCGAAGACTCTTCGGGCCGGAGCAGTGATATCCATCCGCTCTACATGACATAGCCACCTTAAGCGTTGTATCCGTAGACGCTTGACTAGGCTCATGCCGCCGTACAGCCCATACAGTTCGTGGTTGAATCTTTTCCTCCAGATGCCATCAACGCAAACAGAACCAAAAATCGCACACAGAACTGGTTGGGAAGCCAAAACCAGACATTGTACTGTATAGCTCGTCTCTATACACGCTGTCATACGCGGCCTTGAAATCGGCGAATAGGTTATGGGTGTCGATTTGTACTTCTTGGGACTTCTCCAGGATTTGCCGCAGTGTGAAGATTTGTTCGATTGTGAACTTCCGTAGCCTGCAACCACACTGATAAGGACCTATCAGGGTGTTGATGAATGGTTTCAGGCGCTCACACAATACGACAGAGAATATCTTATACGCGATGTTAAGGAGACTGATCCCTCCGTAGTTGGCGCAGTCGAAGGGGTCTCCGTTCTTGTGGACCGGACATACGATACTGAGATTCCACTCGTCGGGCATGCTTTCCTCCGACCTTATCTCACAGATGAGCTGGTGCATGCACCCAACCAGCTCATCCCCAGCCGCTTTGAACAGCTCTGCAGATAGTCCGTCCGCACCAGCAGCTTTGTTCGACTTCAGTCTCGATATTGCTATCTTGATCGAAGTCGGAGGGACGGAATTATTGTCCGTCGTCGTCGATGGAGCGTTGCCTAGTATGCTTCTTGTTTGGCTGCATGCGCCCGCCTGCACTCGGCGTCAACTCTTGACAACGTTTCCATTTGCCTTCTTTTGTTTGTGCAGGCAGCGTCGAACTTTGAGACAGTTTCAGGGAGAATCGATCGGTAAAGGCTCTAGCGATCGGCTGCGATTGTAGCTTTCCGACGTCAAACCATTTTGGCCTGTCTCGACTCCGTTGCTGTCTCGATATCCGGGTTCTTACCTTGGCTACAACAAGGAAATGATCCGAGTCGATGTTTGCACCTCGGAAGGTTCGGACATCGAGAATACTGGAGGAGTGTCTGACGTCGATCGCAACATGATCAATCTGAGTCCGTTTCCGGAGGTGTTGGCGTGCAGGCTGTGTCTTCCGATGACTTTAGCAAAGACTTCTTCTCTTCCCAGCTTAGCGTTGAACTCTCCTAGAACGATCTTGGTGTCGTAGCTGGGGCATCGATCGTATGTCCTTTTTTGGAGGTGATAGAAGTCTTCTTACTGCTGTCATCTTTTTCCTCTGTCGGAGCGTGGGCGCATATGAGGCTTATATTCCCGAATTTAGCATCCAAATCCAGGATCTGCCGTAGTGTAAAGATTTGGTCAATGGTGGACTTCCCTGGACTGAAACCGAAACCAACCATGTTAAAGAAACTAATCCCTCGTTAGTTGGCGCAGTCGAAGGGGTCTCCTTTCTTGTGGACCGGACAGACGACGCTGAGATTCCACTCATCGGGCATGCTTTCCGCCGACCATATCTTACAGTTGAGCTGGTGCATGTGCCCAATCAGGTCATCTTCAGCTGCTTTACACAGTTCTGCGGACAGTCTATCCGCTCCAGCAGCTTTGTTCGACTTCAGTCTCGATACTGCTATCTTGACCTCGTCTAAGTTGGGGGGACGGAATTCTTGCCTAACATCGTCCAAATTGAGAAAGAAATTCTGCCTAACAGCGGGATTTGAGCCGTCATCGGCAGTCGGCAGTCTTCAGAAATTATCTTTCCAGATTCTCAGTATCGATTGCGACTCTACTACTAGATCTCTAACCTGCAGGCCTCGGTACGAACGCAATATCCACCGGATAGCAGTTTCACCTTTCGATGAAACTTTCGAACTTCATTCCTGCCATAACATCTCTCCATCTCTTCCACCGCGCGCTGCTCATGCTCTCTCTTTTTCCTTTTGGGAAGCCGGCTCCCTTACCTTCTTTTCTGTTCGTAGAGCTCACAAATAGCTCTCGTTATTCGATGCAGCGTTGCCTTGTAAGCCTCCTATTTAGCTGCATGTGCCTGCCTGCACTCACCGTCAAACCATGGGTTCCTTCTGGGTGGGGGCGTGAAACCCAGCACATCAGCGGCAACTTCTTCCATTCTTTCCTTCTCCATTCTCTTCTATTGTCAGTGCAGACAGCGTCGAAGTTTGGGAGAGTTTCAGGGAGACTCGGTCGGCAAAGATCCCAGCGATTTGTTGCGATTGTAGCTTTCCGATATCAAACCGTTTTGTCCTATCTCGACTCTGTTGCTCTCTCGATATCCGGATTCTTACCTTGGTTACAGCAAGGTGATGATTCGAGTTGATGTTGGCGCCTCGGTATGTACAGACATCGAGAATGTTGGAGGAGTGCCTGACGTCGGTCGCGACATGAACAATCTGGTAGACGGTTGATTGATCAGGGGATCGCCAGATTCCTTTATGGATGTTGAAATGTGGGAAACGAATAGTGAGGTTCCGCCCGCTGCGGAATCCAACAGCCTGAGTCCGCTTCCGGAGGTGGTGTCGTGCAAGCTTTGTTTCCCGACGACGCCAGCAAAGATGTCCTTTCTTCCCAGCTGAGCATTAAAATCTTCTAGAACGATCTTGGTGTCATAGCTTAGGAGATCATAGAACTCATTCTTGCTGCGTTGTCGTCTTTCTGCTCTGTCGGGGCGTGAGCGCAAATCTGGCTGATGTTCCCGAATTTAGCGTTTATGCTTATTGTCATGAGGCGTTCGCTTACGATCGAAGCCTAAAACTTTTGCCTAAGTCTGCCTCGTACAACAAATCCGCATCCTGTAGCAGTCGCTGTAATAGATGTCCCAGTTCTTCATCCTCTTTTTGCCTGGCCCATCCCACCGCACTTCCTGGATGGCGGTGATATCTGCTTTTGTAGCAGTCAAGGGCCTCTGCAAGTTGTTCGTCTGCACGTGGTCTATTAAGAGACCCACGTGCAGAACCGAAAATCGTTGTTCTTTATACGTCTGCTGGGGCTGTCAATATTAGATTCGTCTATATCCGAGGCATGTTGTAGGCTCTGGGTTCTTTTTGGGTGGTGAGGGAGTTAGCCTCACGCACAACCTTTAGACTGGTAGGCCAGGCCCATTATTTAACCCTCGGGCAGAGAGGTTCGCTTCATACATTGGTTCACCACACAACGGTTGTTGTGATGGCTATCCAGGGAGCGCCACGAGGAGGCTGTATGTCAACTTGATCTGTGCAAGAACAAGGATAGTGTTGACAGCTCGCCATGTTAAGTGCGATCAACGACGTTGCCTCGTGTGCACAGGTCCATGCCCCTCACTTAGCTATATCCAAGCAAGTTGAAATCTAACAACCTGTGTTTCACTTGGCGCCAAGAGAGCTGGTTTATAGCAGGAGAGGTGAACGAAGAGATTTGCTCTAAGCCCACGAACTTCGCTCAGATTAGCTCGGAATTGCCCTCTTATACAAGTCTCAGACATCCAGAAAACAAACTCCAACTATGTAGTTGGGTAAGCAGAATTATGAAGTGTAAATTTCTGCGTACAGCTTTGCGACACAAATCAATGTTGGTGTTATTCGCATACATTGATTTTAATAACTCCACTAACAAAAATTTGTTCTTCACAATCCGCTACGTCAGATGCTAAGCAAACTCAGACATCGCCTCAGCCCGGAGAACAAACGGGAGGTGCGACCGAGAATACCTAGCAGTGGCTTGTGAAGGAAGCGAGAGGAAGGGACCGTATGTGCGCTACCGAATCATTTTTATCTTTAATTATTTTGAATTTTTTTATTTAATCAAAATGTTGCATTCGCGACGAGATGAAAGCTGTTAACTTATGATAAGATTTTTTAATGTATTCCAGCGCGGGCGATATTTTATTATAGATTTTATTGTGAATGCGACGGTTAAAGAATTAAAGAAATAACTTGCATGAAATGTGACAACTACGACATGACGATTGTTATAGGAAGAGACAACCAGATCGATTACGTTGTAATCGACGCTAAACATTCCCCTAACATGATCGATGTCCGAATTTTCCGAAATGTCAACACTGACTCCGATAATTTCCTTGTTGTAGCCCAAGTAAGAACTTCGTTTTCTTTGTGAGACGCTACAGTCCCAGGTTGACTTGGGCCTCAACAAAAAGGTTTTCTATACAGCACAATCTTTGGCAAACTGCAACTGCAGTTAAGTACACTTAGTTTTTTTTGACGCCCTTCCCTACAAGTTTTCTTAATCAAAGACCTTCTGTTCGCGACTTCGATGTCGTGCGTCCTTCTGTTATGACAGAATGTATTTTAATTTGCCCTAATTCATCGCTATACCCGTTTTGCCGCTTTAGCTTCAATGTCAGCAAACTTATGCATGGCAGGAATGTCAAAACTAGACATGACATTGTACAGCTCGTCTGTACCGTTGTCATATGTAGCTTTGAAATCGACGAATAGGTGGTAGGTGGCCAGATCTGATGTAGTATGAGTATCTATAATAATAATAATAATTGAGTGGCACTACAGCCCATAACGGACCAGGGCCTAGCTTCTACAACAACTACTCGTGTTGTGCATGCTATTGTTCTTCACGAGTAGAAGGGACCTACAGTTTTTTGCCGACTCCGAACGGCGAGATTTGAGAAGCTTGCCATAGACAATTAATACTCTTTGAGTGTTGTCAGCAACTCGAAAAAGGTGGTGCCGTGAAAAAATACTAGATGTCCCGTCCGGGAATCGAACCCAGACTTTCTGCGCCGCAGTCGATGAACTTACCACTGCGCCACGGCGACCACAGTATAAATACATATCTAGTAGGTGGTAATCTTCCCTAGCCTGAAACTGCACTGATAAGGACCTATCAGATCATTGACGAATGGTTTGAAGTAAACTGATCCCTCGGTGATTGGGGCAGTCAAAAGGGATTCCATTCCAGCTGCTTTGAACAATTCCCTGAACAATCAGTCTATTCCAGCAAATGTGGTTTATCATCTTTCAAATTAGGTGAAACATTGTGTCTGATAGCGGTATTTAGGACGTCATCGCTGCTTAACAGTCTGCGGAAGTAATTTTTACAAATTTCCAGAATCGGTTGCTACTCTACTACCTATAGCCGGTTTCGTCCAGGTCTACATTCTCCGGATAACTGTTTAACGTTTGGTAAGTCTTTCGGATATGCTTCTTGCTGTAACAACTCGGAGATATGAGATATGAAGATTGTGACATGACGGACGAACTGGGAAAAACTATACAACTATAACAGTTTCGTCATATGGAAACAAAACCTAAAAAATGATGTGACTTTCAATATAAGTGGAGTCACTCAAAGGAAACCGGCAGTTAATGGACTCCATAGAATAGAATATATGAAAATTATTACAATTGCGTTCAATATGACTCATGGTTAGTTTTGGTTTTTATTGCCTTTTGTCTTATTTTGTCCAGTATGTGTCATATTTTGTTGTTTTTTGGCTCATGGCGGCCGCCAGGACTGGTTCGGGGAATGTTACAACAAACCCTCGATCGGACGTCCAAGTGGCACAAGATGTTGTTTTGACATCTTAAGCATTCGTTCTGTTATTTCCGTTGGAAAAAAAGCCCTGTACGTTCATATGGCCGAAAGGTGTGGCAGACGGAGGAAGAATGGTTGTCCTAAGCTCGCTTTAAGGCTCAGTAAAATCCGCTATGCATTCTTAATATATTATAAGGCAATGTCGAATCAGTAAGTCTTAGAGAGTGTCTGGTGCGCAAAATTTCCTTGTCTCAGCCACAACAAAGAAATGATGGGAATCGATTTTGCAGAGAGCATCTAATACCACGATCCTAAAGTGAATTGAATCCCCTTCATTTAAGGAGTTACGTGATTTTTTTATGAGCTTTACAGCATCCAGAGATAGGCGCTTTAAAAAATCCAGTGATGGGTTTTCCCTGTTAAAGTACAGTACAGTAATATAACATTTTTTATATTTCCCTGTCAATATTGGGATAGTCTATCATAACATATATTGTCATCTTTTTTGCTTCATCACAACTTCTACAGATTTCTGTGCCTTTGAACCCCATTTTATGGAGGTGGAAATTCTTCTTTGTCCCCTAAATTCTCCACATAGCCTTACCAGGGTAGCTTTTTTAATTCAGATATTCATTAACCTCTTTGGGATTTGTTCCAGTTGCCGAGAACACGCCAATTGCCAAATATCGTCGTTCCAAATCGGAAAAAAACTATAGGTCCCCTCTACTCGTGAGAGAACAAAAGCACACAACTTACAACACGAGTAGTTGTTTAAGCTAGACCCTGGCGCCTTATGTGCTGCAATGCCACACAATGTACATACGAGTATATATATAATAATTATTGGAAAATAAGCAATTGAAGCGCGTAATCTTAAAATAAAGTTATGTTATGTTTATCAACGAGTGTTTTCACTTGACTTAACCCACTATATATCTTTTTGTTGACAATCAATTAAAGTCATGTTAAGTTAGGCTCTGTATTATTCGCAGCCAGGCTTAGATTTTAATCTATACCGCCTAAGCGTTTACTTTACTGCTTGGCTATTTGAGAATAGCGATAGCATGCCTCGATTGGAAAGAGGAATGTGTAGACCGATTTCTGAACATTTTAAATTTATTAAATTTGTTTATGGTAATTCGCATTTTTCGTTTAAAACACTAGTTATTCACAAACATATTTTCGGGTATCAATAATATGTCCATAGACACATTTTGGTAAGACCTCATGTTTTGCCTATTTGTTGTTTGTTAGGAGACCTTTTACGAAATCTCAAGACTTAAAGATCATTTGCTCTTGTTGTTATAGACACATATATAGTAAATAGTGAAGAAGAAAATAACTTTCCTTCTGGTTCTAAAACCCTTTCTGTCCCAATTTTGCAAGACTAGTCTTTTATTTGCAACTTTTTCAGCAGCATGCTTTGTGTACATTCAGCTGGTGCTGATTTTGTATAAACGGGATTTGCTTGGAGGCTTTTAGTAATTGTATTTGTGGACGTCTAAAGATGACACTAAATAAGGTCAGATGTGCCCTTATATGTTCTTTAAGACCTCCTCCATGATTCTGTTTTAAGTTCTGTTTTTTCTACCTGTCCTATCAGTGAAAATTTGAAAATTTTCAACTCGCTCGAGGGATTGTTTCCTCTTCAGAAGCCCACAGCTTAGCAACGACGGATGTAAATATCAGCAGGGAAGTGTTAAATATCCAGGATAAGTTTTAGAGTAAAAATGCAGTGCAAGTTTGTGTAAAGTATATGTGAATGATGTAAGGAATCAATCAATCTTTTAGAATGAAAGTGCAAACAAGACAAATACTAACATCGTGTTTTATTTTATAATAATAATTAGATCAAACTTTGAACAAAGTGTGGGTATACAAAAAGCACATAATAACTGTCATTCTGATCTCCAATAGCAACACTTAATTAATATAATGCCCAGACTAATCTATTAAGCGGTGTTTGGCAATGAAAACTGTGATCGCAAAAATTAAAATGTTTTTTTCTTTGCTTCCACGTTTGATCTACCTTCTACAACAATTACTTTTGTTGGGCGCGCTACTGTTTTCTAACGAGTAGAAGGGACCTACAGTTTTTTGCCGACTCCGAACGGCGAGATTTGAGAAGCTTTTCATAGACAATTATACAATTGATACTCTTTGAGTGTTGTCAGCAGCTCGAAAGAGGTGGTGCCGTGAAAAAATGCGAGTTGTCCCGTCCAGGAATCTAAACTAGACTTTCTGCGTGGGGGTCAACGCACTTACCACAACGTCACGGCGACCACTGTAATTTGACTTACACTTATTAAAATAAATGAATTAAAATTAAGTCCTCGCACTGGTACTTAATAATCTAAACCGTTAAAACCGTTTTTGTTGCTTTTGTAATGATTTTAATTCTACTAATTCTCTACTACAGTTTAGTCGGGTCATATCTGTAAAAACAGGTCACATTTTAACTGGTGTTTGCACTCTCATCAGACGATGCAGTCATATTGACTATATGTTGGCCTCTGCAGCCAATGAACATTAAAGTAAGGTAAATTAAGTTGGAATAAGCTCGTATTAATAACACTTTAATAAAAAATTGTTAAAAACATTAATTACATTACAATAATAATGATTATTATCAACAACATGTGCTGAATTTGTTTTACTTTCCATTAAATGTTGATTTCCCCTCGATCAACAATGACAGATATTCAGTAATAAAGCGATTATAATTATACTAAATGTAAACTAATAATTTGTTGGCAAAAACGAAAAAAAAAACAAAGATTTGTTTCTTTTAAAGCATAACAAACGCACGCGGTATTTTATCTCTCTAAAAATTTTGAAATTTAAAAAGTAAATTATCATTCATATGTCATTCGTCATTATAAGTCAATCATTGGACCTTCGGATTTTCGGAAACCTAAACAATTCAAGACTGTCTTAACTTTAAAAGATGGCATATCTCAGGTAATTTAAGATTTAAAAGACCGTTAAGAAGGTTTTGTTCAATGCCTTCATTAAAAAATTTTAGAATTTAGCAACATCATGAATCAGTGACTAAGTTAACTAAGTTTGCATGTATTTTTCAGTAAAAAAAAACGCATTTTCCATAATGATGAAAATTAGGAGTTTTTCGCATTCCGTTTTCCAAAAAACGTTAAGCTGCTACACGCCTTCAATTTGAAAGAAAACAAAAAAAAACTTCTGTGCAGATAAGATTGAATTAAAGCAAAATTGCATCAAAGTACAATAATTCTTTTGGCAAATCTCGAAGGGAAATAAACAATTTTCATGTCTCCAAAAATACAATTGTATGTCCAGTCGATGGATGTAAAGGGCTTTATTTCCTACACATGTTTTAAGAAATTTTGTCAATGGTCGCCTTTCGAACAGCATGCATTTGCAGTGCTGAAGAAGGCAGTCTTACGACTGCTGATCAATATACTTCTGGAGTATGGATGTTATTTGGAGATTAATTTTCACAAAACCCATACATCACTATTACGTGATTGTCATCGTCTCTCAATAATAGAAAACTTGAGGAAATGCCAACAGAGAAAACGTTATCCATAGAAGGTATGTGCACTAAGAAGTTTTATGAAAAAACAACTTTTAGCCAGTCAAGCGGGAAATATATAGTACGCTTCCTATTTAAATCATATTTTGATTCGTCAATACGACAAGGTTAAGGGATGTTTTTGATGGTTCACCTTCAAATGGAAAGTCATTGAGTGATTTTTCAAGATTTTGCTTGATTTCTTCAACAATTCATAGTCTTTCTTCTTGATTCTTAAACATACCCGGGAGCCCAGATTGTGCCTTGTTCTGGGTATTGTCTTGGATTTTATATTTTTCAATAACCTTTTTTTGGCAACAACTTTAACAATTTCCCAAGTAGATTTTTTTCATCACTGTACTTTATTATTACATATTTTATTCCTTCCGAAAGTTTCTTTCCTCGTGATGCCATATCCAAAAGCAAGTATTTCGCATGAGTCTATTAGAAAGTATAAATATACATATTTACTGTCTTACCTTTCTGAACCTTGGAGTACCTGACCAGCAAACCCGAAGTCCATAAATACATTTTTTGTGTAACATATTTGGATGTTGTTCGCAAAGTAAAATGTATAGTTCTTGAAGAAAATGTATCTTAGGGTAGTTTTAATGAAAAGCATTTAATTTTTTTAAGAGCTTATGTTAAAGGCCGTAAGGCATGTGAAGAAAATGTAATTATGTGTGGAAAAACGAACTGGCTTAGTAAAGGCGATATTTGCGTTTAAAAAATAATGGATCCTTGATTAATAAATTTAATGTTCCTGTAATATTCCTTGCAGCACTAATTAAAAACATATTCGAATAACTTAATAAATTATATACAGTACCTCACAAAATTGAGCATACACTCACAGCTTAAACATATTTTTATCCTTTTCGCCTTACAAAAAAAAACTGTTTAATAAAACTTAAATGCAGTTCGAATTGACTTATATCAATTGCTAAAAACCATAAACAAAAATATAAAAATTAAAAAAAAACTTGCTATTCCCAAAAAGCTTTCCGGGTGGTTTACATATTGCCTAGCAAACTCCAATCTTTTCTTTTTTTATAACTAGGGAAATGTACGGGTTTCTTCGGGCGATCCTACCATTCAAATTATTCTTTCTCAAGACTCTGCGAACGGTTTCCACTGAAAGAGGCTTATTAATTACGGATGACACCTCAGCCCTCAACTTTGCAACGCTAAATTTTGGATTGGACTTGATTGTCCAAACAATATACCGCTCGTTTTGTTTTGAGAGCAAGTTTTTTCTTCCCCTTCCAGGTCTGTTTTTCAGTGTCCCTTCATATCTATAATTCTTTATATAATTCTTTATCGCCCTACAGTTTCTCCCATTTTTCGCATCGACTTCCCCTCGCAAAATAGCTTAATTATGAGCATTCTCGTTGACAAAGTAGTCTGTTTTCGCACGTTTTCCATATTTTCGCACAAAGAAGAGAATATCGGTCTTTTCAGTTCAAAAGCGTGTGCAGAAATGATCATCAGGGACATTTGTTGCTTCATTCCTGAACAAATTTGCATGTATCGATTCTGCGAAGCTTGTGTATAACGCACACATGACATCTGTATGCTCAATTTTGCGTGTCGGAAAGTACCGGTAGGAAGTCGCCAGTCTGTGAATTTGGCATGTACTCTTATTTAAGATATGTATTCAGTTATGATTGTACACCAAAAAAATAAAACAAGAAAGTGGTCGGCCTTAAAACAGCACGAATCTGAAGTAATGATAGGTGTATGCTCAATTTTGTGAGGTACTGTACATCATTGTCTCTTAAATAAAAACTTAACTGATTACTCAAATTTTCGGCTTGGATACTAAATTTAATGTTTCTGTTGCATTATATTTATGTTATATAACTGGCAAAAGTTTTTAGAATGATTTGTGTGCCAACGGTAGCTTGGTTCAGATCTTTATAATATTTCTATATCAAGTTAATTAATTTGGGAAAAGAAGATAAGTTTTCATACTTGGATTTTAACCATCGATTGCGGTTAAAAGAGGGATGCAATGCTTTCGACACTTTTTATTATCATTATTATAGATGCATCTTTAAACGGAACCAATATAGGTGTGGCCGCCGTGGCGTAGTCGACCCACACGCATAAGGTCTGGGTTCGATTCCCGGACGGGACACTTGCAATCACGGCACCACCTCTTTCGAGTTGCTGACAACACTCAACAGAGTATCAATTGTCTATGAAAAGCTTCTTAATCTCGCCGTTCGGAGTCGGCAAAAACCTGTAGCTCCCTTTTACTCGTAAGAGAACAGTAGAACGCACAACATAAGTAAAGGGTGTCCCAACAAGAACGCAAGATTTAAATTTTAAACAAAACGCAGATATTTAAAAAACATTGTCAATTCTTTATTATATCGTAAAGTAGACAGGATGAGGTTATGTGTGGAGTAACACATCGGCCAGATGGCGGCTTTGCTGTCACATACGCGATCTTTTAATGAAATTTTCAATTACCGTTTTGCATAAATGCTGCGGTATTTCATTAATGCAGCATCCAATTCCCTCTTTTAAGGCTTGAGTCGTCGTCGGCTTATTTGCATAAACCATCGACTTCCAAAAACCCCAAAGAAAAAAGTCCAATGGTGTTAAATCGCACCTAGGCGGCCAATTGAATTGTTTGCCTGGCTCTATGAGATGTGGCGCCGTCTTGTTAAAACCACATCCCCTCCACATTCATTTCTTAAATTCTAGGCACAAAAAAATTGGTTATCATTTCACTATATCGAACACCATTGACTGTTTGCGCTTGACCTGACTCATTTTCATAAAAACAAGGTCCAATGATTCCTTCAGCCCAAATCCACACCACACAGTGACACGTTGAGGATGCATTTGCTTCTCGTGAATCACTCGAGAATTTTCCTCGTCCCAAATGCGACAAACTGCCTATTGATCCCTTCGCTGTGCATGGTCAGCTGGCTTCAGTTCCTGTGTCAGTTGAACTTTGTATGTATGAAGATGCAAATACTTTCGTTTTGCTGAGCTCGGTGTCGAATTAAGGTGGATGGAGTTTGAGCAATATCATCACGTACTGCTGCGTTATTTTCTGTCGATCGACCTGGTCGAAGGCGCGTTGTTGTCTTTACAGCAGTTACAGACCCAGTTTTAGCAAAATTTTCCATTAATCGCTTTTCAGTTCATTTTTTTGATCGCAATTTGCGAACTGTAGCCGCAAAACTTTCACCATTTTGGTAAAACAATTTCAAAATGAGTATGCGTTGTTCATTCGTGTAGCTCTCCATTATTATTAACCTTATACCTTCTACTAACAAACAATAATAATTGTTCAAATATCAAACAATGACAATTCAAATGGCGCCAAATTTAAATCTTGCGTTCTTGTTGGGCCTCCCTTTAGTTGTTGTAGAAGCTAGGCCCTGGTTCCTCATTTAGACATGCAACTTTATTAGTTTATTTCTTGAAATTTCTAATTTCTATGGTATACGTATCATCATCAGTAAATAAAATCCCACATTTTCCCCATTTCATTCAACGTAATTTTCTGTTTTCCACTTACAACATATACGTGGAACATACAATTATATTATTTTCTTCAAAACTAAGGTATGAATGTAATATAAACCTCAGGTTCTCGAAACAAACATGTGACAATTAAATCTGGGAAGCAATTCTATAAAATATGTACAGTATAAGTAAGTAAAATTCATGAACTCTATACATCGTAGTTTTGGTGAAAAATATGCTTATTCCTTGGCTTTTTTGGTCATTTAAATAATAATTTAATAATTGAGTGGCACTACAGCCCATAACGGACCAGGGCCTAGCTTCTACAACAACTACTCGTGTTGTGCATGCTATTGTTCTTCACAAGTAGAACGGACCTACAGTTTTTTGCCGATTCCGAACGGCGAGATTTGAGAAGCTTTCCATAGACAATTAATACTCTTTGAGTGTTGTCAGCAACTCGAAAGAGGTGGTGCCGTGAAAAAATGCTAGGTGTCCCGTTCGGGAATCGAACCCAGACTTTCTGCGCCGCAGTCGATACACTTACCACTGCGCCACGGCGACCACGGTCATTTAAATAATAATTTATTTAATGGTACTGCAGCCACAAGGGACCAGAACATATCTTCCTCATCAACCACTAGCGTTGTGTGTGCTATAGTTCTGCCGCTAGTAGAGGGGGCCTACAATTTTCCCCGACGGGAAGCTTTTCTTAGACAATAAGTACTCTCTGAGTGTTTTCAGCAACTCGAAAGAGATGATGTCGTTAAATATGCGAAGTGTTGAGGCCAAATCGAACCTGGAACCTTTAACATATGAGCCGACGCTCTTACCCACTACGCTTCGGCGATCGAGACAAAGACGACAACGTTACAAAATGCTAATTGGAAAATTGAGTCTTTTCCTTGGGGTCACACTTACCTCTGTGCGATGTTATTTTGATAATTGTATCGACTTCATACTGCTTCTTCATAATTTTTCTAATGCGGTGCCTTAGGCTTTGTGTTCGATTTCTGTTCTTTTGTTGGTAAAGCTCAGAAATCAAAAAGATACTTATAATAGCAGGGCTTCTAGCATTGCTGTCTGGTGTTGTCTTGCTTTAAATGACGTCTGGAATTAAAGATTTTACAGTGAAAGACTTCATGCTCCGCATTCTCTTCCGCATCTGAGTATTTATTTATTTACGATAGTTTATACGTAGTGATGTATTTATTCCACCTTTTTGTTGACAATCTTTTGTTCGCTTGTGAAACATCCTTCGCAACGCATATGCCATCTTGCTCCCCACTAAGCATTTTGGATAGGACGCACACCTCATCATCATTGTTCTGAAAGTAGATATTACTCGTATTGCGATACTAGGATGGTTCTTCGGGTGTTTTTTTTTTCCTTTGATAGAAACGCCAAGTTTTCGAGTTTCTACTGTGTTTCGAAAATCCCTTTTTTTAAAGCACTTTGCTTTGATTCCCTGAAGGCTTTCTCCAGTTCACGTCTTGCTAGTCTGAAAGACTGGAGTAACTCTCAGAATTCTGCCCTACATCTAGATCGTTGGGACTTTCGCCGAGCCTTGAGATATTTTACTCTAACCTTTTGAATTTCGGTTTTCCATTAGTAGCATCGGAACCCTCTTTCGCAAAGCTTTCTACAAGACATTGCCACTTTGCAAGAAGATGGTCACCACCCTCTTAAGCTGACACATCTTCTGCCAAAGCAGTAGATGTTAGAATTAATACATCCTTGTCGAAGACCTCTTAGAACTGCGACCTTACAAGTGTCTGTACGATAACTTATTATAGCTACATCCGTCTTGTCCTCGCTTATCGTTTTTGTTAGAAAGCGCATAAAGATTAAGATTTATTTGGATCAGCGCTTTCCAGAATACCAGATATTTGCTACTACCGGCTATTACTTAAAAGGTTTTGACAACTAATACCAAAAACCCGTAGGGTCTTTAGAGCAATGTTTCGCTATATATCCATCTTCTCCACCATTGTCTTCTGCGTAAGTGTTCGAATTTTTGCTTCTCCGCCAAGATTTTCCCAGATAATGCTCTTATATTAAATTCCTGCGTTCTCTTGGAGACTTGTTCTTTTTGGGTGCCTTATTTAACGACTTTCGATCAATAATTTTTCTAGTCGAACATCTTTTTCTGCGCGAGATTTGGCGTTGCTGCTTCCCCGTTTTTGCCCCGTTTTGATACCCTTGAACACTTTGGAATGGCTGTGTTTGCATCAGTTAGATTTAGGCGTATCCTTTTCTTCTGCAGACAATGCTGCCGCTTCAAGGGGTATCCCCTTGTTGGAATCCGGTTTCCTCTGTGATCCTGCTGCAGGTTGAAGACACGGTGAGGTTTGCGGAAACTTATTCATCCGAATAAACATCTTGTCATGCTCATTATGCAATTACGCAATTACGTAAATATGCATCACATTCCTTAGTCGTAAAAGGGGGGTAAATGTATACGTACGTGATGTTTGCGCTACGGAAGCACTTGAAGACGGTGCTGACTTGTCTTGTTAGCTCCGAAGTTAATGCAAGCAGTGACGCCGGCGTGGATAGAATAAGAAATTTTTTTTATAAATCTATTTTTCAATCTATATGCCTAAGCTAGTGTAATGAAATCAGAAATGAAACTATATATCACTTAGGACTTTCAGAGATATTACTTCGGGATGGAGAGTGTGTAGCGCAGAGATAAGCAAGAAAATATTCAACTTTCTTTTTTCTTGTACCTTGATTTCAACTAACAGCGTTTTTTAAAACCCGAGTCTGTCAATGCGTGTGAACTGTTTTTATTCGCTGATTACCCCAGCCTATTGACAAATTGAACTCATTTCTAGTAAGATGTAACAGAACTTAATAGTGATGAATTTACGTAAACATATATATAAACCAGTATACTTAATATAAAAAATTTGTATGATATATCAAAATAATAGGGGCCCGTATTTTTTAATTTAGGCAAAAAACGTCTCAATATAACGAAGTCAGAACGAACTGAATATGTTGTTCATATGTATTTGCAAATGTATGAAAACTACTTCATTTTAGTTTGCAAGTGCTTTCGGAAAACAGAAAATGTTTTCTCTTTTTTGGATATGAAGTGGGCATGACTCCACTGTACACTCAGAATGATAAGCTTTACATATCACAATTCAACCCTTGAAAAGCCACTAAGGGAACAAGGGGCAAAAATTGGTTTGATATGAGTCTTTCATTAATTTTTTCATCTCTGGAAGAGTGCTGCACCATTGGAAACAAAACGTTGGTGGTATACAAAGAAGACGGCATGAACGTATGTACAGACTTATCTGTCAAAAATCCCAAAATTACAAAAACTTTACATTAACGTTCGCAGTGCTACCACTCGCTAAAGGATGTACCTGCTTTCTGTTGGAGGCAAGAAAAGAAATTTTTTTCCAAATGGTTTAAATCAATTTCCACTTGATGTCAATTCCATACGAGACAGCTCGGATTTCAACCCCATTCACTATCTATTTCCAACAACTGTTGTAAGCATAACAACATATTTTTACCTTTAGTGCTAAAGTAGGGCATTTCAAGTCATCAGTAAAACGTTATTTATCTAAGAGCTAAATAGATATAAAAACACCCACAAAATTGGAGAGGTAACGGAAAATCTTAGCCAGCAAGACATGGATGATGCGTGAATTCAAGCTAAAGATGGAACTTTTCGTCTACTTATCAACACTTAGTGCATCTTTTGAATTGCTCTTCATCACTGAGCTTCATAGAACCAAGAAGGTAGGAAGGAAGAAGAAGAGAAACGCAGTAGTAACTTCTGAAATTTCACGTCGGCAGAGCCATTTATAACCAGCCACACAACGACTCGCTTTTTGCTTTGCTTTTCTGATCACCTGGGAAGGTATCTAAAAGAAAAAAAAAATCAGTTGGTCACCACCTGAAATATTCCACCGATGACAAGGCATATAGAGAATCTGTCCGTTTTACCTTCGGGCGTTTTAACATTTTAGTACACGGCCTGACGGCCTGAAATCAAAATGTGATCCGAATCTGCAGATCAAGGTAAACAATTTCGTGGCTGACATGATGTCCGTTAACAAAAGGGTTTCTCCCTTTCACTTAGAACTAACCCGAAGCTTTACGGATGAAAAAAGATCATATGTATCGTATGTTCTGAGATGAAAGTGCTACAAGACGATTGCCACCGAAGAGGATCTTCAGAAATATTGCCAGATTGTTTGGTATGTTCTGACGTTCATCATAAAGAACCCTAACAAAGTCCCAGTCAAGATCAGGGTCAAATCAGGAACTAATTTCACCGCCAATTTATGCGGGGCCTCCCTTAACATGCATTCTTTAATGGGTATGTCTAAGCTTTGACCTGGGTGGAGTTCAATTAAATAGTAGGAAGTTTTTGAGAAAAATTAATTTGAAAAACTATTTTATTAAGCATATATAGAATATATACGAAAATCATATAGCCAAAATCTTAGAATTGAACTGGATCTCAATTTAGATCACTCCCTAAAATAAGGAAATGTTTGATATTAAAACGGCAAATACTTAGAACCTTAATGCGAATTATTGATCCAATTGGACTTATTCACTTTGCTCTAACTTTCTTTAAGACGTCTGAAGAATTAATGTATTGGAACCTGATGATTCCACGTCGGTATATGTCGTTCTCATTAGATGATTTTAAAGTGCAAAAATTGTATTCGCAGATGATTTCAAAAATTTCATTTCGCTGCAGTCTCTTATTCTTTCTCAGCATGAACTATTGCTTTTTTCCTTCACATTAAGGACTACTTTTTTAAGCTAGAAAGGCAGGAAGTTCTAAATCACACCATTTGAATACTAAGGAGAGAGATGAAGTTTCGTTGTTTTACAGATTGGGGTTTTTTTTAAAGATCCAGCAGGAAGTTATAGCAGAAGATAATAGGTCCTTAGACGTACCAAAATGCGTAAAAAGAACAAGCTTACTCTAGAGATTGTCTACTTTTCTGGACATAGAAGGTACTACACAAATGAGCTCGAAAAAGATGAAAAACCATCAATTTGTGCAATATCATCACAATAGAAACATAGTGAGACAGCTTTAATAATCGTAAATATTCGCGACCGGCCTTGGGTCATAAATGTTAGAGAAACAAACTAAAAGATTAAATCTAAGTGTGGTATGTGCAATCTCTTTAGGGCCTGTCTTGGGAGAACAATCAATCGGGCTTGTATCGTTTGATTTAAAACGGCTGTTAAGTTCCAAAGAGACTACAAAGAGTTTTAGTTTAGTTTAAAAGACATTTTTTATTATTTATTATTTATCTAATGGTATTTTAAAACTAGGTATAAAACGCTTAACCTAGGTACGACAGAAATGAAATCTTATAACTATTTACTGGCTCTATGCGGGCGCTCTAAGCTAAACTATTGATATATTTTAGAGACTACAAAGAGGTTCGGATTGTTGTTCACATTTAAAGACGTTCAAATTAAAGTTTCCAAAGACGTTTCCCTGCATCAATGTATGACGCGATCCGTCAATTTTTGCCAAACGAACAGCGAAAAAAAGATTGATAAAGATGTTACTGAAAAAAAAAATAACGCAATTCAATCAAAGTCAACAAAGGGCAAAATTCCGTCCCGCCGACTAAGGCGAGGTCAAGATAACAATATTGAGACTGAAATCGAACAAAGCTGCTGGAGCGGACGGACTGTCGGCAGAACCGTTCAAAGCAGCTGGACATGACCAGGTTGGACACATGCACCAGCTCATCTGTAAGCTATGGTCGGAGGAAAGCATGCCCGATGAGTGGAATCTCAGCGTCGTCTGACCGGTCCACAAGAAAGGAAACCACTTCGACTGAACCAACTATCGAGGGGTTAGTCTCCTTAACATCACGTACAAGATCCTCTCTGCCATATTGTATGAACGCCTGAAACCGTTCGTCAACTACCTGATAGGCCCTTATCAGCGTGGTTTCAGGCCAGGGAAGTCCACTACGGCAGATCCTGGAAAAAACCCAAGCATATGACAGCGTACATAGATACGAGCTATACAGTTCCATGTCTAGTTTTGGCATTCCTACCAAACTCGTAAGATTGGGTAGGATGACAATGGAGAACTTTCGCTGCTCCGTCAAGGTCGGGAACGAACTCACTGAGACCTTCAATGTCGAAAAAAGCTTTAAGACAAGGCGACACGCTGTTATGTGACTATTACAACATCATTCTTGAGAAGATCGTGCGTAAGTCGCACGTCAACACCGAAGGCACGATCTTTTAAAAGTGCGTACAACTGCTACACCTACGACATTGACTTAATTGGACGAACACAGCTAGCGTTAATGAGGCGTTTATTGACATTGAAGCGAAAGTAGCTAAAATGGGTTTGGTGCTAAATGAGGATAAAACGAAGCTTATGCTATCAAAGAGGAACGACACACAACACCGACGTCTCGGACGGAGCGAATCACTAGTCAGCAGAAACTTCGAGGTAGTCAAGGACTTCGGATACCTCGGCTCTACCAAAGTACCAAAATCAAACGTAGAATTACTCTTGCCAATCGCTGCGTTTTTGGGCTCAAGAGGCAACTGATTAATAGAACCCTATCTCGAAGGACTAAACTAACTTTGAACAACAGTTTAATCATCCCAGTCCTCCTTTACTGCCCAAAAACTTGGGCGCTACTAAAAACGGATGAGGAATCCCTTAGTCTTATTGAGAGAAAAGTTCTGCATGCCATTTGTAGTGGAGAAAATTTTAAATATAATACAACTGTTACAATTGCATCTAATAATAATAATTGAATGGCACTACAGCCCATAACGGACCAGGGCCTAGCTTCTACAACAACTACTCGTGTTGTGCATGCTACTGTTCTTCACAAGTAGAAGGGACCTACAGTTTTTTGCCGATTCCGAACGGCGAGATTTGAGAAGCTTTCCATAGACAATTAATACTCTTTGAGTGTTGTCAGCAACTCGAAAAAGGTGGTGCCGTGAAAAAATGCTAGGTGTCCCATCCGGGAATCGAACCCAGACTTTCTGCGCCGCAGTCGATGCACTTACCACTGCGCCACGGTGACCACTACAATTGCAACTGCCTTTATTAAAAATCGGTGCTGCCAGTTAAGGTCAATGTATTTATATCAGAAAAGCCTGACCTGACTTTGGAGACTTCGGGTCGTTCAACCGATCAGCTGGCTTGCACTTTTCTAAGCCAGAACGAGATAGCACTATTTATGTCTTGATGACACAGTGTGTGGTGCAAGAATTTTTTCATTGACTTTTTTTTTCTTCTAAACATTGTTAGTCCTATTTGTGTTAATGGCGTCTGGAGAAAAGGATTCAACGACGAACTCTATAGGCTGTACGGCGGCATACGCCTGTTCAGATGCTTGGCATACAAGGCTTAAGAAGTTTATGCCATGTATAGCGGACTTTATTAAGTACACAGCAGCTGCAAAATGCTGCGCTATATTTGGCAGAACTTTTATATATTATATAATGACCTCGGACATCTCTCTTCCTAATTTACTAGAGGATTAATCTAGTCTAAATATGAATTTAAAAACTTCAAAACAAAAATATATTTACAGCTATGTTATTTCTTTATTAAATATAAAACAAATTAATAAATATTGATAACGTCTCAAAACAACAATTAAGGGGATAAAACGTTGAAAAAAAAATTAAAGCTTTTAAGAACATTTTACATCAAAAAAAAGGGCGTTAGATTGGTACTTGCTAGAGATCACTCAAACAAACCCCGTGAATGTTAGAGTAGGATCTACTTACAGGCGCAAGCATTACAATGGTAGTTATGCTACAAGTAAGGTAAGAAGTGCCTGGCACAATTAAGTGCAGCAAAAGGAGGAGACACCATATAGATAACATATATAATATAACATATAATGAACATATATTATCTTTTTTCAGCGGAGACTCATTCCAATTTTTCCAAATAGTGCTTCGTTGCTAAAAAACATCGTCTTACTTTATTGATTTAATTTTTTTAATGGCAATCCACCGGCTCAAATGGCGCCATGCCAGGAAGGTTTTGCACTGTGTTTGTTTAAATTGCAGGGGGCTCATCTACTATGAGCTACGCCTTTACGGCCGAACTCTTAGATCATATATTAAACAATCGCTCAAAAGCGGTCGACTTTGGCAAATAAAACAGGGACGTCTTTTATCGGTATAATCCCAGGTTGCACATGCGACAGAAACTCTGGGAGTTGGGTTGGCAGGTTCTTATGCATCCACCATATAGTCCGCACTTAGCACCACGTTATTTTGCGGTTGAAGCAAGAATTGGGAATTGTCTTATACAAATACATTTAAAATTGCAAAATGTTGTCGAACAAAGTGACGCATATTTAATAAATAAAGCCTTCAATTGGATTTCGTTTTGTTATCGAAGTCGAAAAGTTCAATTTCTTTCGTAAATGGTTAACTTGTCTTTTTCATTTGATCCCAAAATAAAATCAGGCATCTAACTCATATTGGATACAATAACAACAAAATGTGAAACAATATCTTCAACTTTTTAAACGAAACAAAATCGAACCTTTGTGAAGAGAATTACCGGTGAGAATAATAATTAATATTCGAATTTTTCACAGAAGCCTGCAAAGCTCTCTTACTTTCTTACCATTAGTATGGCCCAGTTTCGATTTCCTTACAGCACCACATCTTTCGCATTGCTTTCACTAAAAGAATACTAAATGTCTATTTTAAATCTCGCTGTTCGAAGTCGGTACAGAGCTGTTCTCGTCAGAGAACAGAACAACACGAGTAGTTGTTGAAGAATTTCTTTTAATAATGGGCTGAAAAAAAAGAAAAATTGCGAAAATCACAAAGTATTCAAACAGGACGAAAATCTTAACAATGCAGATTATTTGTCAATAAATCTACATATTACACTCCAGAACACGGAGAAAATTACAAAATTGTACAAAAGAGAAGAGAGTTATTAAAAGATAAAATAGAAAAACATGAAATGCAAAAAAATAAATATATAAAGTGTTATTTCAGATTAATTTTTATTAGATCTGACGAAATCTCCGTGCCCTGAATGCACCTTTGCAAATCGGACTATCCCGTCCACCTTTTAAAAGACTTATTACTTTAGCCATCATCTTAGAAGAAGTATTCTTTACATCCTTCTTCTCCTTGTGAATATTATAAATTTTGATCTACCCTAAAATGGTATTTGCGATGCTATCTTCACCTTAGATTATGTCTTATATGTTCTGCCGAAACTTACGTCTTTCGAAGTTAACTTAGCAAAGATCTTTTTTAAGACCCGTCATACAAGAGCGACCTAAAAGAGACACACAATATACGCTTTTTTAAGAATTCGACTAATTCGTACAAAATTGTAAACATTATCACTAAAAACGTATGTGTGGATATTTTCATGTACAAACATTTTTATTGAAAAAACGTAAGTTATACACCACTCAAAGTATTGTCTATCGGAAGCGACAATCTTTAAGAAATAAGTCCTCCCTGACACCAATCCAATCATTGAGCTATTCTTCGACTTCTGCAAAAGACTCGAACCGGTGACTCCCCAACTCATTTTGCATCCGTCGAAGATGAAAGTAGTGGAAAGGAGCATGGTCTGGACAATACAGCGTGTGGGTTAAGACTTCCCATTTTATCGTTTTCAGGTACAGCTACGTCGGGCCTAGGATTAGTTGTAGTCGATAACGTTTCCCATTAATGGTTTCACCTGGTTTTAGCAGCTCATAGTAGACCACACCCATCTGGTGACACCATAGTCGTGGGTATTTCTTTGGTGTCGATGTAGACGATGATGGAATGAATTTACTAGGCTTTGCATAATATATTTCTTCTTGGGATTATCGTAGTATATCCAATTCTCATTCAGCCACGATCCGGTGCAAAATTCCCTTCCTTCAATGTCTTTCAGGAATCAGTTTCGAGATTAAAAATTGTCTTTTAATATTTCTCGGTTTCAACTCGTACGGCAGCCAATTTCCTTGCTTTTATATAAATCTAATTTTCTTTAGCAGAACGGAAATTGTTTGCTGAGTAACTCTTGATGATTGTGTGAGTTCACTTTGAGTTTGGCACAGATCTTAATCCAGTAAAGCCAAAAATTCCTCATCTTCAAAGGCCAAGTTGTTCTTCGTATTCGATGCTAAAATCACCACTTTTGAAGCAGCGAAACCACTCCTTGAATGATTTATCGATCGAAGCAGATTTATCATAAACTTATGCAAGCATTCGATGAGCCTGCACTTTTCTTCCAATTAAAAAAAGTCATAACTTCCCGCAAATGCAGGAAGACAAATATAATATGAACATTTCCGAAGAGGTTGAAAACAATTTTGCTGTCTAAAATAGACAATGATGCCGACTAATTATTACTGACAAATAAAATATGAAATCGCTTCCAAGTTCAACAACAACTTACATCTTTTGGATGAGCGGTCCTGTGTAATTACAACCGGACTTTTCGAATTGATTAGCTTTCCAAAAAAGTAGTTCTTAGTTGTGAAAGCAAGAAGCAAAAGGTGTGATTTCGAGTTTTTATTATTATTATTATTGTTTGTGGTTATGTTTGTTGTAAGAGTATAAGATTTCGATTTCGTGTAACTGGTTTGTGTATTCAATAGATTTGTTGCACAGAAAGTTAAATTCATCACGTTGAAAAACAAAACTCAAACCGCACGTTGTCTGAAAGGGACCAACGGATGTTTCATTTAAAAGGCTTCTTTGGTTTTTTAATAATTACTTAAAGGAAAATTTTATATTGCGGTACCGAGTGTTTTGAGTTCTGTTCTGAAATAAATCGTACAAACTTGTTTTCCTAACACCTACACAACTTCGCCTTAATCGATAAATTTGTTTGATGCACAGCTTATAACATATTGTCGCATTTCTGTATCTGCAAAGGTTTTTGCAACGTTCTATCACAGACTTTTTACAAAGTAAAACACTATGGTTTCAACTCAAAATTATAATACATTTGTTGCCCCGGAAACTAAGACTGAATCTAACGGGTCAAACATTTTTTTTTTCGCTAGCTGTTGAATTCTACCCAGTAGATGTAGGGATATTTTGGGAGTTCCAGACCAGAAAGAAAAACATTGGGCGAATATACGCCTTGTAACCAGATCAAAATAGGTGAAATATTTCTGTCGTTCGGTTTCAACAACGCAAGACATTTATGGGTAACAGCTTAATATTTTGTGAGCGCTTAAATGACAGTAGACAGAACTACGTTTTGGAAGCATAAAATTCAATTTTATTCTTTTTACCCTAATCGATTATGCTATCAGAACCGGAACGTAATAACTAAAACATACACTGCCATTCCAAGTTTAGGCGAGAGTCAAAGAACAATCATGAAAAATTAGGGTACTGTTATAAGTGAAGGAGTGTATTGGATTAGAACTGACAGACATGAGATCATTTGTGAAATTGAAGAAGAGTATCGGGGACGAAACGGAGCCCTAGGGAACACCAGCATTAATATGGTGGCTACCAGTACAACCATTAAAGAAACGATTCATCGATACCATACGTACGCATTTTCAAAAAGAGAGCCTGATGCCAGACTTGAAATATTGAACGCAAGGATCTTGTTTTCTCCAACTTTGTGCAAAGATTAGTTCAGTGAGATATGCCATCAGATTTTCAGTTGAACTGTTGCTGTGGAAGCCGTATTGCTGTCATTAAGAAGCTACCGGGATTTAAAGTTAATCAGAGTTTCCAAGACCTTTGAAAGTAGGGACGTAGTGATATTAATCGAGGAGGTGGACGATAGGTATTCACCATTCTTTAGAGACGGGCTGGACAAATACTGTTTTTTACTTTATGGGAAGAGCCCTAAAGTGGGGACAGATGGAAAAGCTTATGCAGTAGTTTTCCAAAGAAGAGGGAGTATACCTTCCGTATCAGAGAAATTGTACGCACTTAGATCTTTAAGAACCCTTGCGACTGTGCGAATACGAAAGTGAATTTGTCCCATGGAAAAATTTATTCAAAGAGCTGACAGTTGAAATATCATATACACATGTACACATATTCAGTTCAAAGGCAAAGTGGAATTATTTATGCTTTTCACAAATGACCAACAGTTTTTAGTACACTTGAGACAATGTAGCACTTTTCACTTCAATATTTGATTAATCTAACATATCTTATAAATGTACTGCAGTCATTTAGGGACCATTTAAAGTTTTTCAGGTTTTCCTCGTAAAAGTTGGCTTTGAATAGGATTGAAAAGGATGAAGCATATACTCAGTAGCGGCATCCACGTCACGATAGAGGAAGCACAGTAACCAGTTATAGTTCCTAAAGAAGTTGTTCCAGGCCACTCCAAGATGGATCAAATTATTAGTCGTCTGTATCCTCGGTATTTGAGCTAGTTGACCAACTGCTGGGTCGGTAAAATTTTTAAAAAACATGATTGGATTGGGGACAGTCCAGAAGGGCTTAGTAAGTTAAACAATTTGCTGCGTTTCCGATATTAGTGACGTTATCGAATAATCACATCATTTATTTCGTCTTCAGTATAATTGTGACACTATTGCTCTAGTACACAACCAATTAAAGTCCTTTTCGTGTAAATTATCGATGACATAACATAAAGTAATTATATGTTATATATGGCAGCCCGAACTTTTTTGTAGATGTTGATAATTTCTGCAGCGGATTTTAAGTTTTTTTTTTTTTCACTCCCTAAGTGACATTATTGAAGGAAAAATGTAACGATTCGAATGGCAAAAGAATTTTTCAACACGACTCAGTAGTTTCAAAGCAATGCAAACAAACAAGCAACAATCAAATATTTTCTCTTTATTTTATTACTACAGGCAACAAAAAAATAATGTAGAAAAGTTAAATATAATTTAAGTAAATTCTGAAAACCTTTGAAGAGGGTACAGACTTACAAAACTAAATAAGAGTCCTGCATGGAACTGGTACAAATTCACAAGTTGAGCCTGAAAAATGTAAACACAAGCCGACTCCCATTGCGCAGTCTTTGGCTGTGGGGCATACAATTTGCTTTTCGTTGTATCTACAAAAGATAAAATTGATTTCGTCTGTACTTACACTACGACTCCAAGTCGTTTATTTTTAACAGAATTGTTGTTACTTAAATGGTCGCCGTGGCGTAGTGGGTAAGTGCGTCGACCCACACGCAGAAGGTATAAGTTTGATTTTCGGGCGAGATACCTCGCATTATTTCACGGCACCAACACTCAAAGAGTATCAATCGTCTGTGAAAAAGCTTCTCAAATCCCGCTGTTTGGTGTCGGTAAGAAACTGTATGTCCTTTCTACTCGTAAGAGAACAGAAGCACGCACAACACGAGTAGTTGTTGTAGAAGCTAGGTCCTGCCTGGTCCCTTGTGGGCTATAGTGGCACTCAATTATTATTATTATTCTTGTTACTTAAATATTATGAAACAGCATATAGTTTTTTTATTGAGCATTACTTAAGTTACCAATGGGATACTGATCTTTGAATTTGTTTTGATATGATATGCAAAAACACACAGCGGAAAAAGTCTGCGTTCACTTCCTGAAGTAATTGTTTGCTGCACTAAAAGAAACAAATTATTGAATGTAAAGTGTGGTCCAACGAAGTGAAATTGTGCCTCGTCGCTAAAGAATTTTTTTTTTGTAAGGTCTGTATTCACATCTGTCTGTTCAACCAACCATTCAGCAAATTGATGATACTTAGAATGGTCCTTAGGCTTCAGATTTTACATCAGTCGAACCTAATAAAAGTGTTCAAATTTTCATAAAAAATTCTGTTGCTGTTCTTCAGATGTTTAATTGTTGGGCACGGCGATGAGTTAAAGTTGACGACTCCTTTGTCGCACTCTCGATAGTGTGCGATAGAGCTATTTTAAGCAGAACGAACTATTGTACTAATTCTACCGGACACGTGCCATAGTATTGTTTTAAACAGAACAAACTGTTCTATCTTTCAAATTTCCTACAGACCCGATTTACTGAAATTTGTCTCAGAAGCAAACAACAAAAATAATAATTTAGTGGTACCACAGCCCACAGGGGTCGCATTTACCCACTAGGCCACGGCAACCACGCAACCAGAACTCAGTATGAAAATCTGTTTTGTTAACGGTGTTTTAGGTAAGCTCACAGGAATGAATCGAGCGGTGCCAAATGGCATAATTTTGTTGGCGAGTAATACTTTGCGCGTGCTGCGTGGCTTGTTTCTCTGTATTGTTAAAACCACGACGAAACAGGAACCAACGACACCTGTCGACCAAGAAGTACACGAACCAGTCAGTTTATCTGGGTGAACTGGAACCTCTTCTAGAACTTTCTTATTCCCATATGCGACAAATCTGTCAATTGGTAGGTGTGAAACTCCAGCACTACGAGCTTGAAATCACAAAACAAAAGGTCATGTACAAACAAATTTTTCACGCAAAGAGAAAAATTAGAAATAAAGATTGGTAAACTGTCTTAAAAATAACATAATAGAACATTTATTGGAAAACATATTGCATATTGTACGATTATAATGCGAATTCTAACTTGAAACCACGAAATGAATGTCATTATATACTTATGCATGCACATTTAAGCAATCAAGTGAAAGGACAAGATGTTTTTGTTCTAATTTCATTTCAACAACAGATGAAAATAAGTATCTTATTCATGTGGCAGGAGTACAGGTTTTCTCGGTAGTACCCTTCGTTGAACCTGTTTCTTTGAGTACAATGCGATGTAGTTACAAATCTAATTGTCTTAATCATTTTTGATACAATGTAAGCAAGCAAGTTGTTTATATGAACGACAATTAATCTGAGCAAAGAATGGATTATAGATTTTGCGAGATGAGAATTTTTTTAGTGAAAACTGATCTTTGCGATTTGTTTGTAAAGCGGTGTGCATACACTTTTTCATACGACATTAAACGAATTTTTTATGAAGAAAGACAGGTATTATTTTATATAACAAAAATACTACATTCTTTCTCTTGCAATATTGAACTGCGTTTAAGTATTTAGTGTAATTGGGTAACGAACGTCTCATTTTATCTTGCAGGTTAACGTCAAATACGAAGATTTGCCTGTGTTCTTAAAAGTTGCTGAGGCTATGAAGATTAAAGGTCTTCATACAGAGGTAAGTTAGCCCAAATGATGTATAATATTGGTGTAATATAAGAACTTTAATGCGAATATTTTTGCTTTTATTTTGTAACAGAAACCCGAAGGACAAGATTTTAAAGAAATTCAATTTTCACGAGAAGAATGTCCAAATCCGTGGAGTCCATCTACTGCCCCAGTTGCTATCCATAATTCTGGTCACAAACAGTGTACGCCATCAAAAAATAACGAAGAATCTTCTTTTGATTCTCTTGGCTCCGTATGCAACCCGCAGGCCTTTTGTCGCAATATGGACACATTTTGCTTAGATCAAGACAATAGTAATTTTTCTATCATGAATAAAAATATACCACAAAAAAATTACCAAAAATGCTTAACAAAAAGAAAAAACATGCTCCAATGTGAAAACGATTCGAGGGAAAAAAATATTATTAATACTTTGGGTTGCCCATTCAAGAGACCTTCGAAAATGTTAAAACCGCAAATGCTACCAATTATAGAAAGCTTTAATTCCAACGAAGTACTTGATTTAGCTCAAAATGGTTTTCAGAAACTTCACCAAACTAAGAGTGCTTCTTCATCAGCAAAAGTTTCAGAGCATTTTAAGGACGACATTTTAATTGGGAATGACATGGGTAAAAGTGCTGTCAAAGATGAGGGAGAATTTAGAGACAATTGCAATAAATTGTCAGACACAACTTCCATGTATAAGCAAAAGAATAAAATATATATCAAGAATCAGAGAGTAATTCTTCAAAACGATAATAAAAACAACGAAAGTATAAAGTCGAATGATGATAACAACAACAACGAAATAGAAAACAATAATTTCGTTCAAACCGATAGCTACATTGATAATGATTCATACAAGCAATATAAAACCGTTCTTACAAAAAAACTTGCAGACAATAATAACAATGTTTTTCTTACTGTAAATGCAAATACTGACGTAAGCACAAATGTTTCAGAACAACAAGTAGAAAGCGAAGTAAAAGAAGAATCTACTTGAGAGCATTTATCCTACATCTGTTTTTTTAACAAAATTATACATACAATGTAAGCATAGCCTGAACGTAATTTTGGAAATATAAGCCTTCATTTAGGAATATTATATGCCTTAATTTAATTGTCATTTCGACATATTGGTATTTACATTCAAATCAACTTGATAAAATGTTAATTAATATATGGAGTAAATTAAAAATCGTAATCAAAATTCGGCATCTGAAACTACTCATATTAGTCTATAAGAGTTTATTTATTTAGATTTATCTATTTTAATATGAAAATTGAACTTCAGATACTTTTAAGTGACAGTCTAAGACTTACATAACATATTTACATAGATGGTAAACATAACTTGCAACATCATTACGTACCATTTCATTCACTTGTAAGAAAATGAAGAAAAAATAAATAAAAATCCAATTTGCACTTACTGAAAAATGGTTTTCGAAAACGTTTTTATCCGTTTCCGATTATCTTTCTTTTTTTACATAAAATGATTGACAGTATAACTCTAACATGGAGAGCGTTGTGATTGAAGAGTCAATAACAATGCCTTCAGAAAAATTACACGAGTGCAAGAAACGCAGCCTTGGTATTTAATTTTGGTAGCCTAGATTAGCCCTTCGATTACTAAAAGTTGCTCACTCCGAAAACAATAAATGGTGTGCCATGACGATTGCACCCGGACATGGTTTCTGGAATATAAAAAAAAACATTTTGATTTCCAGAATAAGGGACCTAAAATGTTAAACCTTTTCAATCAGAACATAAGACTGTGCGCTACAAGGTATAAACACTAGCCGCCTGTACAGACCGCATTTTAACAGACAGATTCCTCGCATAATAATTAAATATATATAATATAATAAATATATATCATATATATATAATAATAATAATTGAGTGGCACTACAGCCTACAAGGGACCAGGGCCTAACTTCTATAACAGCTACTCGTGTTTGTGCGAGCTACTGTTCTCTCACGAGTAGAAGGGAACTAGTTTTTGCCGATTCCGAACGGCGAAATTTGAGAAACTTTTCCATAGACAGTTGATACTCTTTGATTGTTGTCAGCAGCTCGAAAGAGGTGATGCCGTGAAAAAATACGAATTGTCCCGTCTGGGAATCCTTGCGTATAGTGTACTTTTTACAATTGACTGTTAGATGTTTAAAATGCGACTAATGTGAGCAGTGAAAACGAAGGAATTACACATACATATTGTGGACAGCCGCAGAAATACTTTACGCTAACCAGTGGAAGCAAATCGAACTTGAAAAGAGTTAAAAAAGGAGAGATGCCCTTTAAGGGGATTAAGAACTTATTAAATAGTGGCACGTCTGAAAGTCCATAAGCTTCGCAGCTGCCCAATTATTCAATGTTCACAACATACAACTCCTCGCATGGGAACTTTTCTGACCTATAAAAAATATTAATTTTATTTTGTCTTGTTTTCCTGAAAGAAAAAGACTAATTTTCATCGAGAAAAGTACATACGGTACGCATATTTCAATACTAATAAATTTTTCATAATTACTAACAACCAAACTTTACTTAATAGTTTCCTTAGTCTGCACCCAGAAGATATGAAGTGTTTCTTGAGTTACAGCACGGACCTATAATACATGGGGCACCGATTCAACAACCAAAACCGACTGTTCAGAATCCGATCAATTAAGTTCACTCGTCGCTTTATTTCTCATAGCTTGACAAAACGATATGTAGCTATCAATGCAGTGTTCAGACCGGGCTCGATAGGTAGCCAGATCTACCGTTCACCACTCGTAACAGATCCAATCACCGCGGTGCCAGAATGCGAATAATACTGACGGCGGATATTGCAATCAAAACGCAATATTATTTATATTTAATTATATATTATGCATGTTATTTATTGATATATATTATTTTTTAGGTTAAACTAATAAAAAACGTAATTTTATTTATTTATATGTTTTTAGTTATTTACAATTCACGCTTTACATATGAATTTGTTTCTTTCATTAAAGTAACTGATGTTATTTAATTTAGTTTCTTTGTCTTCTTGTTTTTATTGCAATTAATATGACACACAAACATGTACATATGTAAATATATACACACATATATTATTATTTTATCGTTTTTTCTTTAAGTTAAGGTTTTTTCGTATTGTCCTTTAAATATGTGCCTAAGTTCATCATAACCCCCTTCATATCATTAAATTAAATAATGTTTCAGAAGAAAGATATAATAAATCCAATCTCTGTAAAATGCGTATTAGTAGTTAATTATTTTCGAAGCGGCAAAAACTGCAGGCCCCTTCTACTCGTGAGAGAACAGTAGCACGCACAATACGAGTAGTTGTTGTAGAAGCTCGGCCATGGTCCCTTGTGGGCTGTAGTGATACTCAATTATTATTATTAATCTATGTATCTATCGATCTATCTATTATTAAACAATGTATTTGAAATCTACTTGTTATATGTTCATTGCAACCATAATGTGTCTTTCTCGCTTATCATAGAGTACATTTCCCAACATAAGATGTATATATATATTTTTACTCCTTAGTAAGAGTAACTCCGCGAATTTACGCGAAAATTTAAGGTTTGCATCTATCTTCATACCTGAGAATTTCATCAAAGATACATAACTTCAACGCATAGTATACAGTTAGTCGCAAAAGTAAGTATACACTTCATCAATCTTACAAATAATGCAAAATGTACGATGTTTGAAAAAAAATAATTGATTTGAAAGTGCCAGAAAACTTGGCTTGGCGGAATCGTTTGTCTGCCCACTTAACTTGTACTCAAAGAATGAATGAAAACACCAATCTTAGTAACGTCAAATTGCAACCTTCAAATAAAGGAAAGCAATTGAAGAGGAAACTACTATTCATGTTTTGTAATTATATGGATTGTATATAACATATTTATTTATATTATTTTTATTATATCAAAAAAGATGTTCCAATTCCACACAAAACAGCAATGCTAATGTGCACAAAATGAAGCATATTAAGATACGCAATAGGCAAAGTCAATATTCGTATCAACAGCAACTCTAGACAGATAAAAAGAGAAAATAAGTTGCATTATAATCGAGCCTTTAAGGGAGATACACGGTACACCAGATCCGATAATTGAGAATTACATACATATATTGAAAAAGACAGGCAACGTTTCTAAGATTTGACTGTTTGGAGACAGCTGTTCCACTAAGACCTATTTATGCAATACTACAAGAAGCAGTCATGAAAGTTCATGTTCGAAATCCAATGCTTTTGAAAAAGCTTATTTTAAAATAGCCAGATGAACTGGACCGCATATAAACGAAGAAGCGCCAGTCAAAGTAGTCTTCCTACAAATGTTAATAAGAAATAACTAGTGATGCTTGTAGTATTATTATAAAAACAAAGTGGTAAAATTTCAAGAAAATACGCTTAACTGGTAAACAGAAAAAAGTTTCCAACTTCCACCAAATTCGAAGTCGTATCAGCATTATGTGCTTAACCTGCAACTCGAAATCGCAAAATCTGAAAGAAAAGATGTAGACTATTTCCAACTGTAGCGAATTTTTTAAATATGTATGTATACATCTAACAGGACGGAGATTGTTAAGCAATTGAATCTGGTCACCAGTATCTAAATAAGCATCCGTACCCTAGTGTTTTGAACAAAATGGTGTGAAATGAACATCAACCGAACATTCATGACAAAAAAAATTAAAACAATCAGAATCGAAAATTCCATGACCAGCCATCAGAAAGGAACACATGATTGAGGAATTGCAAAAAATGTACATACACTGAATTTAAGAATACACTATGCGAAATATTTATAAGATCAAACTTTAAATGTGACAATGCGCATTCCTAAACTACCAGGGAGAAAGAAATGACTGCCATTCTGTATTTCCTTTATATTCCTGCCTAATAACGGTATTTGGTTTTGCTTCGAATTCCTTTACTCTTGCAATTGGCTTTTTAAGATCAGTTTCTTGCGAAATATTAATAGGACAACGCGTGTTTTTAATAATAATTTCGTTTTTAGTGGGTGGGTGTTTTATAAGTACTCTAGTGAAGAAGTCATTAATTACAATTATAATTTATTTTAGTGTAAATTCTGTTACAACTTTTTTAAGAAATGGGTTGCGGCAAGGAGCTAACAGTTACTGAACGTATAAACATTTTTTCACTCCGTCAATCTGGGAAAACAACTCGAGAGATTGCTTCCCTTATAAATAGAAGCAAAACCAGCATGATCAATTGTTTGAAACAATGCTGCAATCCATTCGGCAAAGTCCACTAAAGATTTTCTCTACTCGCGTGGTATTCTTATTTTGGACTAGCCAGCATGCAATCCTGACCTGAATCCTATCGAAAATCTTTGTATCTTTGGATGTTTGGAGGGTGTTTTTGAAAATGGCCGACAATTCAATGGGGTTTGAACTTAAGGAAGCCATTAAGTTTGAATGGTCTAAAATGGACACAAACTATATTAGATACCTCATTGATTCGATGCCACGGAGACTGCAGCAGGTTATATTGAACAAAGGTGGTTCAACATCTTACTGAAATATGAAAATGTTAACTTAGTTCCGTTATTTAGTTTCTATTAATTTTTTATTTGAATTGGTCTTATATATATTTCGCTTGAAAAAATTTGTTTTGTTATATTTTTTCTACTAAATTATTTTTGTTTTATGAATAAATATGTATACATAACACTAATTTCACAAGGTATTTTTTCTTATATTTGATTTAGTTTTATCTACAAGCAGTTGTAGAATATTGGAATTTTTAGCTTGGTCCTCAAATTATTTTGTGAAGTGTATGTAAGGAACCGAAAGGCATAAAACAAATATGATAGGTTAGCTTAGTGTACTCGTGAAGAGTAGAATTGAGATAAATAGATTATATCGGTAAGATAGTTTTAAGTTGCTCATAAATCATCAAATCATAAATAAAAATGCATTTAAATCGAGGAAGATATTATTTATAATCATTATAAATACTAGCACTTATTTAACGACCATTTCTACAATACAAGAAGTGCAAGGAATAATAAGAGAAGGAAAAAAAATATTTAGATAAATAAAGGAAATATTTATGGAAAGAAGTAAGTAAGTAAAGAAAATAAAATTATATTAATGTTACTAACGATGTTCATTGGTTATGCAAGGGGAAAATGGAAGCTATGAATTTACATGTACTGGTGATTTCTCTCAACTGCGCTGATGTTCCAGTGTTCTAGAACCTAGCGGATTGTACAACAAATTGAAACTCGGATTTAGTTACAAGTTGTTTCTAGGTTGAATAAATCGAACTAGATTACAGTCAAATTGTTTTGAAATCAGAGTGCTTTGATTTTCAATATATTTACAAGTACAATACGGTCTCTTCTTATAGAAATTGTTTTAACACGCTTCTATTTCACTAAGCACGATTCAAAATCTTTAAGGTCTACATTTTTTTATCAAATATAATTTTTTACAAAATATGTTAGTACAAAGAATTGTGGGTTATACCCTTTTTGTGCACACAGGCAAATTACTTGTCAGAACAAATGTAAATAGAAAAAAATTAGGAGAATTCCCTTTTGCTTTTTTTACATGGTGTTTTTCTCCAAGTGCATCTACTCACACGCCGAGGTTCCGGGTTTGATTCTCGTTCGGAACGCGGCATCACCTCTCTCAACTGTGCTCCTTACAAAACATCAGTAAATAACGTCGATCTTTCTTAAAAGATGGTACATGTCCATTCCAGTAATTTTCAATTTTATTACTGATGCTGCCCAACTTACTTTATTGGGCAGCAATGCTTTTTCAACGTCTAGTAGACCTTTTTCATTAAAGTTTATTTTTTACTGCTGAGCATGTTCTTAAGACTTATTATGAGAGGTGTTATGCCGTTCATATATCCAATTTTATTTTGAAGAACTTTTCTTAAATATTTCTTCATCCGTTGAGAAAGCTTATTATATTATACAGGTGAAGTTGAAAAAGATTCCCGACTTCTATAATTTGAAATACTTACTTGGATCAATGCCAAGACGACTGCAACCCGGTATTGATACCAACGGTGGTCACACCACATTTTAACGTATTTTAAAATACTGCGTGACATGCATACTACGTGACGAATGTGGATATCGTTATTATGTTCGATATTTATACCGTAATATTCAAAGACCGTTTGTTTCATTCTCCCTTTAATGCGATGCTTGCTGTACTGTTTGCAAAATACAGTACAAAAAGTAAATGAGTAAATGTTTTCTTTTTCATATTTTTATCGTGTATGTTAAACTGTGAAGAAATTACGATCAATTTTTCACTTGCAATCAATTATTTGACAAAGTGTATGTGGAATACTAGGATACTTTCCAGACTTAAGTAATGCAATTAGTTTCGCTATTTCCATTTTATAGGAAAATTTATAGGAAAATATTTCCATTTTATAGGATTTTTCAAGAAGACATTAGGTAATATCGCAGATTTGCCTTCACTGTCTACTGTATTACTATTGATTGGTCAGAAACCAAACTGGAAATTTGATTTTATCGTTCTAATTAATTACTAATATACCGGAATGACTTATAGTGGGATCAAATGCACTGAGGTTTCGGCTTCAGTTATTGTTTTGAAACTCAACAATTTTAGAATGAGTTATAAAATTTATTTCTAAGAACTCATTATAAAAAATGTAAATTTGTCATTTTCGTCAGAAAAAGTTACTGGTTTTTATTTAATTCAGTATGGAACGCGAAAGATTAACAGATCCAGTCCATTTTCACTTCTTTAGGACGGCAACATGTACACTATCTTTAATGTTTAACTCAAGGAAAATAATTGAATCGTTAACTTGCTTGGAACTGACAATCGATTGTAAATTATGTACGATTGTTAACAACATCGACGAGAAGTAATAATGCAATACTTCCTGATTTGCCCTGCTTGAACTAAATATTGCACATTATGAGTTTTTGGACTAGAAAAAATATCACAGGTAACTGGAAGGTTATCGGAGTTTAACGCGTTGACGACGACAGGAGCAGCAAGTACATTAGGATTGTTAGTCAGATAAAAATATATTGTGTGGAAGGCGTAAATATGTGAGCGGAAGGACTATAGGTTGCAGTAGTGGGTGGATAATAACAATATGATGCGAGTCTAGTGAATGTTATAAAACATTACCCCAGGAATTACCGCTTGCATAACCACAACTGCGGTGTCACATGCAATGACAAAACTATCAGTACTGATAAACGTTTTCCAAACTTTGAACTTTCGAAGTATTGGATGATCCTCAAGGGAAGTAAACCGTAAGGATTTTCAATTTGAAGTCATTTTCAAATTTCACTACAATGCCAATATTCTTAATGACTAATGTCTTTACTCTAGGAAGTAAGGAATGCACTAAATGACAACCCATCCACCAGTATAATTAGGAAACATTATTTTAGATTTAGATTTAAATGCATTTTTATTAATTCACTCTAAATTACTTACATGCTAGACAAAAGTACTTAAAACTAGCTTACAAATATAATCTAGTGATCTTAATTCAAACTTACTGACTCTTCACGAGTACTCTAAGCTAATCTAGGTGTTTTTATTTATGCCTTTCGGCCTCTTGCATTTTTTAATTCATTGCTTAAAACTAAAACAATTTTTTTTTTATTTCCTTCAAGAAAATTTTAAAAAACTTGGAAATAAGACACATTATTGTACGCACTACATGAACATTTTACTTTGTTACTAAGCTTGGTTTCACACAACATACATATTTCAACACTTATATTTGAAATTAATTTAAAAAAAAAAATCTATGCTTTTGTTACGAATACCTGTTGCATTCCAAAATAATAGCTTAATTTTAACCTAAGAATTACTTGATGTTGGAATAGAGATATTTACTCGCTCTCTGTGCTAAACTGTGATTTTTTAGCTATTATCTTTTTGTCAACACTGGTTTAAACAGCTGGCGCACGTTTCGTGTTTTGTTTCACTTCATTGTTTTAAATAAGCAGAATTGTCGATTTTGGAGTTAATATCAGCTAGAAGCATTGCAATGCATCCAGAAAAAGTCACAGTTTGGTGCGTTTTATGGGCTGGTGGTATCATTGGACCGTACTTTTTCAAAGATGATGCGAATCGTAACGTAACTGTGAATGGTGAGCGCTACCGTGAGATGATATTCACCTTTTTTTTGCCCAATATGCAACGGCTTGACTTGCATGACATGTGGTTTCAATAAGACGGTGCCACATGCCACACAGCACGCGCAACAATGGACTTATTAAGAAGCGAGTTCAGTAAGAAATAAGCTCTCTTTTATAAAAATTTAGAGGGATTTAAGATTTAAACAACATTTTTATGGTCTTCAGAGAAACATTGACTTTTTGATTGATGAAATTTCAATTTAGACATTTTAAGTCCTGTTGAGAGTTTTTAATGAAGTAGTGATTTATTTCTGTGATCGCCGTGGTATAGTGCGTAAGTGCGTCGACCCACACGCAGAAGGTCTAGTTCGATTCCCGGACAGGACACCTCGAATTTTTTCACGGCACGACCTCTTTCGAGTTGCTACCAACACTCACAAAGTTTCAATTGTCTATGAAAAGCTTCTCAAATCTCGCTGTTCGGAGTCGGCAAAAAACTGTAGGTCCCTTCTACTCGTGAGAGAACAGTAGCACGCACAACACGAGTAGTTGTTGTAGAAGCTAGGCCCTGGTCCGTTGTGGGCTGTAGTGCCACTCAATTATTAATTAAATTAACGCAAGTGCCAGGGATTTCGAACATATTTTTGGAAAGTATTGACAATAAAAGCAGTTTATGTGGTGCACACAAAATGCGTTATCTGAAATTATTTATACAGGACGATGCAGCCAAATTGCAAGCCCAAATTATGAATATGCAAGGGATACGCTCGGACGGAGATTCAACACATCATTAACGCGTACATTGAGAACGCGTAAGAGAGTAATTCCCGGTTTAGCTTCATTGAAATCAGAAAGTAGAGACTTAGACGCGTTTACCATTCATTAATTGATCGATTTTCTATAAAATGGATGTGATGCGTTAGAAGGCAGCGTATTCTGCTGGTGAGATTAACAATAATACAGTTTTATGGTTTCGAGTTCGTGCTATCTAAAAGCAAGGAAAATCATCTCTTGAATCGATTAATTAAATGCCCATGCCTAATTGTCGAAATTTCGTGATAATCAGACATTTTTCTATAATAGTTTAGGCGCACAAAACTCGTCATCCCGATGTCATGTTAAGGCTCGTTGTTCTATTTGTCACACTCGCCATCACACTTTAGTGTACAATTGTAAGTCACCATACTTTAAATGGAATTCGCCTCTCCGGACTTTTACCGACCGTCATCGTTAAGTTTCTTGATTCCACGGAGAATGCACAGCCATGTCGTTTATTGCTAGATACTGGATCGCAAGTATCATTTATAACAAAGCAGTTGTTATTGTCACTGTGCATCTTCATTCCCAATTCGACAGGAATGTAGTGGTTCATACCTCACACAGATACCGACGGGATAATACGAAGAAGGAGGAGGAGGAAGACTGCAGACCTCGGAATTATCCTCCGATCAATAACACCCCATTATCTTACGAGGGAATCATTATTTCAGTAAAGTGTTGAGAACAGACACACACAAGACCTTACATAGAGCAAACAATAACGCATCTAGGGAAGAGGTATTGGATTCTGAGGTTTAGAACACAGTGAAGGGGATAATAAACCTATGCGTGAATTGTAAGCGTTACCGGGCAAAATCTTCACAGCAGCTCATAAAAAGTTTGCTAGCACATTCGCATTTCACTATCGTTCGTCCACACCGAGGACTATGCTGGTCCGATAGATGTGAAGCCGTGGAAGGGGCGAAATCCAAAAACCTACAAGGGTTACTTTGAACTTTTTGTGTGTTTGGCCACTAATGGCATTTACGCGACTTTTCCACTCTAGGTTCTATCACCGCACCGAGGAGGTTCACAGCTCGCGGAGGACTGTGAGCACACATGTACAGCAACAATGGGACCAATTTCATAGGGGTTAACCGCGAACCATAAAGGCTATTAAATACAGACAAATTTGAGTGGACAAAAGTTATTGACACAATCGCTATGGACGCTTTCCAAAGTCAGACGAAGTGTGGCTTGTTTTTTCTTTAAGTTATGTTACAAGTAATCAGTCCCGTTCCCGTTGGGTTCCTTTGTTCGCGTTCTTTAACCGTAAAGAAAAAGAAATGGCGAATCCAGCGGTTTAAGATGGTGCAAATACGAAGTCTAGCGGTCCATCTAAGGTCCAACTTTCTTTTTGCACATATTTCCGATTTGCACTTACTAAAAACTCACTCAAGTCAAATGTATTTAAAAATTTTAAACCTACATGTACACATCCTCACAAAATTATTCGTGCAAACCCCTAACCGCTGAAAATTATAAAATAAAATCCGTAGCTCAAAAAATTTGTTTTCAAAAAATGCAAAATCTGAAGTAATTAATGACTTATAGAAGAAAAAAGCTGCTAACACCAATTCAAACTAACACAAAGTTATTCGTACAAAACCCCAAAAAAGGTAGAAAATGAACAAATTTTGTAATATTTTGTTGAAGTAGTAACTAAAGGGTGATTTTTGAAAAGTTATTTCATGCAAATGTTGACCCTGATCGCGCTCAACATGGCGAGCTGCCAAGGCTATCCTCGTCCGTGCATAGGTCAAGTTGACATACAGCCTCCCAGTGGCGCCCCCTGGATAGCCATCACAGCATCCGTTGTGTGGTGAACCAAAATATGCAGCGACTGGCCTACCAGTCTGTAGGCTGTGCGTGAGGCTAACTCCCTCACCACACAAAAATAACCGAGTTCAGCAACAAGAACATGCCTCGGATATGGAAGGATCCAATGTTGACGACCCCAGCAAACGTCCAAAGGACAACGACTTTCGGTTCTGCACGTGGAATGTGAGGTCCCTTAACAGACCACGTGCAGCCGAACAACTTGCGGAGGCCCTTGATTGCTACAAAGCAGATATCACCGCCATCCAGGAAGTGCGGTGGGATGGGCCGGGCAGAAAGAAGATGAAGAACTGCGACATTTACTACAGCGACTGTTACAGGGAGAGAAGGCAGCGCCTATTCGGATGCGGATTTGTTGTTCGAGGCAGACTTAGGCAAAAAGTCATAAGCTACGATCCCGTAAGCGAACGCCTCATGACAATCCGCATTAAGGCTAAATTCGGGAACATCAGCCTGATATGCGCTCACGCCCCGACAGAAGAGAAGGATGACAACAGCAAGGATGAGTTCTATGATCTCCTAGAAAGAACATACGATCGATGCCCCAGCTATGACACCAAGATCGTTCTAGGAGATTTCAATGCTCAGCTGGGGAAAGAGGACATCTTTGCTGGCGTCATCGGGAAACACAGCCTGCACGACACGACTTTCGGAAATGGACTCAGGCTGCTGGACTTCGCCGCGGGGCGGAACCTCTCTGTGAGCAGTACGCGGTTCCCACAACATCCATAAAGGAACCTGGCGATCCCCTGATCAATCAACCGTCAACCAGATTGATCACGTTGCCATCAACGTCAGACACTCCTCCAACATTCTCGATGTCCGAACATTCCGAAGCGCTAACATCGACTCGGATCATCAGCTTGTTGTAACCAAGGTAAGAACCTGGATATCGAGAGAACAACGGAGTCGAGATAAGACAAAACGGTTTGACGTAGGAAAGCTACAATCGCAACAGGTCGCTGGGATCTTTGCCGACAGAGTCTCCCTGAAACTCTCCCAAAGTTCGACGCCGCCTGCACTGACAATAGAAGAAGAATGGAAACGTTGTCAAAAAGCCATCAAAGAAGCTGCCACTGATGTGCTGGGTTTCACGCCACCACCTAGAAGGAACCCATGGTTTGACGACGAGTGCAGGCAGACACATGCAGCTAAACAGGAGGCCTACCAAGCAACGCTGCATCGGACAACGAGAGCTGTTCGTGAGCTCTACGAACAGCAAAGAAGGGAAGAGAACCGGCTTCTCAGAAGGAAAAAGAGAGAGCATGAGAAGCGCGCGGTCGAAGAGATGGAGAGGTGTTATGGCAGGAATGATGTCCGAAAGTTTTACCGAAAGGTGAAACAGCTATCCGGTGGATACAGGGTTCGGACCGAAGCCTGCCGGGACCAAAACGGAAACCTCGTAGTAGAGTCGCAATCGATTCTGAGAATCTGGAAAGATCATTTCTGCAGACTCTTAAACGGTGATGACGGCCCAAATCCCGCTGTTAGGCAGAATGTTCCACTTAATTTGGACGATGATAGACCAGAATTCCGTCCCCCCGACTTAGACGAGGTCAAGATAGCAATATCGAGACTGAAGTCGAATAAAGCTGCTGGAGCGGATGGACTGTCCGCAGAACTGTTTAAAGCAGCTGGGGATGACCCGGTTGGGCGCATGCACCAGTTCATCTGTAAGATATGGTCGGAGGAAAGCCTGCCCAATGAGTGGAATCTCAGCGTCGTCTGTCCGGTCCACAAGAAAGGGGACCCATTCGACTGCGCCAACTATCGAGGGATAAGTCTCCTTAACATCGCATACAAGATCCTTTCTGCCGTACTGTGTGAACGCCTGAAACCGTTTGTCAACAACCTGATTGGTCCTTATCAGTGTGGTTTCAGGTCAGGGAAGTCCACCATCGACCAAATCTTCACACTACGGCAGATCCTGGAAAAGACCCAAGAAATGCAAAGCGACACTCACCACCTATTCGTCGATTTCAAGGCCGCATATGACAGTGTGCATAGGGACGAGCTATACAGTGCCATGTCTAGTTTTGGCATTCCTACCAAACTCGTCAGATTGTGTAGGTTGACGATGGAGAACTCTCGCTTCTCCGTCAAGGTCGGTAGCGAACTCACCGAGACCTTCAATGTAAAAAAAGGTACGATCTTCCAAAAGTCAGCTCAATTGCTAGCTTACGCCGACGACATTGACGTGATTGGTCGAAAACAGCGAGCCGTCAATGAGGCGTTTGCTGGCATTGAAGCGGAAGCGGCTAAAATGGGTCTGGTGGTAAATGAGGGCAAAACGAAGTAAATGCTAACATCAAGGAAGGACGCACAACATCAACGTCTCGGATAGAGCGTCACACTAGGCAGCAGAAACTTCGGGGTAGTCAAGGACTTCGTCTACCTCGGCTCCGCAGTAAACAGGGACAATAACACCAGTACCGAAATCAAACGCAGAATCACTCTTGCCAATCGCTGTTTCTTTGGGCTTAAGAGGCAATTGAGTAATAAAGCCCTCTCTCGAAAGACTAAGCTTGCTTTATATAACACCTTTATCACCCCAGTCCTACTTTATGGCGCGGAAACTTGGACACTACCAAAAGCCGGTATCTCACGAATAAATGTTCGAGAGAAAAGTTCTGCGTGCGATTTTTGGTCCTGTTTGCGTTGATGGCATCTGGAGGAGAAAATTCAACCACGAACTGTATGGGTTGTACAGCGGCATGAGCCTAGTCAAGCGTCTACGGATACAACGCTTAAGATGGCTAGGCCATGTAGAGCGTATGGACACCACTGCTCCGGCCCGAAAAGTCTTCGAATCTGAGCTATTGGGACAACGCAGCAGAGTACGGCCCAGGATAAGGTGGCGCACACAAGTGGAGAAGGACCTCAACCAACTTGGAGTGCGCAACTGGCGGCAGCTGGCTGAAGAGGCATGTTGGTTGAGGCCCAGGTCCACCCCGGACTGTAGCGCCATAAAAAGAAGAAGTTGATCTTGACTGCGCCTCAAAAGGTCCATCCACTAAGTCCGATTTTGGCATTCTCTTTCCAAAATTTCGGCCGGTATCTCACGAATAAATGCTTTAAAGTTGTCTTCCAATGCATCAATTGAAGCGGGCTTTTCTGTATAGAAATGAGCTTTCTTTAACATAGCCCCACAAAAAATAGCCTAAAGGCGTTAAATCGCACGATCTAGGCGGCCAATTGAAATAAAATGATTATTGAACTCGCTTCTCAATAAGTCCATTGTTGGGCGTGCTGTGTGGTATGTGGCACCTTCTTGTTTAAACCACATGTCATGCAAGCCAAGCTCTTGAGCAAAAAAAAGTTGGATATGATTTCACGCTAGCGCTCACCATTCACAGTAACGATTTGGTATTTATTCCAAAATCGACAATTCTGCTTATTTACGTACCCATTGAGCCAAAAATGAATTGACCAGAAAATGGAAGACGCGCGCGAAAAACTTTCTTAAGAGAGCACGCATTTTGATAATAAAATTCAATAATTTCGAAGCGTTGTTCGTTTGTAAGACGCTTCATGGTTAAATTATAGACCAAACTGAAGATGTTTAACAGTGAAACAAAACACGAAATGTGCGTCAGATGTTTAAACCAGTGTTGCCAAAAAGATAATAAAAAAAATCACCCTTTAGTTGCACCGCCTTCGGCTTTTGTTACTGCCTGCAAGCGACTTTTCAACCAGTCTTTTTTTTTGTTTCGGGGCTAATTATGTTCCATTTCTGCTGAAGATCTTCCTTTAGCGTTTCTTGCTTTTTATAGTTCGGGTTCTGATTTTCCAGTTCTACCCAAGTGTGATTTTTTTGCGTCTGCGCTGTTTTTTGGTTGCCGCCATACCTTTTGCCCGTCGTTTCCAAATACATATGCTAAACTTACTTTCGCCAGAAAAAGTAAACATTTTCCAGAACTCGGACGTCTTACTCACATGTTCTTTTAGAAAGTCAAGTCTTTTTTCTTCTTCATTTTCGATATGAATGGTTTTCTACACGAAGTTCTGCCGTTGAAATTATGTGATCGTAGAACATGTCTTTCGGTTTCAATAGATAGAAGCTTGCTTATAATATTGGACAATTCAGTGTTCAACAATCTGACAGGGCTCTTACATTTTTTTTTAATTTGTGATATTATATACCTTTTGGCTTCAGATAATATTCGTTTTCGCCGTCTCCCGTCCATATTTTCGAACGTCTCTTCATATCTCTACTATTTACAATGTCTCATATGGCAGTGAGTGATCTACTGACAATATCACCAGCTTCAATTTCGAAATAAAATATTTATTGTTTATAAAATTTGACACATAAGTGCGACACAATATTACCCTATATTACACTCATGTACGAGTAACCTAACCTAACCTCGCCCTAACCAATTTCTTGATTGAATGTATTCTCTTTCTTTCTTGAATGCATTGCTTGCGCGTGCTCAAGTCAAATTAACGTAAAATCTTACACTCAATTTCTCATATACTCTCTTTGCAAAATTTTTAAAAGTTTCAGTTTTAGCTTAATTTTCACTTCTTTGCAAATTGAATCTTGGTTTTTTGAAAATTGGTGGTCGAATTCTATTTTTGTTTTCTTCCTCGACTTTTATTTTCTGAAGTTTTTTGTTCTCGCCGTAGATTCTTCTAATTCTTCAGCCATTCTTCTACAGTCTGGTTATTTTATTATGCTTCCTTCTTCTTCAACTTGTTCCTTTCTTTCTTTTTGGTTAGCTTAGTCACGATTTCTTTTATGTGCAAACGGGTGATGTAAAAATAAGCTGGCCAAGAACTACTCTATCCGACGAGTAATGCTGTGCAACCGAAAGTACGCCGCCGTCTTCCTCCTCCTCACCCAAGCTGCCCTTTGGCTAAGCCAAACTGGAAACGGTAGGTCCTAGTTTTTTGGTGATAAAGACATAATCCTTGAAGGCCTTTAATTTGATTTCATCTTTCCTATCTATTTCTTAAGATGTCTTTCTTATTTTATTTACGAACGAAGTAGTCTGTTTAGGATAATATACCTCTTTCTCCACCTCACAAAGAGGCGCTTAGCCAAACAACAACTGCTCGGCTTATATTTCATCACCTAAGATCCCAGTCAGACTTTTAAACCGCAAAGGCCATCCCAAATTATTGCTAGGAGGGAAGACAGGCACAATATCGATATTCGAGCAAGTAGTCGCCGCCCGGTTTGACTACATAAGAGTTGTTCCGGATAATCAACTCCGATACCCATTCACACAATGATATAAAATTTCTAGAAATGTCTAGAAATTTATTCAACAACTAATTAGCTTAGATTGATTTTCGATTAAGATATAATTTTTAAGAACAGAAACTATCAGTAAGGAATTAAACGACGTCAACATTAAAGCCTTACAGACTATTTTCAGGATGTGACCGACACTGAATGGAGGCATTTGCCGTCCCAACACAGGATGTATTGAAGTACCGACGTGCACAAGTACGGGACTATTATCAACTGAAAAGAAGTTATAATGCAATCCAAGAACGAGTGAAATGAACAGGGTATTTGGCAGCGATTGCTAACAATCAAGTACACCTTCGACGCATTCTTCAGTACTAAGAGCTGGGCAGGGGAAGGGAAAGAACTTTTTTTTTTCAATTTAGTTTAATTTGTTGAAATTCGCTAATGATAATTAATGATCCAAACGGTTTTGTGCTGGAATTTTGATTAAAAAATCCCATTATAAATTTTTTTAATAACTTAGATCAAAAAATATTAATTATTAAAAAGGTTTCCAAACAAATACAACAGAATTTTACTCTATACTTGAGTTCATGATATCGCCTAAATATTTGAGCCTATTAAAAACTTCAATTACAAAACATTCATCGCTGCAATTCAAGTGATCATTAAGACACTTACGAGTAAAAGCTGGTAATTTGTAACAATCTGTTGAAGGAAAAATATTCCCTAACAAACGGGAACAACTGAAAGACTACGACAACATAAACTTGGTATGAAGGCCTTTGACCATATTATGAGCAGCAAACAAACATATTGAAACACTAAGATCATACTAGATAATAAATAGTTTAAGTGAAATTTTTTTAGCAGACCTCTCGATCAAGAGACACTTAAACCTGATTTCAATGGTGAATGTTTCATGCAAAAAGCTTATACAGGTATCCTAGGCAACTCCCTTCTCAGTGGGCATTCGCCATGGTAGACCACGCTAAGCTCGTGGTACTTGATGAACCCTAGGAGACAAGCGATCGAAATCACAGGGCGAAGACCAAAAAACCCCAAAGAAGGAAACTGCCTGCCTTCACCGGGTTGGAAACTTTCCTCTTTCAAATTTACAACGATAATTCTTTATAAATCAGATATTGGTACAGATACTGAAGAGGAAGAAGTGCAGCTCAGTAATTTATTGTATGACCTAAATTCTCCATAAGGTCAACAAATAGGAGGACCTGATTTCCGATATGACTTTCGCCTTAAGACATCTTGACGTCGCCTCTGGCTTGAAATGAAGGACAACGGCTGCATCAGCAGAGACGCGGGAATGTTATGGTGATGGAGAAGTCTACAATATCTCAATGAAATTTTTGCAGATTAAACTTCAGCATACATAGGTGACCACCGCCATGCTTACGCTAAGAAAACAAAATTGGGTCTCCTTAGCCTATTGCTACCATGTAGCCAACATTATCAAATAAAGGGGTTATTACTGCTGCCCATGTAGTTAACATCACCAAGCAAGAAAGTTACGACAGAATGGGAAAATTTGTTGATTACTTTTCATACATTCTGTATTGTTCCTCAAAAATTTTATTTAGAAATTAAGTGTACAAGATGTGGCTCAAATATATCTATGTCTTCCTGGTGAAAAATTGTTTTCAAATTTAGATGTATATATCAAAGATATTATAATATAAAGATATTCTTCCCTTCATCTAGACAGATATAGATGGTGGTTGCGACGAGATGGTTATCAGATCTTTACATCACACCTCAATTAGACTCGCAGCGGTCACCGCCACACTAATGCTCCGCATGGCTGACAAGCGGAGACGCCGTCGCTCTCATTTAGAGGCCCTGGTTACTGATAGGCCAGGCTAGGGAAGTCCACGATAAACCAGATCTTCAGTGCGCATAGAACGAGCTATACAGTGCCATGTCTAGTTTTGGCATTCCTACCAAACTCGTCAGATTGTGTATGCTGACAATGGAGAATTCTTTTTGCTGAGTCAAGGTCAGTTATGAACTCAATGATACCTCCAATGTCAAAAAGGTTTTAGACAAGGCGACACACTGTCATGTGATTTCTTTTACATCATTCTTCAGAAGATCGTGCGTTACTCACAAGCACAAACCACCTATATATATACACCTATATACACCTTTAGGTGGTTTGTGCTCACAAGTCAACACCAGAGGCACGAACTTCCAAAAGTCAGTTCAATTGCTAGCTGATGACATTGACGTGATTGGGCAAACACAGAGAACCGTCTATCAGGCGTTTGCTGGCACTGAAGCGGAAGCGTTTAAAATGGTTCGTGTGCTTAATGATGGACAAACGAAGTTCATGCTGTCATCAACAAGGGCACACTACATCGACGTCTCGGACAGAGCATATTATTAGGCAGCAGAAACTTTGAGGTTGTCAAGGAAGTTCCGCGGTAAGTATTGACAACAACACCAATACTGAAATCAAACGCAAAATCACTCTTGCCCATCGCTGTTTCTTTGGGCTCGGAAGGTAATTGAGTTATAGAATTCTCTCTCAAAGGACTAAGCTTGCTTCATATAACAGCTTTTTCATCCCAGTCCTACTTTATGGCGCGGACTTCTAAAAGCGGATGAGGAAGCTCCTAGCCTTTTCGAGAGAAAACTTTTGAGTGGGTTCTTGGTCCTGTTTGCGTTGATGGCATCTGGAGGAGAAGCTTTAACGACGAACTCTATGGGCTTTACAGCGACATGCGTCTGGTCAAGCGTATTCCGATACAACATTTAAGATGAGTAGGCCATGTAGAGCGTATGAACACCACTGCTCCGGCCCGAAAAATATTCGAATCTGAGTCATTGGGACAACCAAACAGAAGACGGCCTAGGTTAGGGTGGCGCACACAAATGGACAAGGACCTCAACTAACTTGGAGGGCGAAACTGGAGGCAGCTAGCGAAAGATCGTGCTGACTGGAATGACATGTTGGTTAAGGCCCATGTCCACCCCTGACTGCAGCGCCACAAGAAAAAGAAGAAGGATAATGATGGGCGGTCGCATATGACTGACTGTAATATTTTATAAACCTCAATAACTTAGGTAACTTAGGTAATGTTTTAATAAAACAAATCACGTCTCGTCGCGTCATTCCTCTTATAGTTTCGTGCACCTAATTTCATGCATGGAGCTAATTACTGGAGAGACAAAAAAAATTAGTTTCTTCAGCTTATCATCCCTACAACAACGAGATACAATTGCATGTGGAACCCATAAGAAGGGCAATAACTTTCTATGTGGCCACCATTCCCACTGTGATTTGCTCCGATGACAATGTTTGTCATTCGCCGTATGGAAACAAGGGTATGAACGGGAGAGTTCTGAAACCCTTTTACTTTTAAGAATTGAATTTTTGTCTATGCAATAAGGGCTTAGAGCCAAACTTTTTCAAGAAGAATAAAGTTCTTCATATCAACTAGAAAGATTTAATATAACGGATAATGTTTAATTATCTGCCCACAAATATATTAAATTTGATGTTAACCACAGTATTAAAAACGTTTATTAGTTTAAAAATCCCAGAAACACAAACAAGGATACGCACTTAGGCCACATTGTAGTGAACTGGCGTTCGCAAAGAGATTTATCTTTAAGGCAGCGTACCCAGTTAACAAACAGAACATAAGGGGGAAAATAAATTCTGCTGGTGAACGAAATTTTAAGAGTATTAAGATGCACTTAATGCAAACAGATTATGCCACAGATGCAATTAATGCAAACACATTACAAAGGCATTTGTAGGGTGGCAACCGTTCTATATACTTGCAAAATACATTGACCTCCGATTTCTGATAAAGACAAAACTAATATACTGGATATAACATATATAGCGTCGTTTTTACTTATATTAATGTACCAATAAAATAAACTTAATATTCTGAGAAGTCTAAAGAGTGACTGGGATATGCATCAAGGGACCTTTGTTCCAACCCACCGCCTGTACTAATGCCCAGTTACAATACATCTGTTACCCATCGACATGAAAATGATAGCCGCCAAGGCTAATGGAGAGTAGTCGATGAAGCACTTACGGCATCTCTGGGCAAAAAGAAATGCTCAAAAATGCAGAGGCTCACATGTATTACAGTATTCCAGGTAAGGTCTTTGAAATTAGCTATAAAATCTGAATTCCAGAGAATTGTGGAAAAATAATTTAGGAAGAAACCCTGCCATATAGATGAGAATAAGGAAGAAACGATTATCCACTATTTTGAAACAATTAGAAATGCTGCGATCAGAAACTACTTCTACAAAAACCTAAGCGACCTAGATGGTATTAGTGTAGGGATGATCAACAAATTTCTTATGAAAACAAACTGACTAAGCCATAAAGAATTTGATGATAAGATATTTAATAGACACCAAGATGATGTGTGTGTGTGTGTGGCATAACAATGGTCGCACCAGCGGACTAAGTGGGACTCAGCAACCTGGCTCAATAAGCCACCTCAAGCTGGACGCTACTAAAAGCGGATGAGGAAGTCATTAGTCTTTTCGTTTTGCGTGTCTCTGTTTGTGTTGATGGCATCTGGAGGAGAAGATTCTACGACGAACTTTATAGGCTGCACGGCGACATGCGCCTGGTCAAGCGTCTTATGATGCAACCCGGAAGATGGCTAGGCCATATAGAAACGCAACAGAGGACGGCCTACGTTAAGATGGAGTACACAGTGGAGAAGGAACTTAACCATCTTGTAGTGCACAACTGATGGCAGGTAACTAGAAAAGCATATTAGTTAAGGACCAGGTCCAGGCCGGACTGTAGCGCCAGTAAAAAAAGATTCCGCCAGTAGAGATAGGACACAAATGTTTCAAAGCCGTTAAAAACTACAAGGCAGAAGGGCCCGTCGGCAGTGCCACAGACCTATACAAGAAGCTTCGTTTTTTGCAGGTTTTTGTTTGTTGTTTTTGCACATTGGAACGTTGGCATTAGACGCAGTTTTCAAATGCCAACGTTTCATTGTGCAAGAGTATATGTATGTGTATATATAAACATTGATATATAATAATTGAGTGACACTGCAGCCCAAAAGGGACCAGGGCATAGCTTCTGCAACAATTACTCACAGGTAGAGGGGACCTCCAGTTTTCCACCGACTCCGAGGAAAATTTTCAGAAGCTTTTCATAGATAATTATAACTCGTATGTGTTGGCCAAACCAAGCAAATGTTCATATTTGTTTCTCGCATGAATAGTTTCTAAGCTTATTTATAGCCCTGTAATTTCCCGGATGCTTTCCCCTACAATTGGAACCGACAGTCTGTTCACTTTTATATATGGTTGAAACCATCTGTATTATTTTATTTAATTTTTTAAGTATAAATCTACACAAAACAACTTCGCACTCGATAGTCACTGCTCGACTAACTACCTACCAGCAAACCTTTCCTTGATTATTTCACTCTCCTGAATCAGTGTGGCCACACATGAGAAGACCTTACAACTTATTTTTTGTTGAATTTAACTTGATGTTTCGTGAGGTGGCTCTGCTACTCAATTGCCTCTTACAGCGATGGGCAACAGGAATTCTGCGTTTGGTTTTGATGCCTGTTTATTTTGGAGCTATGAAGTAGCTATGAGGTAGATGAAATTCTTTATCTTAAATATTCTGTTGCCCTTATAACGCTCTTTCCGAGACATCGATGTTATGCGTCCTTCCGTGACGACAGCATATACATACTTCCTTTTGTCTTCATTCACCGCTAGACCCATTTTAGCCGCTTACGATTCAATGGCAACTGTAGACGTCAGTCGTATCAATGCATTGAACTCGATTACCGTGCATAGTTTTCCTACAACTGAGACCCAGCGCCTACGGAACTTTGTTCATAAATTCTTGCAACAGCCTGGGATTATTGTTGCACAAAAATCCTCAATTGCAACTGCAAATCTGACGGCGCTGTCCAAATTTTCAGACGTGGAGCATCTGGTAGTAACGACCCTGGTTAGTATGATGCGTATACAGAGTCCGTTAAACTAACAGTTCCGGCAGGTGATGCGTCGTTTTCGGAAAACTCCCGCGACTGGCAAACAGCCTAGCCGCCCATTAGACGCAGAATTTACTGCACCGGTGACTTTGATTAACCAAATGCTCGTCATTTTGACTCCAAGTTCCAAGGTCCAAACGGACGAAAAGTATCCCAGAGAATTAATACAAATTGTTTTTGATGCCGGAGGTCCCGTATAACGGCTTCTATCTTGGCATGTGAGCTTGAATTGACAAATTGCTTACACTGAACAACAGCTACCCTCCCGAAATGCTAAGAATCGGAACGATCGGTGGGAAGAGTGGCAATAAAGCTCTTCTTTGGAATAGTTCAATCTGCTGGACTCAGAAAGCACGCCGAAACTCCGATTCTTCAGCATGATGGATAATTTTGAAGCTTCCAAATTTTTATAATGGTTTAGGGAGTGACAACAACTAGCCTTTGCATTTGATAAGGAAATAATTATTAAATTTATTTCAATACATTATTTTACATATTAAAATTCCAAGATCTTTTTTGTAAACTATTTACTTACTTGTTGCTACAGGTAAGCCTCATCCATAAGCATCTACTCGTTTTAAGAAATTACCATATAATGTTGGATGCTAATAACCTTAAAGGAATCGCTGCACAGTGGTGCTCTTGTGTGGAGAACGCGGAAATAAATCTGTTACTTTTTAACCCGTTGACCGATCTTGATGAAATTTGGAAAAATGTATAAGGCCCTACTGCTGTCAAATTTGATTGATATAACATGAAGGATAACAGACTAATCTTAAGATAAAAAATTTAAAAAAAATCAATTTTTTTGCTTAATTACATAAAAAAACGTTTAGTAACAATTTACGATAATGAATTTAGGTTCAAAACAAAGCTAGAATACATACCTATATAGAAAATTTACATTCAATACTATTTACTAACACACTTTCGTCATAAAAAAAAATTTAATTTTAAAGGTATTTAGTGTTATAAGGCTGGCGCTTCACTACTTAGTTTGAGTAAATCCTTTGTTTTCGGTTCAGACCCTAAATATGTTATCCCGGGACCAGATGATACCAATATTTGATGAATTATATCTTCATTCGTCGCCGAACAAGAAAATTGTTTGCTATTATTGATTCGACAGTGCCAATAATCCTTCTTTCGACTCTCCTTGGCCTCCACCGACAATGATGTGACGGCAACGCTGTTAATGATATTATATATGCTCCCTGGAAAAGAATATGAACCGGATGAATTCGAATCTTCATTTGAAAATGTTTGCTTAAATTCACTTTGCTTAGAAGATAAATAACAGCCCATCATAGCACTTGACCAAAGGCGTAAGACTAACGTTTTCTTGCGATTGTAATATTGTATATGCAGTGCAATCTATATTCTTTATATGTTGTTGCACTTGAATTTGAGCTTCAATTTCAGATATTCCTATATTATCCATGCAATGCAGTCTTACCTTTATGCGTTGTTTATATGCAGTAAATATTGGATGGCCAATGTTATTTTGCATCCATGGTTTTTTTTTAAACCATGAAAATCCAACATCAGTTTTTCCACAAACAATTTCAAACTTAACAACATAGCATCTATATTTGATCGTTTATAATTTTCTATTTTTACACATTTTATTGTACATACTTTTCTTTGTACTTACTTACTTTTTTTATTTACTTACTGCTTCATATGAAATATGTCAGTTTTCCAGGAAGTTCAGTGAATTGTAATTTATTGCTGACAAATCGTTATACTAATAACAATAAAGCTTTTATTTTTTAATTCCGGCCAGTACATGGGTTAACATATTCATTTGATATACTTGAGATACGTTTGATAGTTTTGTGAACTTTTTTAGAAAAGCATCTTTTTTCACAAGGGGGAAATATTTTCCACCACAATTGCAGCTTGTGGAAAAGTTATCCCTCTTAAGCTGAAGACACCGGCTACATTTTACATCTTGTAAAGTATAGGATAATAATGTGTTACTAATTTCAGAAAGAACGGAGGATTCAATATCTACGTTGTCATATGCCACATAACACCGGTGACATAGCCAAACATTTCTAAAAGAAAATTAATTAGTTTTTTTATGACACTTTTATAAGAATTGAAACTTACTTTCCATTGCGATTACTTTTATATTCATCAACAAAAAGGTTTACATCTCTTAGCTCGTTACAAGCTTTGCATGTTGCAGAAATATACGTAAAGTCGTCACTTGTCATGAAATTGTCTTCTTCACAATACTCATTAACGCCTATAATGTTCAGTAAATTTCTTCTCATTGCAATACATTCTTCACTGGTATTACTAATATTCAAAATTTTTATAACTGCATAATTGTATCGAAGAACTGCACTGAAATCTTCCACGCCGAACTTTTTATACAAATTAACTGATAATCCCAATATTTTTTGGGATATATTACGCATGGTTTCATTGATATCTGCATTTGATAATGATTTTATTAAAATTGAAACAAATTCATGAAACTTATCTTCGAATTCTTTATTTGTTGATATCTGCGATGCTATTGCAAAGTGTAGGTCAAAAATATCTTCATTCGAGGATGTATTTTCCTCATGATTACTTTCTGTGGATGGTATTTTAACTTGTATGCCTCCGTAATTCGTAAAGTCTAACCATACCAGATTCTTCCAACTTTGCTCAAAAGATAATTGAACACTGTGATATACTTCTTTCTTTCGAATGCTTTGAACTATGAATTCGACATAACTTATTGCTTCAAACATGTCTGTTTTTCTTGTATTTATAATCAGTCGATTGATATCTGCGAAAATTATAATTACACCCAACCTTTTCAATTCTATTAAAATGCCGTTTAACATTTTTTCCATTAAATTTGTAATTGCTTTTAACATGGCTGGGTCATACATCAATGCTTTGCTGGATCGTATCCACCTATAAAAATGAGCAATATGATAGTCGGAAAACACATTTTTATTAAGTGACACTTCTCGTAACCATCCATTTACCATAGTGCGGAGAATACGGAATGTTGCGTTGTATGGTCCCATTTCTTCGCTATGAATTTCCGTGGTACTCCCACCTAGCAGTAAGTCTTGCAGAGTACTTTGAGTGTTGTTGCCAAACATGGTGGAAGCGCAACTACCAGTTATATCAAATATTTTATCCGAATGCAGTAAAGCATTAATGGCCAAATTCTGGATTGTTAAGGCAATACAAATTCCGGCGTAATAGTCTGGTTTATTTTGAATAACATAAGCTCTGGTATTTACTTCTGTGAAGAACTTATAGTCCTCGTTTTCTTTCCCACTAAGATCTGGTCGATTAGTCGGAGACCACCACAAGGCATAGTTATTTTTTTGAAGCAATCGCGCATAAAATATGTCCGTTCCTGTGAGCACGGGATCAGAAGGCAAATTACCAATGGGAACATTTAAATATTGACTTTGTTTAAGCATTAAATTGACGACATTATTAAAGTTAAGAAAATGCCGAATCATAGAACGAATAGAATGTCCTTGCCAATTGAGACTGTCCATAGTACATCCATCATCAGTAATATGTATTCTAATGTTAGGAAATTCTGCGATTAGTGGTATAGATGATTTTAATTTATTAAACTCTAGCGCCGTCTGAGTGCACAATATTGTTGGTGCTCTTTTAGTATCATTGTATTTGGATAAACATTTTTGCATGTGACGATAAACTTGTTGTACATCGATTTCCATAAAAATTTCAAAGGAAATATGTTCTGGTTGCAAGGAATTTTCCGCACCAGTCTTTTTTAAATATGCAATTCTTTCAGAAGTGTAAAGTGTATTAAGATTTTGCAATTGATTTGTTCGAACAGTGTCTAAAATTACAATGACTGCAGATTTACTTGCAGGGACAAAAAACCCCCATATTTGTTTTTTGTTCAGTATATATTGTTGGTATAAGTATATTTTTTTAAGTTTATCCCATGAACCGCTTAAATAAGAGCTGGTATCTGAACATTTAATTAGTTGCTCAAAAGAATAGATTAACGACCTTGCATCGCCCTTTTTTGAAAGTGTGTTTATTTTATCTTTACTTATCAAACATAAACAACCCATTTCTATTAAAAATCTTGATTCGAGAGATATTTTTGTTTCGTACATTCCCTCGATATCAGTCATTGTTATTCCAGTGAATAAACTAATTCCATTACATTTAAAGCTTTCTTCACTTATTTTGCATTGATAAATATTATAAGGTTGAGTACCACGTGGTAAATAACACCACACTCTTTGCGTATCTAAACGTGCGCATTGTGATCTTTGATTAATGTAAAATATTCTAGGTATCTTTAACTTTATTTTATGTAATTCATTTTCTACTATCGCCCAAACAATAAAATGTCCAACGTCATCCAATTCTGTTATTTGAATTACTTGCCAAACATGCGAAAGAAGCGAACATTTTGACCTCTGCAGGAATTCGCTAACAGTAAATGATTTCTTTTGTAATGCATTGTTGTAGTGATCGTTGCCGCATTTCCTTTTAATGTTTTTTCTTATCCCCTGATTTCGGCCTAATTGAAAAGCCCACTTTTTTTTCTGATACAATATCCAATTTATAATATCTGCTCTACTATTTCCAATTTTAGGTGGAGGACCGATATGTTCTGTCCAGCTGTCATGATTGTTGTCTAGTTTTCGTTTGACAGCACTATTTGTATTTGTTTTATTGGGCAAGGGATCACAAACTTGTTTTTTTGGAGAGTTTCCACTATCGGAATCGTTACGTCGTGTTGAAACTGAAAATATGTCTGTTATTTGCTTTTGTTTCAGTTTATCATTTCTTGTCTGTATTCTTTTAAGTAGCCAATCAGGATGCAAGACTCTGGGAACAGGATTGTTTAGACCTTGCATTGCAGCAGGAATTGTTATAATTTTCTGTATCGCTCCACTTAAACGTTCAATATAATAATTCCAATCGATTACATCTCGAATGTCAGCATCACTTATTGTCGAATCACGCAACCAACGACTTAAATAATATCTTCTTATTGCAGGCTCGCATTGAAAAATGGCAAGAGGTATCGCTCTTTCGGTTACAGGAAAACCCTCTGGTTTTTTCGAAATTACAAATTTACAAGCCAATCCAGCATCCTTTACCATTTGCTCGCCCAAAAATTCAGCCAATCTTTTGGCCGTTGATATAGACGTACTTTTCTGAGCTCCATAGTCCTCCAGCTTTTTGGACATTGACCTGTTCTCTGAAATTAATTCAAACAATTCACTGTCGGGGAGATTGTGACCATGGCTATATAATACATCTAACCAATAATTGGCAATTTTTGCAACGTTTGCATAACATTCTTCAAGAGTACTACCAGACAGAAAAGATTCAAATACAGAACTTTGGAAGTTCTTGATTAGTTGAAGTTCTCCCCGGCGTTTAACTTCGAATCCCTTTAATTCAGCCAAAGAACCATCAAAATTAAAAACCGCGTAGCGTTTTTTTAGCCGTTTACCTTCTTCTTTGGCAGCAGGAAGCACCATAGCTAAATAAGGACCATCAACTTCAAAAAATATTGAATTTTCAGAACGTATTTCATACACCGGGTGATCATTATTTCCACTGCCCTCATTGATTAATTCGTGGTATTGGTCGTTAGTAAAAGCATTTTTTACCATAGTATTTAAAATAGCATTCGGATATGATACATTAAATAAGCCCTTTTTTTTAGAAGATGTTTGGACTGTCACAACTTGGGGAAACGAAGCAGGCAAAATGCACCATATACCATCCGTGTCCAATTCCAGTGGGCGTCCGATTCGTTCTATAATTTTTCGTGCTTTTGTTATAATATTTGAACCCGTTAAGCAAACTATTCCGGCCATAGGCATTGAATGCCAACGGGCACCTTTACGCATAACGTAACCGTAAAATGAATTCAGAATACATTTATGCGCTAATTGCAATGAATCATACAAAATTTCTCTATTTTTTGCAGCCTTTATTTCTCCAACGTCTCCTTTCTTTACGGCATCCGACACAGATTTTTTTGCCACTTTTGTTAAGTTTTTATATTCATACCGGCGATCTCGGAATGCTCTCACCGTATCCACGTAAAAGCTATTTTCCTTTTGACATATTGTGGAAGTACGTTCTTCCAACTTCACAACCTTCCTTTTTTTGTAGACTTTATGACAATAATCCGAGAGACGTTTTTTTTCATACTCCGTTTGATCAGACTGAGAGAGTTCATGAAATGCACGTGGACGACCCCCTACTTGCAACGGTGGAAACTTTTCCATTTCCAGTTGTTGCCTTATTCTTTGAAGTTCGTTTTTAGTTGCTGGCAATGTTTCACCCCTCCATTGCCATTTCATAACGCGCTTACATTTTGCATCGGCGGTGTTAAAATCACATACAGCGCAGTCGGTATCATACACAACCGCTGATGGCTGTAATCGGTTTGTAAGTATAATGTTGGGGTACATTGCACCGACATCAAGATGATAAATTACGGGTTGTTCGACTCTGTTAGGAATGTCATACAATCCTTGAAGTGCCTGTTTAATTTCTTGCAATATTTCTGAAAAATTATTTACTTCCTCCATTGGTACTCCTTCTTCAACAACTATTGCGTGCTCTAAGACTTTATCCACATTCTCAATTAGTTCCCACAATGTCTTCCGATCTAACCGAAATCGGCACGGAATATCTGCCCTATACACTCCGCACTCCAACGCTTCCACATGCCCACCCACATAAGTTTCTGTATCTATTAGATGTCCATCGTTAGTAAGCTTCAATGCCGAATTTTGTTCTTTGTTTGGATATATAATATTTGCTTTGTATGCTTCAACCATCAAGAGTGTTTCACAAAGTGTACCAGACCCTTTTCGCAATATTTCGTCTGGTTGCATTGGTATAATAGTACTTAAGGCAAATATAAACGGGTGAACGTATTTCATATATAAATAATAAGTTGCAATGGCATCAGAAACTGAATAATTAGAAAGTATTTGCGGTTGTTCCTTTGCCATTTTGCACATTTCTTCAGGATCTAATTCTATTGGATCATATCTCAACTTTGCCTTTGCAACAGCCTTTAATCCTTGCGATCCAACTGGAAGATATGAATCTCGTTTTACCCAGCAAAGGCAATCCATATGAACCGCTGGTCGACATAAGTATATACCGTCATTCGACTTTGAAACTCCTATTTCGTTAAACATGTCTATGCCATGCTTAAGGGCTCTGGCTTCAATAAATGGCCAATCAAAGAAATCTCCATTATAAGTTACAAATATATTTGGTCTTATCTGCATTATGTGATATAAAAATCTTTGTATAGTTTTCTTTTCATTGCTTTCGTTGAAAACTATAAAATTTCCCTCAAACTCCGGTTTTGGCGTGTATTCAAAATTTCCAACATCTGTAGAAATAATTTCACGATTAGTAATTAAGTATCCCTGTCCATCAATAATGTAAGATATCATCATAATTTGATCAGTGCTCGAGTCGGGAAATTTTAAAGGCAGTTTTGTGGTTTCAATATCGAAGGCTAAAACAACTGGTTCCGGTCTCTCTATAACTTCAGGGAGTGGTTTAATAATAGGAGAGTATTTGTCATTTCTATTTAATTCAATACTATACCACATACCACAAAATATTTTCAAATCGATTGATACACGCACATGATAAGGAACATCATATTCGCGAATATCCGTTATTTTTCCCAGTTCTGTTTCATGAACCGATACATTTTCCAAAGATAAATGCTTGTTTTGCTTTGCTGTTTTGCCTTTTTCGAAAGGATTTGTGTTATTCTTAATTATCGTAAGTATTTGCTTTCGAATTTTTCCTAATGAATTTTGATTAAAAAATATTAATTTCAGATACAGTTGCTTGATGCCGACAAGGTGATTAGGTAAGTCCAAGTTTTCTTTAATGACTTTTTCAATTTTTACGATTTCACCTCCAAATTTTGTTTTCAAGAACTGCTCAATTTCTAAAGCATTGCTTTCTTCAACACCAAGTAAAAAATACGGAAAATATTTATTCGTGTACTTGAATCGTGTCCCGTTCATTTGAATAAAGTATAAATCTAGAGCAGACGTAAGTCGACGATCTTCGTCAAAAAATTCTGTCTGAAAAAATGAAAAGTAAAACCATTGTTATAACTGCATTAAAACAGTTGGTATGTTGCTTACAGTAACAACCACTTTCAGATAGTGAGTTTAATAAGGTTTAAAGTGCTTATTATAAATATTCTTTTCCTCGACAATGGTCTTGTAATTGTAAATTTTTATCGGAAAATTTCGAGAAGGATTCAATGAGCACATTCGAAGAGCTCAATGCGGCATTTATTGAAAACTACTAGTGTTATCTGTTTTTTTGTTTATTTTTGTATAATTTTGTATAATAAGACATTTTCGTTTACAATTTGTGCAGTGACTGGAGTTATGGGGAAAGAGCAACACACACTTAACTTTTTTATAGGCTTTGATGTTACTTTGTACATATGTGTGCAAAAAAGAATCCCTAAAAGATACAATAACGTCCCACGTAAAAAAGAAGACAGAAATGTCACAAGTATTTATAAAAATTAAAGCAAAGAAGGTTTGGTTAAAAGTAAAACAACATTTCGAGTATTTAGTTAAAAGGCTTTTACACCTCTTCCGAAAATAAGATATCAATCGTTGGCTATTGTGAAGATACATACGTGATAACACATTCATTCAATAATCACGTAATAAAGAGCCGTGATGTAGTATTTTTTGAAAACTGATTTTGCCCGCAACAGCAAGGATGATTTCTATGGGCTCCTAAAGCGAACATACGTCCTCAAGATCGTTCAACTGGGGAAAAAACACAGCCTGCACTAGACTGTTGGACACATCTCAACATTCATAAAGGAAGCTGGCTATCCCCTGGTCAATCAAATTGATCACGTTACGATCGTGGTCAGATAGTCCTCCAGTATTTATTAGTAGCTGGTACTTTGTTGAAAGTTTTTTTTCCTAACTTCACTGCTTTCATTCGTTTTCTTTAACTGCGGATAGTGATATGAATCTGATTAACTTGAATCTACATTTGATAACGTTTGCTTGAATTCATTTTGTCCCGAAGTTCCATTACAAGTGTTTTTTGAAGTGGAATTCAGACTTTATTTAATGTTATTTGAATATGATTGTTTCATGACTATATGAACAACACTGCCTTAATTTTTTTTTATGAATTTAAGCCAAAAAATATAATATGGAAAGAAGTTTATGGCTCTGCAGCTGCATTTTTTATATCTTGCAATGTGGAAGATTTGGTGAAACCTATTTAATTTATTTGACACTATGTTAAGTTTTTGTAACTACTTGATAAAAAGATCCCAATAATTGAAAAAAAAATATATTTCCACAAAATCTATTGCAATATATAAAGTATTTTCAAATCCCACTAAAGCAAAGTTACGTATTTCTGATTGAAATTTTCAACATGTTTCTAATCATAGTCTAATTCACGTCAGTTCAGTTTTCTGGACAAAAGCAATTATTTTTTCAATTTCATGCCTCTTCCGACTTATAAACTGGATATTTCCTCTCCAACTTTATATAATATAATCATTCATTTCATTAATATAACAATCATACCAATAATTACATATATGTATATCTTCAGCTAATGTAGCGTTAATACTGGCATAGATGTAATTAGATTGGTTGTCTTGTCGAAGACGACTATGGTTTAGCAATATATGGTAAATGTTCGCAGTCCATCCAACTTATCACACCGTAACGAGTGACCATCAGAAGCGGTTTGAGGGCCTTTCGCAATTTAGAATTTAAAAACAGTTGGAGAAAGAAAGAATCGAAACTATCTTCTTGCAGCTTTTTTTTTCATGGAAATATTTCAAACTTTGGGATCTTTTTACCAAATACTTACAAAGACTTAACACAGTGTCAAGTAAATTAAATAGTGTACAAGTAATACAAAGGTTTGACCAAATCTTCCACATTGCAAGATATAATAAATGCTGCTGAAGGCCCATTAACTTCTTTCCATAATATATTTTTTGTCGTAAACAAAGTAGAAACCAGACTTCAAGAGAACTGAAGAGGCTGGACAGAACAGCAAGGTTTGACGTCAGAAAGCTACAATCTCAACAGATTAATATAAGCTAAGCAATATGGCTTGGCGCTTGGGCAAAAAGGGCAACAAAATTACATGTCATGAAGAAGGAAGAATGAGAGAAGTCAAGTGTAGCCAAGATTCGTCTGCTTCAGTTCCGGTGTACATATAAACGATATCTCTCAAAGGCAGGACGACGTGAGCTTACTTAGGCGTCAACAGATAATACGCCTAAGGTAGGCCATATAAAATTGATGGATAACACTTCTCTATCTATATCCTATCCTCTGAATTTCATAGAACGCAACAAGGAACGTCCTCATCTGAGATGGCCCACAAAAGTCGATAAGGACTTTAAGTTAGCTGGAGACGCATGTTGTTGAGGTCTATTTTCACAATGGACTGCGATTCCACCCAAAGGCAAGAAACCGTGAAACACTTCAAAAATATAGAGAAAGTTTAAATCGAAGATTTATTTCACGCCGTCAACATAGATCAACTCACGGTTGCAGAAATAATGTTAACCAAGATCAATCTACCGAGATTACTCCCTGATCACAAGAACAAAGTATACAATACTTTGTAGATTGAATTTCTTTCGGAGACGTCTATGTACATATGTATATTTATAAAACAAATTTCAAATAAAAACTCTAATAATTCTAATACTTCACTCACTATGTGAGTGTGGTTTCCTAGTAGTATGATCTTTTGAAAGCAGATATGAAGAATTGAATGTTTTGAAAAACCTTACCGATCGCATATTGATCAAATAACCTATACGTTGGGTGCTATCTGAAACTCTTTTAAATCCATATTTAAGGTCCACTCCATCATTTTTCATCATATCCCCCCATTCAGATTCTGTAAATATTTCTTCGCTCATTTTTTACGTATTTAAATCACAAATTTGCGCGCCAAAAACAACTTGGAAAACACAAAGTATACAAATCACCGGCACAAAACACCAAAAAATAAACAGCATTGACCAAAAGAAACATGAGTCTTCGACTGGAAAGTCTGTTTACACGCTTCCTACACGCATACTACTTTTATAACGAGTTTATTCTACACACACTTTCTCAGAAGGTATTTTTCGATCTTCCACGCATATTTTGCTCAAGTTAGTTTTCTTATAAATGGAGAACAGCATTAATTTGGAACCGCCAAGAAGGTATTGTATAGGTTGTTGTTGGTTAATACGCTCTACCCAAGGAGGTGGATGCATTATACATATATAATGAATACATCTGTGAATAATGATCTATTGGAATATGTTATATTGTAATGTAAAGGTTATTTGTAATAAAGGGTGATTTTTAAGTTATTATGTTTTTGGCAACACTGGTTTAATCAGCTGACGCACGTTTCGTGCTTTGTTTCACTGTCAAACGTCTTCAGTTTGATCTATTGTTTAACCATGAATCGTCTTACAAACGAACAACGCTTACAAGTTATTGAATTTTATTATCAAAATGCTTACTCTGTTGAGAAAGTTCATCGCGCGCTTCTTCCATTTTATGGTCAGTTCATTTTTGGCTCAATGGGTACGTAAATAAGCAGAATTGTCGATTTTGGAGTGAATATCAACCAGAAGCATTACAAGAGCTACTAATGCATCAAGAAAAAGTCACAGTTTGGAGCGGTTTATGGGCTGGCGGTACTTCTTCAAAGATGATGCGAATCGTAACGTAACTGTGCATGGTGAGCGCTGCCGTGAGATGATATCCAACTTTTTTTTGCCCAAAATACAAGAGCTTGACTTGCATAACATGTGGTTTCAATAAGATGCACGCGCAACAATGGACTTATTTAAAGGCGAGTTCGGTGAACATTTTATTTCACGTTCGGAACCGGCCAATTGGCCGCCTAGTTCGTGCGATTTAACGCCTTTAGACAATTTTTTGTGGGGCTATGTTAAAGCTCATGTCTATCCAGACAAGAGACAAGCACGCTTCAATTGACGCATTGAAAGACAACATTGAAGCATTTATTCGCGAGATACCGGCCGAAATTTTGGAAAGAGTATGTCAAAATTGGATTAAGTGGATGGATAATTTGAGGCGCAGTCAAGGGCAACATATGCATGAAATAATTTTCAAACATTAAATTAATGGACTGTACTATCGATTCTAATAAAGATTTCATGAATCTTTCTGAATTTTATGTCTTGGTTCTACGTTGAAAATAATCGAACATATCTATTGTCCTTTCACAAGACATTTCTGATATCAATACCATAAGTAGTTGACACAATTTTTATCGAGAATTGAATTAAATTGGTCATCTTCTGGTGTGATTTCATCTGGCATTCAATTTGTATCATTGACCTCATCGTCACTACAGTTACTTTCTCCGTCATCGGTTTGCACTGAGTTCATGAACTCAATTATTTGTCTATCAAAGTGGACAATTTGATCCGTCCACGATATCTGAAGCAGAGGTGACAAACTGACAAACGGGCGATGAATTCATGCACTTCTGAGTTTTTCACAAAACAAAAGTTTTATATTTTCACTTGTATCAAATACATAAACACACAGTTTACAACCATACCTTTTAAAGAAAAAAATATTTTACTTTGATTTGACAACAATTTCAATATTTTACGGATCTCCAAAATTAATTTCAAGTTCAATCATATGTAATTCCTGCCTTGGGGAGTGACGCGTTATGTAGCTGAAAGTAGCTTAGTCAGTTTATAAAGAAAAATCGGTTACTTCTCAAGTAAACTTTTGTTTTGTAATGTATGACTTAAGGCACTCTTACCGGTTAGAGAGTTAACATAAATATTATATTACGCAATATTAAATAATTTGTTGAATTTCCTTTTTGCCTGATCTCTGTCAGCTATCTATTTTGCAAAGTATTTGCCAAGTTTCAGGTAATATCACCTCCTATTTTCTCCAATTATTCTAGCAGTAATGTTTTTAAATGTTGCTTACTGGAAACACATCCCATAGATGCTCATGGGATTTTGATCAGGGAATTGGCGCTGTGTTTTCAGGGTTTGACGGGTATTGTATAGTATCCGTAGAGATACTATTTATGCAGTGCTTTGTGTCGTTATTTGTTGGAAGTAGAAATCGTCACCCAGATGTAATTGTTCAGGACTTTCTCCAAATTTTCCTTAAAAATCTTAAAGCAATGTTCTTTTTTCATGATTTTGTCAATGAACGCAAGTTTTCCTACTCCAGAAGCTACCATACACCCCACTACCAGCATTGGTTGAATATTTTATTCTATCTGCGCACTTTTCTCCACTGCAGAATGCGTCCATCTGCCCGGTAAACACAAAATTTACTCTCATCGTAGAACAAAACCTTATCCCAAAATGATTTTAGCTTGTTTAAATGTTCCTTGTCAAAATCAATCCTCTTCTTTTTGTTCGCCTTTGATATGTGGGTTTTCTTCTGCAAACCCTAGCTCTGTACCCCTCACTTCTAAGCACTCTTCGCACAAGTTATTTGGGTGGATGATGTCTTGAGTTCTTTCTACATCATTAACATAATTTGTCTTTTGTCCCTCGTTGTTAATTTGCAAGGGCAACCACTTCTGGGCTTACTAGCATAATTTTGCGTTCTTCGGGAGTTTCTACATATCTTTGCGCCATGATCCTAACTTCAGAAGAGTTAATATAACAGAGTGATATTTTTTATCAGATCGTAACAGCAATTACTTAGCAGCATGAATTTATTATCTCAAGCTTTGTTTCAATATTTTCTCATTGGAACTTTGTATGGCGTTTTTTTCGGCATTTCCTTTCCATTATCATTCGATTACGAATAGCCTTTAAATAAATTGATCAGGGAAAACCATCTACTTGATTAGTACTACAACTCTTTATACATTGCATTAAATATCACCGTAGCATTCATGAATTATTTACTTTACAATTAAATAATCCTTTCTTTGTGAAAATTTCTTTTATTCACATTCCAAAATATAAAAACAAACAATAATAGACTTGTCGGTGCAACATCAAATATTCCACTACAGTTATTTAATGGGGCATGTCATGAGTGTTCGAACAGATGACATGTATTCGCGGACGCTAAAAGAACACCGCCGTGGCGTAGTGCTAAGTGCATCGACCGCGGCGCAGAAAGTCTGGGTTCGATCCCCGGACAGGACACCTAGCATTTTTTCACGGCACCACCTCTTTCGAGTTGCTGACAACACTTAAAGAGTATTAATTGTCTATGGAAAGCTTCTCAAATCTCGTCGTTCGGAGTCGGCAAAAAACTGTAGGTCCCATCTACTTGTGAAGAACAGTAGCATGCACAACACAAGTAGTTGTTGTAGAAGCTAGGCCCTGGTCCGTTGTGGGCTGTAGTACCACTCAATTATTATTAGTAAGAGAACAATACGCTGCAAAAATGGTTAAGTAGTTAATTGAATGCATCATGCTTAACGATGGCTTCATCGAAGGAGTCTTCTCCAGAGCCTAAAAGTCATTAAGCAACACGTCAGCACCTGCGTTCAAAAAACACTAAGAATTGGCCAATAAAAGGGTGTCCCAACAGAACGCAAGATTTAAATTTTAAATAAAACGCAAATATTTAAAAAAAAACCGTGAATTTCTTATTAAATCGTAAAGTAGACAGGTTATGGTTATGTGTGGAATAACACATCGGCCAGATGACCGCCGTGGCTTTGCTGGCACATACGCGATCTTTTAATGAAATTTTCAATGGCCGGCTTGCATAAATGCTGCGGTATTTCATTAATGCAGCGTCCAATTTTCTCTTTTAAGGCTTGGGTCGTCGTCGGCTTATTCCCATAAACCATCGAATTAACGAACTTCCTTCGCTGTGCATGGTCAGCTAGCCTCAGTTCCTGAGTCAATTGAACTTTGAATGCATGAAGATGTAAATCAATCGTTAAAATTCGCTGTATAGTGGATTTGGAAACACCAATTTGCTGAGCTCGGTGTCGAATTGAGGTGGATGGAGTTTGGGCGACATCATCACGTACTGCTGCGATATTTTCGGTCGATCGACCTGGTCGAAGATGCGTTGTTGTCTTTACATCATCAGACCCAGTTTCAGCAAATTTTTCCATTAATCGCTTAACAGTTGACTCTTTTGGAGCAATATTGTTACCCCAAATTGATCGCAATTTGCGAACTGAAGCCGCAAAACTTTCACCATTTTGGTAAAACAATTTCACAATGAGAATGCGTTGTTCATTCTTGTAGCGCTCGATTTTTATTAACCTTATACCTTCTACTAACAAACAATCATAATTGTTCAAATGTCAAACAATGACAATTCGAATGGCGCAAAATTTAAATCTTGTGTTCTTGTTGGGACACCCTTTATATGTATATGTATGTAGTATGATAGCCCTTAGTAACGCCATTTTCAGACCATGTTTAACAAGGATTGAATTTTTTGATATATAACTGCACACTATTGCATCCATCTAAAATTTTGCATAGTGTTTGATGAATGAAGAATGTGAATGTGACTTAATGCAACTGTTATTAATAAATATAGGTTCATAAGAATGGCACAACTTTTATATATGTATATTATTATATAATATAATAATATAATATAATAATACAATTTTCGTATTGGTGTGAGATTTGCTTCCTAATACTTCTCTAAAGGCCACATGCCAAAATTACCCGAAGAAATCAGTAGTTTGGAGGAAAAGGTCTAAATATTCCATTGTTTCTATTAAAACCTTTAACTGATCCGCTACCCGGCTCACCACTATTTTTTAAGCACGCTGACGTCTTTCAATAGACTTAATAAATAAAAACTTATCTTCGAAATCAGGCATTGTATTAATATGTATAACCCTTTTAACCCAAATAGTCATAGATTTTCTCCTGAACTCCACAGGTCATCTGCTTTTTGCAGCTTTACCTCCATACCCGGCGTTTTAGTTTTTTTCTCTTAGTGTATGTAATGTAGTTAATTGGAATAAGATGCCAATTTAGTTAGTGAACGTTTCGTCTTAAGACATTTTGATTTTTATCTGTGGTGTTCTACTCTTACGTTTCTCAATACGATTAGCAACATACGAAGCGAAATAGTCGAATTAAAGAAGTTAGCTATCCTGGGTCATGTGGACGAAAATTGTTTGTGAATATACTAATCGCAATATAGGGTATTTTATTTGAGTGAAGTACAGCAACGAGAGTGTAATAAATTCGTGACTTGTGTTTGATCCTCGCTTACAAGTGGACGAAATATCCAGCTGCACTGAGTCACGCGTTCACATTCAACCATAAAAAGCTTCACGTAGCGAATGTCGCAGGAGAGTAGTAGAGAAGGATGTTCAATCTGCAAGGCGGACAAGGAGTTATTTGTCTAATTAAAACAACTGAGGGTTTCCATTGTTTAAAAGGACATAGAGGGTTTTGCTTAGAATTTTAAAAACTGAATTTATAATATGTACTATGAAAAAAGATGATATTGTGTACGCATGTGAGTATGTTATGTAAGTATGTGCAAGATATTTGGGTTATAAGTAAAGCTTATAAAACGTATACTGTATAAAATAGATTCTAAAACAATAGATATATAAATATATATGCTTCAAAAATTCTAATAATTTCTTTTTAATATACAAACATCTGTCTTTTCAATTGTGTAATCATAATTTGCAAAATATGACTTTGCATCAAAAATGACTCTAAGATATTTCATTTCGTAAATGTAATGCGGTGTGCAGTAGAAATGTACCACGGGAAATGTTAAGCTCTAATGCACTATGATAACAACATTCCGCTAGTATATAGATATCCGATTGAAACTTTATACAACCTGTTATATTTTTCTATATAAATTAAATTTAAAATCGTCTGCGAAAGTTACACATAAAACAAGTATTTATGAGTTATTTAATTTCCTTTAATTTAATTTTGTCTTCAAATTTCGCCATGTGGGTACAAGAATACGGAATACGCGCACGATCGCCTTTTGTTATAGTTGCTTTTTTTTCTCTTCAAGAAATTTTCGCTGAAATGGTCGCAACAGGACTTAAATTAACCTTAACATTTCTAAAAACACTTGTTATATGTGTTGATTATATATGTTTAACACAAATGCTTAAGACTGTTCATTTTTTTTATACACTGTTAATAACATATCTTTAAAAACATATTTTACATAAAAAGTCGATTGCACTAATTCTGTTAAACGATTTTCGGTTTACAAACGGAATCCGTTGAATATATGTATAAATATAACTTAGGATACAACTAATTGTTTGCATTTTAAGAATGTTTGACAATTTTGTTGTGGTCAAACACAACAATTGATGACACACGACGCCAAACAATGGTATACAACACATAACAGCATAATCGCACATCTTGTTTGCGACATGCATTTTGTTTCTTACAATACCTAATTGCACATTTCCATAAACCTTTATGCACCTCGTTCGCCTCCTATTTCTTTCGAATTGTTAGGTGGCTACATGTATATTGTAATATAAGCAAAATTGTACTAATTAAGACGAATATATGCATAAGTAAGGTTAAATTGATTAGAATAACGTACATTGTTTGTTGATTTCCCCACTTTTGCCACTGGTGGGCAGAAATATACAAACAAACATCGGTCCTTTGAGAAGTGATGAACCTTCAAAGGCAACTTAATAACACAGCAATTTAAGGTAAACACACCGTTACAAGAAGGAACGTTTGGAAAAATAGAAGCATTATGGGTACAGTTTCATACAAATTATTGAACTATTAGACTCATAGTTGAAGCTGACACTCCGTATATGCAGAAAACCACCGACGACAAGGTAGTAGATGTCTACAAAAAGCTTAAGACAATGTTGGAAAACATAGTTCCCAATGAGGACATAGAACTTGAAGTATCTCCGAAACTAATATGCAATCACAAAGGCTTAGGAAGCTTTATGCAAAAATAAAGACCATATGGGGTATGGAGGAATCCGAAGAAATATTTCCTGAATACTCAAAGTAACAAAAAATACTGTTGGAGAAAGTTCAAAGTTTATGGCGAATGGATTTGCACATGAAAAATGCACGAATTTTTGAAAATATTTCTTCTGAGCATTTTCTCATGTTTTTTTTTGCATATTTTTCGGCGGAAATATGCGTAACCCATATAGTCATATACATATAGTCATATACAATGACTTTAGAATGATGAATTCACGAAAAATTAGCACAAAATATGTCATATTTATATTTATACATACATCTTCTTCTTCTTCTTCTTCGGATGGCGCTACAGTTCGGGGTGGACCTGGGCCTCAACCAACATGCCTCTCCAGCTAGTACTATCTCTTGCACTCCAAGTTGGTTGAGGTCCTTTTCCACTTGTGTGCGCCATCTCAGTCTAGGACGTCCTCAAGTTGGTTGAGGTCCTTTTCCACTTGTGTGCGCCATCTCAGTCTAGGATGTCCTCTGTTGCGTTGTCCCTGTGGCTCGGATTCGAAGACTCTTCGGGCCGGAGCAGTGTTGTCCATCCGCTCTACATGGCCTAGCCACCTTAAGCGTTGTATCCGTAGACGCTTGACTAGGTTCATGCCGCCGTACAGCCCATACAGTTCATGGTTGAATCTTCTCCTCCAGATGCCATCAACGCAAACAGGACCAAAAATCGCACGGAGAACTTTTCTCTCGAACAGACTCATCCTCAGGGCTTCCTCATCCGCTTTTAGTAACGTCCAGGTTTCTGCGCCGTAAAGCAGGACTGGGATGATCAAGGTGTTGTACAAAGTCACTTTGGTCGTTCGGGAGAGGGCTTTATTACTCAATTGCCTCTTAAGCCCAAAGAAACAGCGATTGGCAAGAGTGATTCTGCGCTTGATTTTGGTACTGATGTTGTTGTCCCTATTCACCGCGGAGCCGAGGTAAACGAAGTCCTTGACTACCTCGAAACGTCTGCTGCCCATAGTGACGCTCTGTCCGAGACGTCGATGTTCTGCGTCCTTCTTTGATGACAGCATATACTTTGTTTTGCCCTCGCTTACCACCAGTCCCACTTTAGCCGCTTCCGCTTCGATGCTAGCAAACGCCTCATTGACGGCTCGCTGAGTTCGGCCGATCACGTCAATGTCATCCGCATAAGCTAGCAGTTGAACGGACTTGTGGAAGATCGTGCCTCTGGTGTTGACGTGTGAGTTACGCACGATCCCCCCTCAAGAATGATGTTAAAGAAGTCGCATGACAGCGCGTCGCCTTGTCTAAATCCTTTTTTGACATCGAAGGTCTCGGTGAGTTCGCTCCCGACCTTGACGGAGCAGCGAGAGTTCTCCATCGTCATCCTACACAATCTGACGAGTTTGGTAGGGATGCCAAAGCTAGACATGGCACTGTATAGCTCGTCCCTATGCACGCTGTCATACGCGGCCTTGAAATCGACAAATAGATGGTTGGTGTCGATTTGTACTTCTTGGGACTTCTCCAGGATTTGCCGCAGTGTGAAGATCTGGTCGATTGTGGACTTCCCTGGCCTGAAACCACACTGATAAGGACCTATCAGGTTTTTGACGAACGGTTTCAGGCGCTCACACAATACGGCAGAGAGAATCTTATATGCGATATTAAGGAGACTGATCCCTCGATAGCTGGCGCAGTCGAAGGGGTCTCCTTTCTTGTGGACCGGACATACGATGCTGAGATTCCACTCGTCGGGCATGCTTTCCTCCGACCATATCTCACAGATGAGCTGGTGCATGCACCCAACCAGCTCATCCCCAGCCGCTTTGAACAGCTCTGCGGATAGTCCGTCCGCGCCAGCAGCTTTGTTCGACTTCAGTCTCGATATTGCTATCTTGACCTCGTCTAGGTCGGGGGGACGGAATTCTTGTCCATCGTCGTCCAAATTGAGTGGAACATTCTGCCTAACAGCGGGATTTGTGTCGTCATCGCCGTTTAGGAGTCTGCAGAAATGATCCTTCCAGATTTTCAGCATCGACTGCGACTCTACCACCAGTTGTCCATTTTGGTCCCGGCAGGCTTCAGTCCGAGGCTTGTAACCGCCAGATAGCTGTTTTATCTTGCGGTAAAAATTTCGGACGTCATTCCTGCCATAGCACCTCTCTATTTCCTCGACCGCGCGCTTCTCGTGCTCTTTCTTTTTTCTTCTGAGAAGCCGGTTCTCTTCCCTTCTTCTATACATACATATATACCACAAATATACAATCTTGTACATTGTGTTTTTTTCGAATTTTTCTGAAGTATGCTGCACATTGTTGTCTAGATAAAGTTCCCTTTAGTTGTAAAAATCACTTTCTAACCTCACAAGCAGCTGAAGCTAACGAACTGTCGGCAGAACAGAAATGACCTGGTTGAAGTCCACAATAGACCAAATCAGCCCTTTACGGCAGATCCTGGAAAAGGCACAAGAAGATCGACACGCAACAACCAATTCCTCGATTTTAAGACCGGATATTACAGCGTACATAGAAACGAGCTATACAGTGCCTTCTCTAGTTTTGGCATTTTTACTAAACTCGTCAGATTGTGTAGGATGACGTAGGAGAACACTTACTGCTGGTTACTGTCGGTTACGAACTCACCGTTACATTAATGTCAAAAAAGGCCCTAGACTAGTAACGCGCTGTCGTCTGACATTTTCAATATTATTCTTTTAACTCTCAGTGAAGTTTATTCCAAGATACTTCAACTTGTCCGTTGGTGCTATTGCTATCCGTTGGACCTTTATGGTCCGGCATTTTCCTACCTCGTTGTGCCGGTTTTCGCAGGCACATGAGGGCGGTTTGGTAATGTTGATATTGTTGCTCCACTTCTGGTAGGCCGTGCTTATTCGTACCTTTAATTACTATGACAGGTTCAGAGCGTCCCGTCCGTTGGGTTGGAATGTCAAGTAGAAACGGATTTTAAAAAATATAAAAATGAAGTGCGAATCTATACTCAGTCCCTATAATGGAACTTATGCCTTACTGGTTAATATCACACTAACGCCATTAAAAGACATCTAAAAAACATTTTTTTTTTCAAAACAGAGTAGATATTTGTAATTTGTGACTCGATTCGAACAATCCAATAACTCTGCAGTATGTTTAAAATGAAACATCCGCACATTTATCCAGCATTGAGGCATTTTGTTTTGCTAAAACATCAAATGTAATATCATCTGAAAGATATGCGGTGAGTTTCCTTTAAGATTTTCAGATTCCTCACTTTGTTGTGGACGTCTAAACTAAAACAGATATGGGTTAGGAGTTGAAAATAATAAAGGACCTGGCCATAGAATATTTTACATGCGTATCATCAAAGTATTCGTTCACGTTGAAGTACATAAGGGAAGGGGATGGCACAATGAATACTGCAGCTGATTTTATTTGAGAGTAGCTTGAAATTAAATTTGTTTTGGTTATGCTGTACAGCGATCTAATTTTTATTTTTCAAAAATGACTCCAGACGAGTTACTGGATTTACTGATGTGCTTGATGACACTGCTAGTACTTAAAGAATATATTTATAATACCAAAAAAGGCAATCGTCGATTTTGTGCACGGTTTTTTGCGTTAAACTTGAGAAACTATACAATGATGATCCGGAACAATATTTCACGGCTGTGAGAATGAAAAAGAAATCTTTGATCTGAACATTATGAACACGGGACTACTTCACGCCAGATAAGCTGCATTTCTATAAACGTCTTCCATGGGTTAGACGGGTCGCACAGAATGCGTTTGGTATATTAGTGGCAAAATGGAGATTATTGCTTTCTCCGTTAAACATGAGTCCACAATCTGCCAAAAGAATTGTGAAAGCTGCGGTATTGCTGCACAACTTTGTAAACCAATAGACTACGTGAGCCGTTATGAAAATGACAACGTAGTTTCCGGTCTATGGCGAATAGGCATTTTGTTCTTTATCAAGAACAAAATGCATATTTTCAAACAACGCATCATTTAAGTTAAGGGATCAAAATAAAATAACATATTTGTACTCCAGTTTTTTAATTTCATTACATATTCTCTTCAATAACACACATTTAATAAGTAATTTTCATTTCATTTCATTAATTTTCATTTATTGCAACAAAAACCACGCGCTACGATAATTTGCTCGACACAATCGACAAGTTTATCAATTCAAGCTGCTGTCTCTGGAGTTTTGTGCTTTTTGGTGGCGGTGTATAAAAGGAACTGAGATTGCTTGCGGTTTTTGTTTCCAGGCAGATTCCAGGTTCTTTCATGTATGGCTCTGTGAAAGAGCTGCTGCCTTCAGTTTCCCACGATAATTTGAAAAAACTCCTAAAACAAAATAGGATAAATAGATAGTAAGTAATATGAATGTTTTGAGCAAGACAAAAAGATATCTATAAAATGTCAGTATCATACTTTCGGGGTGCTCTGATGCAGTGCTTCCAGAGGCCGGTTTCTTGGACTATATATATAGGACTCCCAATCATATTGGTTTAATAAATTTTTCTGGTACGATGCATGGCTCTTATTGTATTAAGATAGAGACTTTATTTTCGAAAATCAATCAGTAAAAAAATATTATCATGGCAAACTGAAAGTCATCGAAGCTATTTTAATATGCTTTTTACCGGAGGTATTATCACGATAGACAAGTAAATTATCATGACAAATAAGTACTAATCTGGAGAAGAGAAATTGCTTAATGTTGATATGATTCAAAGGGGAATATCTGAAAAAAAAAGAAATAACCTCATAGGCACAAAAATTCATTTAGAAAACCATAATTTTTTAAGAAGTCAAAAAAGCTTATTCGGCAATTTAAGGACTTGTACGTCAAAAGACTTCTACAGATTTTTACTGGATACAAAATGTGTACCCAGGCCTCATAAAGGGTGAGGTTGAAGAAGGGTAAGAACTCAAAGAAATAGAAATTAAAATATTTAAAATTGTTTGAAATGCTTGACGAATTGACGCTTGACGCTTCTTCTAAAGATTCCATCAACGCAAATAGGACTTAAGATCGCAAGCAGAACTTTTCTCTTGAAAAAACTATGGGCTTCCTCAACCACTTTTACTAAAGCCAAAGTTTCCGCTTTGTCTCTAGGGCCCAAAAAAGCAGCAAGTAGCAAGACTGATTCTGAGTTTGCTTTCGATACTGATGTTGTTGCGGAGCCGAGGAAGACGAAGTCCTTGATTACCTTGAAATTTCTGTTGCTAAATTGTACGATCTGTCGACGTCTCGATGTTGTTGATATATCAGGTTGTTGGCTGACGTTTTCAGGCTCATACACAATGCGACGTTGAAGAGGCTGATCCATTGATAATCGGTGCAGTGGAAGAGGACAGAATTCTTGTTCATCACCGTCAAAATTAAATGGTACATTCTATCTGATAGTGATACAGAATTGATTTTTCCAAATTCTTAGAACTTTGCAGTTGATTGCGACTGTAGGCTACCAGCGTCAAACCGTAATTTCCGTAGTTTCCTGATTCGGCTCCGTAATTTTCTCGATATATCATTTTAACCTTGACCATGCCGATGTTCGCTCCTCGAACCGTTCGGATATAGGGAATCAGCTCGTCAAGATACGACTAATCAGGTGAGCGCCAGGTCCCCTTATAAATGTTGAAGTTCGAAACAGCGTGCCCATCACAGAGAGGCTACGCTGCGAGGACACATCCACTAGCCTGATTCCGTTTCAGAATGAGCTATAGTGCAGGCTGTGTTTTCCCATAATTCTAGCAAAGATTTCTTTCTGCTCAGCTGTGTGTTGAGCTCTCCTTCAATGATCTTGATTTCCTAGTTACGGCATTGATATGTTCTTTCTGAGAGATTATAGAAGACATTCTTGCTATTATCATCCTTCTATTCAAGACTTTCAGTTGTATATTAGTTGAGGGGAAAGTAGAAAAAAAGTGAAAAATTTTTAAATTCAATTGAAAATGGTTCAATCGAAATGTTGACCACTTACGATGAATGATGCCATCCAAAAAAAAATTCGAACCATTTTTTATTGTTAACTCGTTTTCTAAATTCACTTGGTTTTACCCGACAAAGTCTACTACAAGTGGAAAAGTGGTAGTCTGATTGATTTTTAGAGAAGAAGAAGGAATAAAGCACAGCCCAATCGTGAAATCGACCAATATAAGTGTCATTATTCCAACCCTCACCAAACTTCCGGAGGAGAAGATCGAACATTGGTAAACATTTATTACACGAGTGTTACGTTATATCTTATGTGTTTTATAATGCTCTTGGTTATTCGTTTGTGTTTTTTAAAATTGTTCGTGTTTTTAACATAACATTAACATATTGCATATCATACCCTCACGATTATGTTAAGCTTTGTTCAAAAAACAAATAATCTATACATATAGTCAATGTACATAAAATAGCAATTTGTATAGAATTAAAATCCACCAATCAAAAGGTTGTCATCAGACCACCCAAGCACTGCTTCTTCTCAACAACAGCATCACGCGTTATGAAGCCATACTTCTTCAACTCATGCCTCACCAGTTCTTCGGGAAAGTTACACATTACGCGCTCCCACATTGTATGATTGCCCTCTTAAGCACCCAGCAAGAATATACACCCACATGGAACCACGCACGCATATGGGATTTGCAAGCGGGAAAGCCTTTCACTCTGGTGAATTTTGGAAGGCTTGTGGATCCTTGTAGATGCTATGATTTTCTGATGGATGAGACGATCACTTCGGAGTTTGACATGCGATCCTGCAACAATGTAAAGTATTTTCTTTTGATTTACTATAAATATAGTCTTTTTTGTAGGCTTTTTTTTATATGTTTTCTATGTTGGCTATCGTTAAAAAATTGTTAGGTTAATTACTTTATTCCCTTTTCCGCTCCTTAGTTCTACAACATTTTGATAAGACGTAAAATACGATTAAAACTAAACTTCAACTTGAAAGAAATTATAGAAAAAGGGATACCCTAAGTTTATAACCCGACGCGTATGGCTTTTAAAGCGTAGGCGGTTGAATAAATACAAAAGGTTCAATATGAAAACAGAAAGACGTTCAATAACAATAGAAATGAGACAGACTAGCAGGCTAAGGAACAGAATATGCGCCAAACTAAAGCCAAGTATAACGTTTCTATGGCCGTAAAATACAATATCTAAATTAAGGGAAATACCACTGATCATACAGGACGAGCACTTTGTATTCCTTTGACTCAAAAGAAGGCATCGGGAACGTATAACTTAGGGATTTCGAACCATTGAACATCGCGGGCGAAGTTTCGCAAATCAATATATGTATTTCATAAATTGACAGATTTTTTACATACATATCTCAGAAAGAAGAACATTCTTGTAAAATTGTTCTTTCACTAAATGTCGATGAATTGTGTACACTGAAATCGCCCGCAATAGCGACTTCAGTACGAGGAGGCAGGGATACGATGGTTGTAATGCAACTGTATAAGACACCTAACTTGGTTAACGTTGATTTGTGGTCCGTTCTTGCTCCAAAAAGCAACAGTGGATTTAATACTTACGTACAAAAAATTTTCAAAACATAAATTTGAATTACACATTGGAACAGTAACTATATTGAGGTTGAACTGGGTTAGATACATCACAAGCACATAAAGAGTGAAACCGCGGACTGGAAGCAAAAGGGGCAACAGACAAATCACGCAAAAATAAGCAAATTAAAATCCGATTAATCAATATTTTCGGCTAACTCAGCTTGCGTCAAGGCATCTTGTGAGTTGATAGTACACAGCATATGAACTTGCTTTTAGTTCTCGAACATTGTTCTTCTTCTTCTTTTTTACTGGTATCCAAATAAAGTACTAAGCAAAGATTGCATAGGCATATCTGGAGAATTCGAATCCAACTCACAAACCGAAACGATGCTTTACCTACAACAAAAATCTCACTAACCTTATACGAGACAGACAGAATTGGAAAAAGTAATTTTTCATCAAGGGCACCCGCTCTTCACTAATGAATAGAAGGCATAAAACGGAACTGCAGCTGTAATCTTTTCAGAGACACTAAGAATAAGTAATGTATATCAACTTACTGACTATACTTGTGTCTTCAAATTGATATCTTTGCCATAAAATAATCGGCGTAGCCTTTTCCTGATATGGAACTCACATTTTGCCGAAATCCCATCCTATTAATATACACAATGAGAGGGCATAAGGATGTGATCTTACATATAGAACTCACATTCAATTAAAACTATTTCCCTAAGGAAATCAAAATTAAAAATAAAATTTTACATTAAAGTAGAGGAATTATATATTTTGATTAAAAACGTACCTCTGTACACCGTTATGGTAAATTCTTCTTCTTCAATATAAAGGGTGATATTTTAAAAGCTATATGAAAGTTTTTCAAAAAACACATGCAATTCAGAAAAATGGATGAAATCTTTATTTGAATCGAAAGTGCGGTCCATATAATTTAATGTTTGAACATTATTTCATGCAAATGTTGACCTTGACTGCGTCTTAAATGGTACATCCGCTTAGTCCAGTGCTGGCATACTCCTTCCAACATTTCGGCCGGTATCTCACGAATGAATGCTTCCAATGCGTCAATTGAAGCGGGCTTGTTTCTTGCCTGTATATGAGCTTTATGAGCTTTAACATAGACCCACAAAAAATAGTCTAAAGGCGTTAACGCATATAATGTCACGCATATAAATGCCGTATACGCTATGGTGCACATATCCGTATTCGTACGGATATAGTTAAGTAGTTTTAATAGTACCTCTTAGTTTAGTTTAGGTTAGTCTTACTTTAAGCTAGGTTACGTTCAGTTCAGATTGCCAAGTTTTCTATCTTTTCTTGGGACAACATTGAAATATATGAATACATGTAAAAAAAAAAGTAAATAATTTAACGCCCATTATGCCCAAAGGCACTTTTTTTTTAAACTATTGTTAAGATTCAATAAGCTAGTTTTAAGTATTTTCCTAGGATTAAGGAATTAGACCTCAAACATTTATTAATTAAAATGCACAAATAAAGAAAAATAAAAAGGTATTGTATTAAATTATACCTGAAATATATTCTTCTCTTTAATGCTACCCTGAATAAAATATGTTTTTGTCTACTCTTTGCCTTGTCAAACGCCCGAGTTCTATTTCGATATGAAAATTGAAGAAGTCGCGCTTTGACATAACATTCTCGTAATATCGAAAAAAGCGTTGCAAAGCCTGTCAAATTCTCTAATCGTTAAATTCTGAAATTCTTTCAAATCGTATTAAATATATGTGTGAACTCATTTAACATTATAATGTTTCAATATCGCCAGAGAATTTTGAAATACGTATAGCATGTAAGAAAATCGTGTTGTCATTTGGTTTACATTTTCGTATCCGAGTTTGTCAGACATATAAGACAACCTGATTTGCAAATGTGAACGTTCTATTGTAAGTGGTTTGTAAAATGAAATGTCTATTTCTGAGTGGATTTGGTGTTGATTTGAGTGAAGTCAGCTGTTCAGTTGGACATTTCCTTGCTTATTTAATTTTTGGTATATCAATTGTATTTGGGTCTTCGTTCTCTTTTAAAGTGTTGGGTGGTCGTTGGTTTACTTTGCAATTATGTCGTGTGATAACTATGGGATTATAGCTCACTATCAGAAAATTATTAAGAAATCTCGCAACGATGAACAAAAGGTTAGTATAATCCATATATACCGTATGTGTACATTGGAAATTTCCATCTAGCGAATTACTCTGTACACAAGTGTATATATTTGCCTCCATGTCACAGACTTTCATACTTAAAAAAATAAAATTCCGATGTAAACATCTGTCGCCTATTTTCAAATACGCGGCTATTTAATTCTTAAGAAATTACTGACCTGACTTAATTGAACTCAGTATATTCCGTATGAACAAAAAAAAATATGTAGTTATAAGCAACCACTTTCGCTCTTCTCATCTTAAATTGAAACAAATCATAACAGTGCGTTCGGTCTTTGACAGACTTTGGTACGCGTTTTATCGATTTTACGAAAATGTATAAGTTAACACACGACCTCCCCAGTTTTTAAGTTCGTGCGATCCAAGATTATCATATCCTGGGCTACTTTCCATATTTCATATTCTAGATAGCATACAAAAATTCAAATCCACAAGTAATTATTAAAAAAAAAATACATTTTAACCATCAAAACATCCCTAGCCCTACTTGTACGGCGTTGTTTTGATTTAAATGACAAGGCGCAACCGAACTCTTCCGTTTGGAAATATGTATATTGTATGATACACATGCATACATTCTACAAAAAGTGTGAACGCCACCACCACGTCATTAAGAAATGGTGATTAGGGACATAATAAGTACAGCTTAGCTAAACCGACTTTCTTTAAATTGGACACTGCAGCAAACGGATACTTTCAAAATTTGCGGTATTTATATATTGATTCAATTCTATTAAACAAAAATATTCTCCCACAATCTATATATATCTTGCCGGAATAACTTTTGAATACAAGTCTATGTTCGCATTTAGCGTGTATGAAGATACACATTGTTTTGTGGCGTAGTGGGTAAGTGCATCGGCCAACTCTTCAAAGGTTCCAGGTTCGATACCCAAACTGAACACTTCGGAGTTCTCACCTTTTTCGAGTTGCTAATTTCTGCAAAATTGCACAGTAATATTATATTTTCAAAGGACGTTGTTTATGCTTGTGTGATTCATGTACCATACAAAAAGTAGAGACGGTGTGAGAAATAAGAAGTCAAGGCATAAAGGGGCTTTAAAAAGAAGGTAGATGGAAATGATGTGTTGCTTTCAAAATCTCACTGCCAATATTAATCCCGAAGGGGTTGTGATATTGGTAACCACCACCCTGGTATAATTTTGCGTATACGTTAACATTAACAGTTTTTATTCGATATATTTCGTCAAGTCATATCCTTGAGTCAATCATCATCCTTGAGTTATAGTCAATCAACGAACTTGACTTTTTTGTTGTTCTTAGAGCGCATAAGTCTGAACCAAAGAATATTATAGTTCACCATTATCATAAACATAATTACTATTACTCCTCCAAGAGTCTTGGATTTTCCTCTCTTAACTAATTGAGGTCACTATCCTCCACATGTCATCTCATGGGAAATTCGTAGTATTCTGCTTGTATCCTGTATTTGGTATAGGTTCATTTGGCTGTGGATGTCACTTGACCAAATGGTTGTCGTTTTCCTGATCTGCCTGGGACCTATGTGAAATAAACTTACCACTAAAATTGGTGTATCCAGTTTTTATTAAGGGATTCATTGATCTTTCTTACTCTTACTAGTTTGTCTGTTGTAAAATAAGTTATCGATATAAGTCTTCCAATTATTGTAAGAGATGTGCAGGTTCTAAGTCCCTGAAGAACGGAATGCCTACTCTTCTTGCATGGTTTTCTATTAGATTCCCAGTAAGTACTCAATTTTTCCTTGAAATTCTGCACTTATCTACTTCATTCCATCAAGGAATTGTAATGGCATCTTGAGTTATTTTGTTTTCACTAAATTAAAAGGACGGAGAGGGTGCTCCCTAATGAGTTGCCAGGAACCAAGCTTAAGATAAAGTCTTAGTATTTTGTTTGACAGCCTTTAGTCCAAAATAACACACGGTATTTGGCCGCCGATTTGAATCTCAAATTATCTCAACTTGCGAAGATCAACTGTCGGCAGGTTGTATAATTTCCTTGTAAAGAAAATTAGCTTTGTCTTGTACTATTAGCTACTCCTTTGGAGTTAATTTCATTATATCTCCCACGGTATGTAAGTACTTAACCAAGACTGTGATTACAAAGTCGTCGGTATAAGCCGTTTGTTCCGGCCCAGTGTAGTTTAATTCCCTTATATTTTCGTTCAGTTCTTTCTTTCTTGATTTGGTGGCTACTTAGTTCTGAATGACTTTTTCGTTGCAACGCTGGTCAAAAAATCTCGACGAAATCAGACGCCGCTGTTCGATGATAGCAAACCTGTGCGAGTCTAGACAACGTACTATCTAGTAATACGTTATATTGTAGTACCGGGAGTACGCTAAGACATGGAATAGCATAACTCGTCCCTATGCAGACTGTCGTGAGGCAACAAAAGGGTGGTGGCTGTCGATTTGTACTATTTAGGTCTTTTCTAGGATCTACTGTAGTGTGAAAATGAAAATGTGGATCTGGATACTGATAAGGGTCATCAGATTAAACCACCGGATATCAGTTTCAACATAGGGCATAATTCTTCATTCCTACTATAGCACCTTTAATTATCTACCGCATGCAAATATTGGATCGGAAAACTTTCAAGCGCAAAAAATTTAAGTTTTAAGCGAAACAGCACAGTAGAAGCTGGTTGCTGAAATGGAAACATATTGTTATCTTTCAATCCCATTCTACATATATACGAAAGCAATTGACCTCGTATTCAAGACTCTAATGTATGCTTCGTCGCTAAACATCAGGCAACACTACAAAATAGTACGGAATTGTGTTGACTGCTTTTGTGATCGCGAACTTATCGGTGCTACTCACAAGAAATTTTGCGCGGACCTTTTTTGTTTTTCATCAACATTCATAAAAAAAATTATAATGATCACATCACGTATGTAAGTTGACGTCATGCACCACAGACCAATGCATACTGGGTGAATTTTTCTTTTAATTGATTTTTGTTGTAAAGTGGTGAACAGTTTTTTGTTCATCAAAATATTGATTGGTTTCAATATTCGCTACTTACAAAAACAACAAGTATGAAAGTGAATGAAACGGTTTATCTAAAAACTAATTTTCTTGTTTTCTTCTTATTTTCAGTTACATTATTGCATTGAAAAGCTTTTCGGGTTACCAATCACAATTGAACATCTTCAAAAGACGGGTATTGGAAAAACAATAAACTCACTTCGGAAATGTAATGGGGATGTTGGAACCGCAGCAAAAGCCTTGGTATCGAAATGGAAAGCAATGATAGCCGATTTAGATTTAACACACGATAAAGAGGGACATAAACCTGTGGAAAAAACTGGACGAACTCGTGTTAGACTACATAGCTCCAGCCAAGATGCCGATGAATGTGAACGAATTTCAAACAGTAAGGGAAATATAGTCAATCCAGAGCCATGTGGAAATTCCGATAACAAACCAAAAAATGTATGTCACGATATAAATTCAAAGCCGAGTAAAAACCTTGCTGCAAACTCAGGTAAAAACCAAAATATATTTTTAAATCAAACCGATAAAGAGTAGTTAATTGTGTTAAAAAGATAAAACAGTTCATATAAATATTTTAATTTTTTTTTTTAAAACTGATTTTTAAATCCCAAGAAAACTGAGTTGGTGGGGATATATGTATAAACTATTTGGTCTATTAAAACGGATATAAGCCAAGCAATAATTTGATATAAATTTACCTATAAACTTCAAATAACTTAATTATGCCACCATAGTGAGTTTATTAGTTAACTCACTGTGGTTATCGCAGTGGAGTGATTGCTCCGACTGACAAGTCGTTTGCCCTTTTCATCTAGGCCGTTCCAACAGAAGTCATTATAAAAGATTACTATTTGAGTTTAAGGAGAATGAGGTTATTGATTTTATAACTAATTCGATATCAGTGAAGATTCATCAAGTATGTGCAACAGTTCCATTTTTACTTATAAGAGAATGAGCCTGATCGCAGCATTGTACAGGCCGTGTGTCATAGATGTTTGGAGACTCCTCGCTCAACCTGTTTGATTTTTAATAAATTTTCCTGTTCAGGATCTCCATAACTGTACGGCTCACCCTGCAGAAAAATCAAGTTTTTTGGCTAAGTTGTGTGTATCTTACTTTGATGAATATTAAAATGCGTCATTGGAAAAACAAAACTATCAGTAGAATTGTCAGAGTTGCAAACTACCTTCTCCTTCTCTGAACACAATCCTTTTGTGTTTTCCGCATTGCCAACGTATTCGTATTTGTTCCAGAACATGAACAAATGCTTCCAAAACTTTCAAATCGCGCCCTTGAAATTTTTTGTTGTCGCCGTGGCTTGGTAGGTAAGTGCATCGACGCACAATCCGATTCCTGGACAGAACACCTCGCATTTCTTCACGGCACTACCTCTTTCGAGTTGCTGACAACACTCAAAGAGTACGTATTGTCTATAAAAAGCATCTCAAATCTCGCCGTTCGGAGTTGGCGACAAACTATAGGACCCTTCTACTCGTGAGAGAACAGTAGCTCCCACAACACGAGTAGTTGAAGAAACTAGGAACTGGTACCTTGTGGACTGTAGTGCCAATCAATTGTTATTTAAGCAAGTTCTTTGATTACAACGTAGTCCTTGCAGATTCCACAAACGTGCAAATTTTCCTCTCGGCACTACCATTGTGTCCTGGAGTGCAAGATACAGTTGTTTTATGCCGCATATAATGTTTTTCTAACAGAGCTTTAAGCGCTTTGTTAAACTCCGTCCCACTACTTTTATGCGTTCTTAACATCAGCATGGCCCATTCAACTAGGCAATTTCCTTCTAATTATTCTAAAAAAGGTAACCTTCCAATGAGGCAGAAATTACAAGTAAAATGCTGATCATCTCTATAAGCGATACCTGTTTCCTTTAAGTGTTCACACACAAGAGTTATATTTTGATGGGTCATCCTTTCATGCTAAACCTTAATAGGCAGACAGTTTTCATTCTTAAATTCGCTATATTTTCTTTTACAGCTTGCCCCTTAAAATGCATTTTGAACATCCGACATTGGCTTTTTCTCCCTTCCATGACTTTGAGAAAATAAATTAACAACATTAATTTTAAATTACTTTTGGCACAAAAGGCTGATTTAAAAAATGTTTCTCCACGTTTCTCGCCTTAAAAGGATAATATATATATCACGGATGTTTAAAACATTTTATAACCGACGAACTATTTTTTCCTGCACCACTCTACCATCAACGCCTTACGAGATACAGCTGCTTCAATTCGATTTGCATGTTCAAAACTGATCGCCATAAATTTGTAGGGGTGATCCTTAACACTTCACTTTTTCCAACCAATATTACCAACATTACCAACCAATAATAACTCCAACAATCAATTTCACATTACAATCGTTCCACTCTCAAAAGCAACCCACTCACGTCTTCCCTAGTTCTTCAGAAATAAACACAACCCCGATTATTGATAATGCAACTAACCAAATAATCAAAAACCCAATAGCAACACCCCTTAATCAAATTCCTTACTATTCTTTTATCTCCACCGTAACAAGTTATCTAATTCAAACCGATTCCTACCATATGAATATATCAGACGATATATATATTTTCAGCCCGCGATCTACTTCCTTGGCGGATGTTGCTCTGGGCAATCGGGGATCGTAGGAGTTCGCTGCTCTCACTTAACAACAAAACTCATAATAAATTATATTCACTTTTAAATCATATCCCGAATTCTATTTCCTTTGAACCAAAAAAATTTATGTAAACACACCTTCGATCTTCTGCAATGGAATTTAGAAGGTTTCACTTATAATTTCAATAAGTTTAACGTTCTATTAAGAGAAAACAGCCTCTTCAAGAAACACACGTTCCCTTCGGCTCTACACTAATAGTGCCAAAATGCTGAAAATTTCCGGCAAATAAGGTGTATGTACGTGTACTTATAAAAGGTAATATCTCTCATAATATTCTTCTTATTAATTCCAACTTATAAATTATATGTGTTGAACTTCATCTTCAAATCAATCTTACCTATATGTATGTATATATATTCCACCTGAAGAAAGAAGAAGCTGTCGGCCTAAATAACATCCTAAATCATGTTAACCATCCGTTAATAATTGGTGGCGATGTTAACGCCAGGAATACCTGTAGGGGTTCTCCAACAACTAATAAAAGCGGTCGAATCATTGTTTCCTCTTTACTAAAATCAATCTTGATAATCCTTAATGAAGGTTCACCTACCCATCCTTCAAAGCATAACACACGGGCACACATTGATTATATTTTGACACAACGTCTGTCGATTCAAAAAATCGCTCCGTAAAATACCAATCAAAACAAAAATTCATAACCGTTTTATAAACTATAATCTAATAATATCTCTCAAATTAATAGAGGAGTCTTAACTTCAACAGAGAAGCAGCGACTATCCAAAAAAGTATCAGGACTGCTGCCAATGCTGCCATCCCAAAAAGTTATTCTTTTCAAGGCCCTTAAAGTAAAAAAGTAGTTCCATGGTGGATCTCGGTGCTCACTGAGTTCCTTACATTAAAGATGTCAGATCTGAAAGCATTCCAGAAAGATACCACATCTAATCGTATATACTAAATTCAACTCTAAGTTTCGAAAGCTTCTAAAAGATAGCACGGCAAAAATGTTTGGTGAGTTTACTTCAAAAATAAATGCTCACTCTTCCTCGAAAAAAAATGGGAGGACATCCGCTTTTTCACCTTATAATTTCATTAGTATTCAATACAAAACTCCTCAATTGCTGATCATTTGTCGAAACATAGTCTGAATCAAAAGCCTTGGCATTTTTTTCAGTTCAAAAATATTAACCCATAATTTATTCTCCAAGTAATAGAAAATATTATGTTGCCACCACGGAACTGGAATCCGTTTTATGCAATGGGAAGGTGAAAACTTCACGAAGGCACAGATTACAAAACTTACCGCCACCAAAGCATTTTTATCGCCAGATACTTCTAACAACCGTTGTTTAAAACTCCCTTCTCAAGGGAATTTTATTGTGCAGGTAATGTAAAAGCGGTAGAGTGGTAGTACCGTACTACAGTACAGTAACATACTTAGTCGTAATATCCACGTGACCACATTTGGGTTTATCTTAAGCCAAATGTTTGGCCTTACCAAACCACGGTTCTGTACTAAAATGCCGTTAATGAAACTTTCTTTAAATATTTAATAAACTTCAGCATGCATTCCAATTTAATGTCTTAACACAATATTTCTGCAAATAATTATTTGATTATTCATATATAATATTTGGTTCCTTACTATTATTTCTCTAGTATATCCTGCATCCGACCGCTGCCCAGGTTAAACAAAATAAACTTTTTATCGCATGTGGTTATTTGGTGATTTTGGTATAAAGCCACTGCTCAGGTCATGCGAAATCGGTTTTTCATCACATGATTTTATACAATGATTTCGTTGTCTGATACTCAGCGATGCACAGGTTTCTTACTTTCTGGTTCTTGTTCAGTTCTTGGGTAACCTACTTGTCGATTTTTTTTTTACTTTTCCTATTTAAGATGTTCTCCCATTTTTTCATGGTACCACTTTCGAGTTGCTGTCAACACAAGAGTATCAAAGAGTATGTCTATGAAAAGTTTCTCAAACCTCGCCGTTCGAAGTCGGCAAAAAACTGTGGGTCCTTTCTACTAGTGAGGGAACAGTAGCACACACAAAACGAGTAGTTAATATTTAATATATGTTTTTGTCGACTTATTGTCGTGTGCAATGGCCGACACCGTTTATGTGGGGAGTGTTTTTTTTAATTTGTGCGTCTTCGATTAACGTTACCGATTTCCCACACTTTTGTTTTCGAAAGAAAAAAAACTCTTGAACGGTACTTACAAAGCCAACGGCGAATTGAGCGCTCGTTTCACGAACATTTTAAATGATGTGTTTCTCATTTCTGGCTGCTTTTTTTTGCAATTTGTGTTTATTAAATTCATGTTACTTACATGCTAGACAAAATTGCTTAAAGCTAGCTTGATAAGGTGAAATATGTTCTTAGCCTATCCTACTGACCCTATGCAGGTACTTTAATCTGATCTTAACCAAATATTAAAACGCCGAAATGCGTCTGAATTTATTTATTTCTTATCTACATATTAAAGTTAACTTACATTATCGACCAAGAAAATTAAAAAAAAAAAAAACTTGGCTAAAATTCTCAAACCTAACCTAAGAATATAATGTATGTAAAGCTAGGATTAAACTATGTCCGTAACGTAATACGGACGCGTGCACCAGGGCGTATGCATCATGTATATGCTTTGTCTTTTTGTCTTTTATGTTTTTTTTTGTTTTGTCTTTTTATGTTTTTTTTTTTTTATTTATTTATAAATTCAATCAATCATTTCTGGCTGTCATAGACGCATTATATCACAGTCTGAACTTGTAAAGAAAAAGGGTACGAACTGGAGTACGTAAGTGTGCGAATTGGAAGCGCGATATACAACTACATGCGAGAAGTCCTAAAAGTCAGTTCTAATATATAGATTTTTAAAAGAAAAATTAATGTAATTTGCTTCTTTCAAAATGGTATGTAAATGTTGGCCATTTCGGTCATTCGGACGGTCTAATTTTGGCTGACTCGTTTGAGCATACCCATTGGTATCTCGCGATTAAAACCAGTGATATTGGCCTCGACCCGTCAATTGTAGCTGAATTATTATTGAACACCAAAAACGTCCGAAGGTGTGATATATCACACTGCTGCTATGAACGATGACAAATCTCGAGATCTATCAAAAAAGACAATTGAAAAGCAAACCACACCCTTTATTTGAATATATACAAAATATATACATGTATATACAGCTACAGGGAACTAATTACAAACGATGTACCGATCATTGTAAGATTTACCCTAAAATTATGTGCCGTTATTTTTTACACTCCCGATCGATCTGTTCTTCTAGTGTTTATTAATCTGATTACTTCTTCCGTCCCTTGAAACTGATAAGAAAATTTGTTTTTTTTTTTTTTTTCAAAAAAATTTTAAACACAAAGGACACGCCAAGTAGTAGCTAATTAGAAACAAAAAGTTTTAAAGTCATTGTTCGGTAATTTTCTTTTTTAATTTTAATTTCGGTAAGTGATAAATAACAGCACGGTCATTTGAATTTACCATAAGTAAGTTCATGAGAATGGGGAAAACTGCTAGCAGTTCGAGATCACGAAAACCATCATTCGAGACAATCGCAAAATAATAAATCTCCAAAAACGACCCAAAGAAAAGGGTTAGAGTTATTCAACGAGAATTGGGAAATGAAATGAATTCAACAATATCTGTCTGAAACATTAGGAGGCGATATTTACCAGCATCCAAAGGAAAAAAACATCTTGAGTTTGCTCGGTGTCACTTTGATTGAACAACAGAACAATGGAAATTTGTTTTATGGAGCGTCGCAACCAAAATTAACCAGATGGTAGGCGATTCGTACAAAGACCCACACGACAAAAAATACGACCCCAATCACAACTCACCTGTTGTAAAGTATTGTGGAGGATCGATCAGTGTCTGGGGATGCTTCTCATGAAATGACATTGGTCCAATTCATCAAATTGATGTCATTCTCACGAAAGAGAAATTAACATAATGTCAAACGTTATGGAACCATGGGCTAACGAAAATTTAACAGTTATTTGGAAACTTCAAAAAGACAACAATCCAAAACACACTGAAAAATTAACAAAACAATTTTTTGCTGATCATTCGAACAGGTCATCTTCAAGTGGAGAACTCAATCCTATCGAGCACTAATGGCGTGATGTAAAATATAGCTTTAGCCATATAAAATTTCAAATATGAACGAACAGTTTGAAAAGATATTCTTGATAATCTTGGTATTCCATACCTGTTGAGCGATGTCGTTCTTTAATAAAGTTCATGAAGCATCGTTGTAACGCAGTTATAAAGTAAAAGGTCTATCCTACCCAAAATTGAATAAAAGTCTTTAAGAAAAGAAAATAAGTCTTTTTTTTTTCTTGATTTCCCATCTCGTTTTTAATTATATGCTCCTTGAAATTTGTTATGTACTTATAATGAATGAAATATTTTTTTTTTAACTATGCTGTGTTTCATTTAAATGCGGAAATAACTGAGAACTATGACCGTTTCTAATTAGTTGCTCGTAGCTGTGTATATATCATATATAAATAAGTAGTTAATAATATAGTTTAATATTGTTTATCATAATATTAAACTATACTCACCAACACAAATTACAATTACTATTATTTTTTCTTTAAATATTACATTTAAATATTGCATCCATGTTTTTTAACGGCTTTTAATTATTTGAATATAGGACCTGAACCGAAACGATTTAAGTCTAAAAAGTCAAATATTTTAGAGAAGGGAGAAATCGATTCTTCTATGGGAGCCAGTTTTTCAGATGCGCTCGTTATGTGCAGTGAGGACAATAACAAAAAACTGAAGGTTTTAAAAAGGCAGTCACAGGAGAAAAGCAGTCTTAAACTTTTGTCGAAACAGAAAAAATCAAGTGAACAGGATGCCATTGTAAAATACTTTTGCAACAATATATACACATATAACATATTTTACTTTTAGATATCTGCAGAATTAATTCCTTTAGCACAAGAAATTGATAACACCATCGCTATTACAAAACTAAACGCGATGCCTAAAATAAATGATAGTTATACACCTAATGCTATTAATAGGAAAATGTCGAATTTTAATTATAAGGAGAAACCAAATATTTCTAAAGATGACTCTTTGAACATTGGTATTTCTTCCAAAACTAAAAGGTATGTATGATTATGGTTATTACAGCTTACAACATAATGTTGTAAATATGTATGCATTATATACAAACTTACATATACACACCTGGTTACAAAAATAAATAAATACACGAAACCCGCTTTTGGATAATCGCGGAACAGGTTTGATATACAACTTAGAATTTCGTTTCCAAAGAATAAGATTAATTATTGCGATACTTCAACCATATATTATTTGACACACACATAATTCTCGAACATATGTTGTTTCAAGTTGCCAACCAGTTCTGGCAGTGACGTACTACGAGGATATTTCGATGTACATCGGTTTATTTTTTTGGCTTCTACAGTACTTTCACCTTTTCAACGGTAAAGTAACAGTAATAGGGTTTATGTTCGAGTAGTATTATATACCAATTAGTAATTAATAAAAACACAATTTATATAATTTACAATTTCTTGTTGTGTACAAAATACATACATACACTGCGGTTCCCTTTTTTTAAAGAAAAATTGCCGTTAATTTGTCTCACAACAATGAGTTATGTATTTTAAGAAAGCTTAAGAATTTCTCTTAAGGGAACATTTACAAGAAACTAATTTACTGTACCAAGTAACGGTACTTTACTGAAACTTTGAAGCGAAGCTGAAATTGCATGTATTTTTATTGGTTCATTTGAATAAAGGCAGTTGAGAGATTACGCGTTTCCGTGAATAATTGGCAAAATAAATAAAGTTCAATCAGAGTTATTTTTGATCTTGAGTAAACGGAAGCATTTTTAAAGTTAATATGGGCAAAGGAAGTTCTTTGTCTGCGACTGAAAAAGCGAAAATTGTGCGTAGAACCAATTGCTTTATTAACCCTCAAAGCATAATTATAATGCAACTTAAATATAACGTTGAGGTGGGGTGTTGGACAATGTATGTATATCAGGGCAAAACATTTTAAAGTTAAGTTGTCTTACTGAGGAAAGAATACAACAATTGAAACAAACAGCAGGGAAGAAAAAACACGATTATTCGAAGCATTTCAAATCTAAACTAAATAAATAAACTTGATCTCGAAGCAAATCGAGAAAAATATCCTATATTTTCTTCTTCCGTTATCAAGAGGGATAGTTTGTCATCAATTAACATTTTCGCACATTCTAAAGCTGGAAAAGATACAAAAAAATTTGAATTAAATATATTAGAATGAAAGAAATAAGGAAACCTTATTGTGGAGCAACAAAATAATAATGAATTAAATTGAAATTCGATTTTAAAATATATATAAAAATTCAGTAACTTGACATTGCTCCAAGATTAACGATTTTTTCCTCTGATTTGTTCATATTCGAATATTTATGTGTTTATACTTTTTATTAAATGCAATGCGATATTTGTTTGTTATCTTAATAAATGTATTAGCTGTTGTAAATACTATTGTAAATGTAAATGTCAGTTCCCATTCGGCTTTCCAGCAGAACACGAGCGTGTCTTTTTTTGACTTTTATGACGCCAAAATTGTGTTCCAAAAATGTCTTCTTCTTAAACTTGGATGCATTTGGTTGATAACCACTCTTGCACCATCTTCCAAGAAAGTTTTGGGTTATGATTTTGGTAAAAGTATCGAAGTTGTTCTTTCCACTCAACGTATGGTAATTTATCTATATAGAAGTCGACCTTTTATGTCTGTTTTTTGGAGTGTGGTTAAGCTTTACTTGGTTCCCCACAATTTTGTTGTCTGTTTGCAATAGCTAGGTTTCAAACTCTGACAATGTCATTAGTTTTGTAGATTAAGATCCATGAACTAAACTGATATTTATATATTTTTATTTATTTTTTGATTAACATAATTTGTATACGCTTACGCAATTTAATAAAGTGTATATTTTCCTAATCAGGTGTGTATATAAAAAAATAAATTTAAATAAATATTCTGAAATAAAAAGTATGTACATGTAAATATATCACATTTTCAGAACAAAAGTTTATTCGGGATTGAGAACTGGAGCGTTATTTAACGTACCGTCATTGTTTGACATGTGTATTCGTGTATTGCAGAAGAACGTGGATGGTAAGTTTACATGCTTTTAAAGAAGAAATTGAATCACTCATTCGTTTCCCAATATAAATTTATAAAAATTAAGATACCCAGGTGACACAAAGCAGATGGGCAAGCACAAAAAAGGAAGTCATTCTACATTGTGTTTGCTGGAAATATTGTCATACAATTTTAGCGCAACATTTTTTATTCGTTTCTGTGGTAAAAGTCTATAACATAATTTTTTTTTTATTTTTCACGATACTAAACAGCTTTAGAATATACTGGAGGAGTCCCTTTTGACGTTCTCCGACCCGTACTTGAGCGTACATCCCCGCAGCAATTACTAGCAGTTGAACACTTCAATCCATATTTATTGGATGATGCTGATATCTTATGGGAACAACATGTAAAACGAAACTTTAGAAAAGATACAAAACAAGACGGAGAGACTTGGCGAGAAATGTTTTTGGTGATTATTTTATTCTAGTTTTTCATATACTCGTAGAAATAACACTTTTTTTCGAAAACAATATCCAACAGAGATGTGAAAATGAAAAAGAGTATAAACTTAGTATTTTGACTACAAATATTAAAAAAGCCCAAAAAGAAAGCGCTCTTCCAGTGAAAAAAACGCGTTTAGCATATGTCGATCATGCAGCAAAGCCCCCACGAAATATTCAGCGTAAGCAAGAATTATATGGAACCAATGCTCAACATATCGCGTCACCGGCTGCTAGAGTTCCTTCTTTATCTGCTACGTCCAGCAATGTCCTTTTGGCTGGAGATCCAAGGTTAAAGAACCTAAGAAATATTCCTCATTCAGTGGGTATGAAAACAATCCCATCTGTTTATCATGAAATGAAATTTTACTTAGTTCAGTATTATTCTTATTTTCAGGCAACAATCAGATGCAGCATAAAAAAGCTCCCCTTATGGCAAAAACATTAAAGTTTATAAAGAAGAGATATAAGAGATAAGACTTGTAAATGTAAAGTGTAATAAATAAAAAAATGTATTTGATTTATTTTTAGACTTTTGATTTATGTTCCTTAATAATATTATTTATACCTTCACCTATCATAGACAAATCTAAACGATTGGGATAAAAAATGTACTCCGCAATTAATTACAGCTTAGTTTTAACTTGAGCTGTACTAGAAGTACACAGTTTTCAAAGCACATACAATTTTCTATATCTTGTATCAGTTCTTTCGCATCCAGATAAAGGAAAGCTTCACGTGGAATAATGCCGTTAAGAGGTACCTTCTCATGGTACATTACGTAAGGGTAGTAAGCCTCAAAGATCAGACTGTTAGTTGAAGTCATGGCTCGAGCAGTGTGACTCAAAATCAACTAAATAATAAAATAATCTATTCTTATAGGTTTGCGTCGTTGTGCAGAACCTCGTTGGGTTAGAATTTTGTGTACTGGGATTCTAGTGTTCGATAAAAGTGAAGACAGGCCCGAAGGCACTGCCTCTCAAACGCGCTCATCTATTCCATCTGGAAAGGACTTACGTTGAAGCACACAGGACCATCATATACCATGTGTGGCCGAATGAGGACCAGGGCATTCTTAGCCCAACTATGCCGAACTTGCTTACATGCTTATTTGTCCATATGAAAGTATTTTTGTCCCGTTCCGAAATCAGCTGTACCGGGTAAAATGCATCACTCAGCGCATTGTTAAACAGGGTTGTGTACACAACCTCAGAGTGGGCCTCAGAGGGCAGATGGTGCAGAACAATACTGGTATCCCATCGATTCCTACTGACTATTTCTTCTTTGAAGATACTCTCGAGTACATCTTTCGAAGTAAAGATGGAATTGTATTCATCATTGGCGACGGCATTATTTGCCAGATAGTCGTCAGGCGGTTGACAGCGGTATGTGATTGCCCCACAGTGCCTTATATATTTCAGCGCATTTAGCACAAACTGAGTAAATAGCCTTCATATCTTCGACATACATACATTGAGAAATCGTCTTTTTGAAGAGAGGAGTTTCAAAGGAAACCTTGCAATACATAAATATATTTTTCATTGTTGTTGTTTTTTAATTTGGTTGAGTATGACGGAAGTGGTAAGTTAACGAATCTTTTAAGGGGATTCATAAAAATAACGCTGACGGAGAGGCAAAGCCTCTCCCCAACTATCTGACTAGAAAAGTAAATTGCAAACGATCTTTATTGAAAAACCTGCCCGACAATAATGCTCTTAACGCTAACGTTAAATATAAATTTAAACTATGCCCACATCCCACATACGCGTGCAAGGGCAGCTGTGTCAGTATTTTCTGGCCTGGGAACGCTTCTTATTGATGAGTTGGACAATCTCTTCAGTGTTTGGAAGGAATGTGTAACCCGCATATCCTTGTTTCAGCAGACGGGTGATACAATCGGTTTCCTCTAGTTTTTTCAGCGACTCTCACACACCGTCAAACTGACCATAGTAAGACAACCCATCGAAACCCAATAGGTTTCCTCGTGATAAAAACTCTGTCGTACGGCAAGTCAACATGTTTTCCTTCTGTTATTACTGACTTTGTTAGTATGAGGTTATATTCGGTTACGTTGACCTATAGCATCGATAAGACGGACAGCAGCAAGGACTCATTCACGTAGACGGATGGTGTCCCGTATTACATAGCTTCCACTACATTTGTGTAGGGCAGTCTATCGACTTCACTGACAATTCTGTTGATCTCCTCCTGATCGAGTAGGTTGGTGTTAACTATTCCATTTCTTGCAATTTAGCAGACCCGCACAAACTCTCTGCTCTCATCCTCAATGATTATAATTTTGTGTAATAATGTTCTGTTCGAGCTTTGCTGGGTCTGATGAACCTCCTTTCAATTTCCCAATTGACATTTTAATTGATATCTATGGCAATTTTCAGAAACCTTTCGTAGACAACATTCTGCTAGTTGTTATTGCTGATCAAATCATCCTCTTTCGGACAATCTTGTCCGGTCGGGATTGTCTGTTAGCAATTTCCAGGCGGACTCAATCCAGTTGATGACCTTCCTCTGCGCCTTTTCTTTCAGCGAATTAAGGCGTTCATACCATTGAGTCAGAAGAAGTTCTGCCACTATTTTCCTGTCCGGTGTTTGGAGTCCTTCCTTCACCACTTTGCTCATTTTTAGCGTAGCTCCCAAAATTTGTCCAGGCGTATGACGTGCACAAGTTTAAGTTGCACTGTTTCGATAGGTGTCTACTAATGCCCTAGCGGTCTCTTCACTGTAGGACTCTATCTTCAGCTTGTTGACCATTAATGACAATTTATAGTATTTTTTGACCGAGATGATTTAGCAGATGGTCTAGGATTCTCATATCCCGCTTGCTTGCATTGTACAGAGAGAGAACCAGTTTCATTTCAGACCAGTCGCCATTAAAAATATTATATGAAACCAAAGTGGAGTTAGTTGACCCGCGGACCCTTCCCCGAACGTATTGAAGTAATGCTCGATAAATGGCAACATTTTTAAACAGGATTATGTTGGCTCGCGAACGCAGTGTAACTATAAGCAATCACGAGTAGTTGGAAGGTTCAAGGTGACACCTCCGTTGTCCTCCTTTACTGCACATTATGTATTTGGATAATTTTGTGTCCAAATTCTTTAAGTTCTTATTGAAGTTCAAACCTCTCCCTCTTGTCTAAGCCTAAGTTATTTGTTCTAAAAAAAATTCTTATCAATGCTTAAATAAATGTATTCTGTAAAAATAATTTTCCGTGTAGAGTGTCCCTCTGTCTAAGTCTTCCTTTGAAATAATACGATGCATGGGAAACAGGCCACTCAATACATCTGTGTAGCGTAATATTCTTTTTTCTTTTTTTTTATTAATATTTTATTTATTATTTTTTAAATTCTTAATAATGAACTTACGTCATTATTGTTAGCAACAGTTTTCTCTTGAGGCTTAGTCATATGATGTGCCATTCGTTAACTTCAACTGTAACTTTCACAAATTTATGAATCCATGAATCCATTTCTAACGTAATGGTTTACGCGAAAAAATCCCCGAGGAAGACTGCAATACTTGTCGAAACGTTGGGAAATCCAAGAAAGTGATCGTATTTCATTAAAAAAAAAATGAAATGAAATGAAAAAGAGTAAATTTTTTATCATCAACCTGATTCCTTTACATCGCATACAAGATCCTCTCTGCCGTATTGTGTGAACGCCTGAAACCGTTTGTCAACAACCTGATTGGTCCTTATCACTGTGGTTTCAGGCCAGGGAAGTCAACCATCGACCAAATCTTCACACTACGGCAGATCCTGAAAAAAACCGAAGAAGTGCAGGTAGACAGGCAGCACCTATTCGTCGATTTCAAGGCCGCATATGACAGTGTGCATAGAGACGAGCTATACAGTGCTTACCAAACTCGTAAGATTGTGTAGGATGACAGTTTAGAATTCTTGCTGCTCCGTCAAGGTCGGGAACGAACTCACCGAGACCTTTAATGTCAAAAAAGGTTTAAGACAAGGAGACGCACTGTCATGTGACTTCCTTAACATCATCCTTGAGAAGATCGTGCGTAACTCACAGGTCAAAACCAGAGGCACGATCTTCCAAAAGTCAGTTCAATTGCTAGTTTACGCCGACGACATTGACGTGATTGGACGAACACAGCGAGCCGTCAATGACGCGTTTGCTGGCATTGGAGCGGAAGCGGCTAAAATGGGTCTGGTGGTAAATGAGGGCAAAACGAAGTACATGCTGTCATCAAGAAAGGGCACACAACATCGGCGTCTCGGACAGAGCGTCACACTAGGCAGCAGAAACTTCGAGGTAGTCAAGGACTTCGTCTACCTCGGCTCCGCGGTAAATAGGGACAATAACTCCAGTACCGAAATCAAACGCTGAATCACTCTTGCCAATCGCTGTTTCTTTGGGCTCAAGAAGCAATTGAGTAATAAGGCCCTCTCTCGAAGGACTAAGCTTGCTTTATCCCAGTCCTACTCTATGGCGCGGAAACCTGGACGCTACTTAAAGTGGATGAGGAAGCTCTTATTCTTTTCGAGAGAAAAGTTTTGCGTGCGAGTTTTGGCCCTGTTTGCGTTGATGGCATCTGGAGGAGAAGATTTAACGATGAACTCTATGGGCTGTACAGCGACATGCGCCTAGTCAAGCGTCTCCGGATACAACGCTTAAGATGGCTAGGCCATGTAGAGCGTATGGACACCACCACAACGCAACAGAGGACGTCCCAGGCTAAGGTGGCGCACACAAGTGGAGAAGGACTTCAACCAACTTGGAGTGCGCAACTGGTGAAGAAGAAAAAAAAAACACCTTATTGATGGATTTAATTTCATTAGGGTACCGAAAAAAGCGCTTTCCGCTGTTGAAGTTTATTCCTGTGGCGAAGAGGCTTATAGCCCAGTAAAAATCGATCGTTCTAAAAAAAATTTAGTTCTTTGTCTGCTTTTGGTTTTGGGTACGTTCTTTGTTTATGAACAGCAAAGGAGCCGATTTCGGTTTCTAAATGGATTCAATTTTATTGTAGTGCATATTAATATTCTATCTTTTTATAATAACGTATATAATAATACTTTCACATATACAAACGAAATGAAAACTTAGTGGAGGATATTTTTTTGGAATTTCTATAGAGATTCCGATGAATTGATGGATCTTGGCCTGTAGTTGTAATAGGAGTTCATGATCTACAATATATGGACAATACACCTAAATAGATTGTAAAAGGCTGATATGAGGCCTGAGCGAACATTACAGTCCACGTACGTAATGCGATGTAGTTATATTGTCGTTAAGGTGACATTTCTTTTAGCTAACTCTGTTAAGTTTGTGGCACTAGCAGTGCTGTCGATAATTAATCTTTGAGAAGTTGGTTTATTTAAATTCACTTTTGTCCTGGGTTATGAGTTTAAGTTTAATGGGTTAAAATAAAAGGTATATTAAGCGCATGGAGCAGGTGCACCGCAGTACCAGACGTTTTTGAAGTTGTGGCAGTTGTGTGTATATTAATATGTATGTATGTAAACATAAAAACAAAAACAATTCAACTAACACAAAAATTAAGTGTGTGCTGCAGTTAATTAACTGCTTTTATTTTTACTAACTACCAAGTTAAAGATTAAATACTAACCTTTCAACTTGCATTCAGTCTAGCTGTAACATTGCATTGGGGCAATAAGATTCGGGCTGTATTATCTATCAACCCGAGCATGTTCCCGCAAGTAAATGAAATCTCCCGTAGGAGAGATCATAATGACATTCAGTGTGTTCGACTTGCAGAACAACAGACCACGCGAACCTACTTACGTCAGTTGGCATCAATCCAGATAGGGCTGTGCTTAACAACGACTTCTTCATAGTGGAAGATCCGCAGAAGAAGGTGAATGCAATTGGAGCTGTTTTCTAGAGAGCGTACATGGTCAACGAGACTCGTAGCCCGAACCACGACCTGGAGACCTGGTGACCACTTCTGCCTTCTGAACGAAATAAGTCAATCGCGATCCGAGAACTCTGGTTTCACCAGGTTCAGTGACGATCTTTTGGCAAATAATGCCGTCGCCGGTGATCCATATATCCTTATTTCGAAAGATGAACTCCAGGGTATCTTCAACTAACTGAAGAATATGAAGTCAGTGTGAATCGATGGGATACCGAACATTGTTCTGCGCCATCTACCCTCTGAGGCGATGGATGTATATACAACCCTGTTTAACAACGCGTTGAGTAATGCTTATTACCCGAAGTATTGGAAAACAGCTGTGGTACAGCCAATTCCAAAACGGGACAAAGATACTTCCATCCCGACAAATCTTCGGTCTATAAGTCTTCTTCCGTGCATAAGCAAGGTATTCTAGAAGATAGTCATTAGAGCTCTCAAAGAATGGGTTGAGGTAAAACAAATAATACCGAAAAATCAATTTGGCTTCAGGGCGGGGTATGACACCTTTCATGTCACGTCTTAATTGGTTTCCGACATAGAGTGGAATAGAAACAAGACCCAGTGTACAGGCGCCTGCCTGATCGACATGGAGAAGGCGTTCGACACCGTATGGTTAGATAAAACATTGCTATATATGATCTATGACATGGTTACAGGAAGGAAGTTTATTGTGAAAAATGGCAACGAAATTTCGACTTCTGTGTTCCAAATAAAAAATGGATTGCAAGAAGGGGAGATTAGTACACCGATCGTGTTCTTTGCCTAAGATAATAGAGTTTGCCGATGATCTAAACGCGTACAGATCAGATCCGAAAGTAGAAGTAATAAATTATTGTTGTAACGCGACTTGAATACAATTCATCTATTTTGCGACGACTGGGAGCTGAAAATCAACTACCAGAATTGTGAAACCACCCTTTACTAACCCCGCTATCCAGAGCCTCAAGGGACACGAAAATGAACTGACACAATTTCGGCATAGTTTACTGAGACAGCTATTGATTGCCGTTTGGCCCTCATCGGGTCAATTATGGTATATGGTTGTCCTGCGGGGTTCAACGTGAGTCCTTCCCAGAAGAGGGTGTTTGAGAGCCAGTGCTAACTTCTTAAAGTAAAAGACGGGGTAGTTAAACCACTAGGGCCAACGCACATAGGCTAAGGTAATTGTACGGTTTTTTTTATTAAATTAAAAAAAAAAACAAAAACAACAATAAAAGGTGCATCGCGTCGTATAAGATATACATGGTAAGCATATAAATAACACATACGCCCTGTTGCACTCGTCCGTATAGTTTTACAAACATAGTAAAGTTGAGTGTATAAGATAAGTACAGTAGTTTCAGATTAATTTTATGTATCTGTTTAGGTTTAAGCATGCAAGGTTATATTACTTAAAACAAAACAACAAATAAAAATCCAAGTTTTTTTTAAATTTTTTTTTGATAAACAATTAGATTTATATAAGCTTAAGCATTAAATTTAAATATTGAAAAAGGCGAAAAGGCGTAAGAAAAAAAAGCTTAGAGTATTTGTATAAGATCACTAAATCAGATCTTAAATCACTACATTTGATTGGTTTATTTGTCTAGTATGTAAGAAATTACATTCCAAAAAATTACAAAATACATAAAGAAACTAATAATTATTTTATTCTGAAACGAATTTTAGCTATGGCAACAAATTGCTTCCTAACAGTGGATTGTCCGAATGGGATTGAGTGTCAAAAATATGCGCCATCTACTACCAAAAACTACTACTATATGTCAGTAAGAAAACATTCGAAATACTGTAAGAAATTAGTAATAGGCAGAATTGTTGTTCCACAAATGTGTGGATTAGACGGGGTTGTATTTATGGAAACAATAATATATTTCGGTGTGGAAATTTATTGTAGTTGTTTTTAAAATGAAAAGGCGAGAAAATCTAAGTAACTTTATATTTTATGTTGTGAAACTGTTTTTCAAATAAAAATAATTAGTCTATAAGAAAATTTGTAGGCAGAAATGTGTAATATTCAATAAATGTCGATGATTTTCTCAATTTTGTCAAAAAATAAACAATGTACTTTTTAGTGAAAATTAACAAATTTAACTGTACACATATGCTCATATTTTGGATATATTACTTTTCGTTTATTTGTTGCATGGCGATAAGGTACGTATATACACTTTATTTACCCAATATTCTTAAATCATTAATTAAAAGGTTTCATTGTTTTTCTTTCCAACTGTATTAGAAGCATTTGAAACGCAAAACGAAATAATTTTACAAAGTGTTGTAAAGAAATGGTTTTACTCAGATGTAGTATATTTTTAAAGTCTTTAAAAACGAAACAACATTGGGGGAAGTGGAAAAATTACCTGACTAAGAAATGTACATATTCTATAATCGGTTTCAATATTTAGAATAGTTGATAAAAATTCCATAAAACAACAATAAAGTGATTGTATTTTTCTTACATGTTTGTTTCTTAACTTTTCTATTATAAATAAATAGCGGGCTGTCAGTGAGTCAATACAAATGCCTGGAAAAAGAATAGCGCTAAAGACTTGTACAACTGCGGAAAAGTGAATGACATAGTCCACAGTGGCTACACAGCAAACTCCAACATTACATCGAGATGGGCTACTGTTTAAAGCAATAGTCCTGAGTGGAATTGTGCCTTTATTATTACCTCCACACAAGATCTCTCTTCCATTTGTGTGGGTCTATGTTGCATTGTATCGAGAGCTCAAAATCTAAGACTCCGCAGCCAGCCAGCTTTGTTCTTCGAGGGAGGGCTCTGTTACTCTTGATCACAAAGAGACAGTGATTGACAAGAGTGATCCTGTGTTTGATTTCGGTATTGATGTTGTTGTCTCTTTTAACCGCGGATCCTAGGTAGACGAAGTGCTTGAGAACTTCGAAGTTTCTGCTGCCTAGTGGTACACTCTGTCCGAAACGTAGGTGTTGTGTGTCGTCACCGTTGACGAACGGTTTCAGGCGTTCCCACAATACGGTAGAGAGGATCTTGCAGGCGATGTTGAGGAGACTGATCCCTCGATAGTTGACGCAGTCAAAAGGGTCTCCTTTCTTGTGGACCGGACAGGCAACGCTGAGATTCCACTCATCGAGCATGCTTTTCTCCTACCACATCTTACAGATGAGCTGGTGCATGTGCCCAACCAGGTCATCTCCAGCTGCTTTAATCAATTCTGCGGACAGTCCATCCGCTCCAGCAGCTTTGTTTGTCTTCATTCTTGATATTGCTATTTTGACCCCGTCTAAGTCGTGGGGACGGAATTCTTGCCTATCACCGTCCAAATTGAGAGGACTAACTACTGCTTTGTTTTGGTCAGTTTTGGTCCCGGTAGACTTCGGTCCGAACCCTATATCCACCGGATAGCTGTTTCACATTTCGGTGAAACTTTCGAACTTCATTCCTGCCATAACACCTCTTCATCTCTTCGACCGCGCGCTTCTCATGCTATCTCCTTTTCCTTATGAGAAGCCGTTTCTCTTCTCTTCTTTTCTATTCGTAGAGCTCACGGACAGCTTGTTCGATGCAGCCTTCCCTTGAAGGCCTCCTGCTTAGCTGCATGTGGCTGCAGCCTGCGATCAGGGGATCGCCAGGTTCCTCTTTTTTTTTGCAATTTGTGTTTATTAAATTCATGTTACTTACATGCTAGACAAAATTACTAGCTAGCGTGGTGTACAATGTTCTTAGCCTAACTTACTGACCCTATTCAGGTGTATTCAAAGTTAATCTGATCTTAATATTAATTTGCCGAAAGGCAAATTTTATTTATTTATTTATTTTTTGATCTTAATCTTAAAGTTAACTTACATTATAGATTAAGAAAATTTAAAAAAAACTTGGCTAAAAGATCTCATTTTTTTTTCTAAAACTAACTTAATCTACCTTAAAATAACTTAACCTAACCTAAAAATATAATGTAAATCTACCTAAAACTATGTCCGTAACGCAATACGGACTCGTGCACCAGGGCGTATGTATATGCTTAACATATAGTGACTATACGCCGTGGTGCACCTTTTTTTTTTGGTTAGCAGGTCCCTCTATGGATGTTAAGATGTGGGAACCGCGCACTACTCATAGAGAGGTTCCGCCCCGCGGCGAAGTTCAACAGCCTGAGTCTGTTTCTGGAGGTGGTGTCGTGCATGCTATTGTTTTCCGATGACACCAGCAAAGATGTCTTCTTTTCCCAGCTGAGCATTGAAATCTCCTAGAACGATCTTTGTGTCATATCTGGGGTATCCATCGTATGCTCTCTCTACGAGATCATAGAACTCATCCTTGCTGTTGTCATCCTTCTCTTCTGTCGGGTCAGGCTGATGTTCCCGAATTTAGCCTTAATGCGGATTGTCATGAGGCGTTGGATCGTTGTTTAACACTTTCTGCCTAAGTCTGCCTTGAACAACAAATCCGCATCCGAATAGGCGCTGCCTTCTCTCCCTGTAGCCCTCGCTGTAGTAGATGTTGCAGTTCTTCATCATCTGCTAAGGTCGTCAACATAAGATCCGTCCATATCCGAGGCATGCTGTTGTCTCTGAATTGGGTTCTTTTTGTGTGGTGAGGGAGTTAGCCTCACGCACAACCTACAGACTGGTAGGCCAGGCCCATTATTTAATCCTCAGGCAGAGGGGTTCGCTGCATACATTGGTTCACCACACAACGAATGTTGTGATGGCTATCCAGGGACGCCACAAGGAGGCTGTATGTCAACTTGACCTGTGCAGGGACGAGGATAGTGTTGGCAGCTCGCCATGTTAAGTGCGATCAACGACGTTGCCTCGTGTGCACAGGTCCATGCCCCTCCTCAACTTTGTTTGATCACCACAATTTCTGCTGTTGTTTCTTTGTTTTTTTTTATTTATAAATGTTTGTAGTCTAATTCCTTAATTCTAGGAAAATACTTAAAACTAGCTTATTGAATCTTAACAATAGTTTAAAATCTAACTTACTGACCCTAAACAGGTGGTCTAAGCTAATCTATATCTATTCTAGTTACAAGTGCCTTTGGGCATAATGGGCGATAAATTATTTATTTTTATACATACATACTTATGTTCATATGTTTTAATTTTGTGCCAAGAAAAAAATAAGAATAAAAACTTGGTAGTCTGGTTATTATGAGATAAACTTAACCTAGCTTAAAGAAGAATTAAACTAAAACTAGACTAGTAGCCTACGTAACTTTTAAAACTAACATTTAAAACTACTTAACTATATCCGTTGTTTACGGACATGTGCGTATACGGCATTTATATGCGTGACATACATATATATTGGAAGGAAGAAAGAGGTTTATAGGTTTTCGTTCTTAAGAATATTATTAACATATCAAATTAAGCTCTCACTAGTAAGATATTTATGTTCAAACGATATTTCCGTACAAACCTGAACAAATTACATAAACCTTGTAAAAACCAAATGTTATACTATTATGGACTAATAAATAAATAATTAAAAACAAGCCAAAAGACTCATTCGACCCATGTGATCATATTTCTGCCATAAAGTAGCACTTATGCACGAGAAGGCATTTTAGTCTTCCGTATACAATGTTTTCAAGTGGCAACAAGCATACTGAATATAAGCGTAAGATAATTAAATTACATCTGAACGAATTAATATCATAAAAATGTATCATAAGCAATCTAAATAGTAAGAAATTAATGTGGGTTTGGTACTAATAAGGAAGTAACAAAACATCTCCTTTTATCCAAACCTGGAATAAGGTCACGTCCATAACAAAATTATCACATGAAGAAGTCATAGTATATCTAAACGCACATTAGCAGGTCTCTGTAGTGTTGATGGAAATTCATGAGCATTGGGGGTGTTTTGAATACAACCAGAGACAATGAAAATATTAAAAAACAGTTTCCAAAATTCGATGAGACTCTCCGATTCCAAATGGCAGCAGAGATTAGCTTTCGTTAAGAAATGTTCATTGGGCAAATTTGCTTCTCAAGCCAAGCTTAAACGGAGAGTCCGAAAAATGGATACGTCATCTGTGCGTATTCTGTGCCAACTTTCCCCCATAGACAAAATTAGGTCGCCGCACTATTTCGTACCTCACTGTGGAGTCAACAGCCTACGAAGAAATTAAGAGTTGCATTTGATGCATCGATGAAAACTTTCACCAATAGGTCTTTAAGTGAAACATTCTTAGAGGGCCCAACAATTGAAATGACCGTTTTTATCTATAACTACCTTAAAAGGAAGCGGATCGCAAATAACAATGAATATATTATCAAAATTCAAGTGAACAAAACTTTAAACTGTCATTAGCTCAGTACTGTGTGCCTTAAAAAGAACGAACTCTAGTATCCACTTTAATTAAAGTTCTGGCAATCAACTTTTAGACGGAAGATTTTATGTTGGGGTTCAACAGCTTGTCGGAGACCGTGGTACTGCAAAGGCAATTAATCCAGGTTAGAGAAGATGATCAAGCATTACTATCGGATGTCCGAGAAATGACTCAGTTTGAATTAACAAACGAATAAAGTTCTTATTATTTCCAGACTACAACAAAAATAAAAATCGAATAAAAAAGCAGTCACACTATCGAACATCTTCGCCCTTTTGGGAATCGTTTACCCAATAACGATTGAGAGAGAGATGTTCATTCAATACGTATGCGAATTAAAGTTTAATTTATTTTCAGTTAACATCAGTTCCGCGCAGATGTAGGCGCGATTAGGCATGTGCAAACTCTGAGGAGTATATTCGCAAATAAAAGCACACGTAAAGCCCAAATAAATGCGTAGTTCAAGTCCAATAAAAGTACACTTGATAGAGGAAACAGTTGCAATTGAAGAAAGTCATCGCCGATGTAACACTTCATCCGTTCATAACTGTAAGCAGAAATATCGAAGCAAATGGTTAACCGATCATCTGTTAGTTGTGCTATTAAACTACTGACTTGTAAGCCATTATTTTGTTGTTTATCAACAAAATAGCACTTCGAAGTAGTAATAGATTTAACAGCAGATGTCTTCACAGGAGCCCTAAATCGTTTCGTTGGGGGAAGGGAAAAAACCGAAAGCCTCTACTGCGATATTTTGTTGGCGTGAAAAACTAGCTAAAGGAAATAGAAGGATGACTCCATGCACAACCTTAAGGAAAAAAAAGGAATTTTGTACGGCCAGGTGTATGCATATTTATTTTAATTTCTTTACGAACTATTTTGGCAGTCTGTTAGAAGCCAAAATCAGCTGAATATTTTTTTAACGATATCCGATTTCTGCAAATCTATTAAACGAGATACTGACATCGATATCATCAGACGTGCACTATTAACATCCACTATTGATGCCCGAATCTGTAATTTAAGAATCAGCCTCGGCAAGGGATGGAAGATAGCGGAAATGGTTAAAGTATAATTTTGGTAACGCTTGACGAACTAAACTATCGATATATGCCAGGAATGCTTGTTGTTGTAACATATAAATGACTGCTAGTGGTACCACCACAACGATCATGACCACAATGGAGTGCCCTCAGCCATCATTTACGAATGTAGATAAAAATTAAACCCAAAATATTGTAAGTAGCGATTTCAAAATAATTGCTTATAATGAAGAATGCAACAACGACATTAATGGATCTTTGCAAGCAAATGAAAACAAGGGATGTCGACAAAATAATTATGCAAATATAAAGATTTGATAAATAAAGAAACCAGGTGCTTTTAATGTGGTGAGAAATATGGCAAATGCGTTGCTTACAGTACTGGAAATTACAAACAAAATGTTGCAAACAATTCAAAAAATACAAAATAATGCCCCAATTGTTATTAATAAATATTAAAACCAGTTTTCATTTGCAGTAACTGCGGTAACTTTTAGGAGTTGAATTAAGAAACCTGAGATATTAATCCGGGCCTTAAAACAAAGCACTGAAACTATACTATAGCATATGGAGGAGTAGTGATAGCAGTGTTCGTCATAGTTTAAATTTTTAAGGCTGACTTAAATCAAGAAGAAAATAACATAATAGCAGTTGCACCAAAGAAGAAACACAAACGAGTAAGATCCAGAAGGTCCATTTACACATTCAGAAGTCCAGGAAGATCGATTAAGGATATGTTAATATATATACTTCTCATACAAGATTTCAAACAATTCGCATAACTACGCCTGTGCTATTTAAAGTCATCCATGGTAAAGACATCGTAAAAACTAATGCAAAATATTTACTCGGCCACTCAAGTGGATGATTTTATATAAGTTGGTATTTATTAGCACTACGCATTTTTTTTTTGTTTTCCGTGTAGAACGCGGCGTACCGTACTCAAAAGTTATTGAACTTCTTCTTCTTCTTCTAGTGGCGCTACAGCCCGGGGTGGACCTGGGCCTCAACCAACATGCCTCTCCAGCCAGCACGATCTTTCGCCAGCTGCCGCCAGTTGCGCACTCCAAGTTGGTTGAGGTCCTTCTCCACTTGTGTTCGCCACCTTATCCTGGGCCGTCCTCTGTTGCGTTGTCCCAATGGCTCAGATTCGAAGACTTTTCGGGCCGGAGCAGTGGTGTCCATACGCTCTACATGGCCTAGCCATCTTAAGCGTTGTATCCGTAGACGCTTGACTAGGCTCATGCCGCTGTACAACCCATACAGTTGGTGGTTGAATCTTCTCTTCCAGATGGTCAATGTCGTCGGCGTAAGCTAGCAATTGAGCTGAATTTTGGAAGATCATGCCTCTGGTGTTGACCTGTGAGTTACGCACGATCTTCTCAAGGATGATGTTAAAAAAGTCACATGACAGTGCGTCGCCTTGTCTAAAACCTTTTTTGACATTGAAGGTCTCGGTGAGTTCGTTCCCGACCTTGACGGAGCAGCGAGAGTTCTCCATCGTCATCCTACACAATCTGACGAGTTTGGCAGGAATGCCAAAACTAGACATGGCACTGTATAGCTCGTCTCTATGCACACTGTCATACGCGGCCTTGAAATCGACGAATAGGTGGTGAGTGTCGATTTGCATTTCTTGGGTCTTTTCCAGGATCTGCCGTAGTTTGAAGATTTGGTCGATGGTTGACTTCCCTGGCCTGAAACCACACTGATAAGGAACAATCAGGTTGTTGACAAACGGTTTCAGGCGTTCACACAGTACGGCAGAAAGGATCTTGTATGCGATGTTAAGGAGACTTATCCCTCGATAGTTGGCGCAGTCGAAGGGGTCCCCTTTCTTGTGGACCGGACAGACGACGCTGAGGTTCCACTCATCGGGCATGCTTTCCTTCGACCATATCTTACAGATGAGCTGGTGCATGCAACCAACCGGGTCATCCCCAGCTGCTTTAAACAGTTCTGCGGACAGTCCATCCGCTCCAGCAGCTTTGTTCGACTTCAGTCTCGATATTGCTATCTTGACCTCGTCTAAGTCGAGGGGATGTAATTTTTGCCTATCATTTTTGCCAAATTGAGAGGAAAATTCTGCTTATCAGCGGGATATGGGCCGTCATCACAGTTTCCAGATTCCAGATTCTCAGTATCGATTGCGACTCTACTTCTTGATCTCCATTTTGGTCCCGGCAGACTTCGGTTCGAACCCTGTAACCACCAGGTAGTTATTTCACCTTTCGGTAAAACTTTCGAACTTCATTCCTGCCATAACATCTCTCCATCTCTTCTACCGCGCGCTCCTCATGCTCCCTCTTTTTCCGTCTGAGAAGCCGGTTCTATTTCCTTTTCTGTTCGTGGAGCTCACAAACAGCTCTCGTTGTTCGATGCAACGTTGCCGTGTAGGACTCCTGTTTAGCTGCATGTGCCTGCCTGCGCTCGGCGTCAAACCATGGGTTCCTTCTGGGCGGTGGCTTGAAACTCAGCACATCAGTGGCTTTTTGACAACGTTTCCATTTTTCTCCTATTGTCAGTGCAGGCAGCGTTGAACTTTGGGAGAGTTTCAGGGAGACTCGGTCGGCAGAGATCCCAGCGACCTGTTGCGATTGTAGCTTTCCGACGTCAAACCGTTTCGGCCAATCTCGACTCCGTTGTTCTCTCGATATCCTCGATGGCTACAACAAGGTGATGATCCGAGTCGATGTTAGCACCTCGGAATGTTCGGACATCGAGAATGTTGGAGGAGTGTCTGACGTCGATCGCAACGTGATCAATCTGGTTGACGGTTGATTGATCAGGGGATCGCCAGGTTCCTTTATGAATGTTGCGATGTGGGAACCGCGTACTGCTCACAGAGAGGTTCCGCCCCCCGGTGAAGTCCAGCAGCCTGAGTCCGTTTCCGGAAGTCGTGTCGTGCAGGCTGTGTTTCCCCATGACGCCATCAAAGATGTCCTCCTTCCCCAGCTGAGCATTGAAATCTCCTAGAACGATCTTGGTGTCATAGCTGGGGCATCTAGGAGATCATAGAACTCATCCTTGCTGTTGTCATCCTTCTCTTCTGTTGGGTCGTGAGCGCATATCAGGCCTGAATTTAGCCTTAATGCGGATTGTCATGAGGCGTTCCCTTACGGGATCGTAGCTTATGAATGTTTGCCTCGAACAACAAATCCGCATCCGAATAGGCCCTGCCTTCTCTCCCTGTAGCAGTCGCTGTAGTAAATGTCGCAGTTCTTCATATTCTTTCTGCCCGGCCCATCCCACCGTATTTCCTGGATGGCGGTGATATCTGCTTTGTAGCAGTCAAGGGCCTCCGCAAGTTGTTCGGCTGCACGTGGTCTGTTAAGGGACCTCACATTCCACGTGCAGAACCGAAAATCGTTGTCCTTTGTACGTTTGCTGGGGTCGTCAACATTGGATCCGTCCATATCCGAGGCAAGTTGTCGTTGCTGAACTCGGTTATTTTTGTGTGGTGAGGGAGTTAGCCTCACGCACAACCTACAGATTGGTAGGCCAGTCGCTGCATACATTGGTTCACCACACAACAGGTGCTGTGATGGCTATCCAGGGGGCGCCACGGGGAGGCTATATGTCAACTTGACCTATGCACGGACGAGGATAGCCTTGGCAGCTCGCCATGTTGAGCGCGATCAAGGACATTGCCTCGTGTGCAAATGCCCATGCCCCCCAAAAGTTATTGAACACGCACATGAAATTTCGTTTGTGAGTTAATATCTTAGAAATGAGCAGTAAGCAATTTTAGTCATAAGAAACTAATGTAAATTCGCTGTAAATATAATAAAGAAGAAATACGGAACTCGTTTCCAATCAGTTCATCCACAAAGACTTTTATTTGTTTCAAGTGAGTCTGCTTGAAGGATTATTGGAATTTTTCTCTATATTTGTATGTAATTGATACAAAATCCCATCCTACACTCATCATTCTTTAGGTCTATATACACAATACACAGGTTTAGATGTCCAAGTTTGCTTGTTTGATTGCCCACTTTGACATCCTTGCTGATAGAGGGTCCTTAAGTTCGACCCTTTCCAGGTCTTTATAGGCATCCCCTCCGTAGTTGACTATCTACCTTTCCTGTAGATTTGCGTGCTACTAAGGATACTTTTCCCTCGGGTCAGCCTATTAAAATTAGTTGATCTTCAATTAGTTCGTTTAGTTTCCCTAACGGGAGGTTTTCTAGCTTTTTTATCAGTACAGAACGACAAAGCTCCTGAACTCGGCTTTCTAATTGCTTTCCGATAGTTGATGCTAATATTTTTTTTTCATTGAATATTTTATTTGAAAAATATTCAGTCAAATATTCAAATATTCAATCAATCTCGAGCTTAGAGTGACAAAATCTTCTTACAACTGCTTGATGGAACAACTTAAGAAATTCGTGGAGCTCGTTACCAGTTGGTTTGTCCTCTCAACCTTGTACTTAATACGGCCATGAAACGCTCATTTTATCACTTGAATAGGGTTTTACCGATTACAGATTTCCGTACTAAGCTCTCTATCGCGACAAGATGTACAGGCATAGAAAAGGATTCTTTTATCTAAACAAGACTCTGTATAGAATATCCGAAAGAAGAGCTAAAATTGTAGAATTTTTACCATCATGAGAGAAGGGAGAGAAAGTTAGTACTTAAAGGAAGTCATTACATAAAAAGTGTCAACCAATATTTGTTTTTTTTTTTTTGTAAGGTAGAGAACTGGTACTTGCTAGTTGATAGTAATTAAGAGTTACCTCAAAAAAAAAAAAAAAAAAAAAAAAACAATTAAATAATCGAAACGTTATATTCATTTAATTAACTGGCAATCAATCAAGCCAAATAGTTTAACATTCCCTATGACTTCGACCTTTTTGGTTCGGTGGTTTCTACAAATTATCCACTTGGTCAACACAGTGTTGCACACGTCACCAATAACCATAATTGCCATTGCAGGTGTTCTCTGAAGGCATTGCATGCCGAGATCAATAGAAGAGGCCCATGCAAGAGATCAGTGTTTGGCGTTTGGAATTTTTAGGAAAACCAACATAGGCAACATAGTATTATGCATCATAGTCATAGTCATTATTAAATGTGTTTGGCAAGGTACAATGCTAATTAGTAAATGTCCTTCGTCATTTCTTAACATGCCGCCCCCGCTGAAGGAATGTCAAGACATGGTAAAAGAGCAACTCTAGTGATTTGGCGGCTGAACATTCCACGTTTGGTTCGCAGTGTGACGACTCGTACGTGTACATCTTTTCCTGGGTGAATGGATGATATTTTTCCTAAGGACCATTGAGATATTGGTAGGTCAGGTTACTTGAGCAGAACTACCCACCTTTGAAATCTCGGGTAGTTCTCTTCCATTTCGGACGCTGTTGTCTGTAGTTAGATCCGAGACCAGTTCGAGGTGCAGCGCAGTTGGTTGTGCATATCATGCACACAAATAAGGCAAAGTACCCTTTCTTCAATTGTGGTTTTCCTCCTCTCCACGAGCGGAGAGTAACAAGCGTAATCACATCCCGTATGAATGAAAACAAACGGTGGATTCCACAGATAGCAAGTTGCCCATGAACTGAGTGGTTGTTATCTTACGATGACGGAAACATGTCACACAGTCGTGAACCTGTTTTCTTATCAAATTTCGGCATCCCAGGATCCAATACCAACACCAATGTGTAAGAGGGTCCTGTGAGCATCTTAAAGAATAAACTGAGTTACGAATGATTTTAAGGCAAAATAATGGGGTTTCTAATAGGAGAAGGTACACCTTTGGCGTTCGATATTTTACCGCCAACACGCAACAGCCCACCTCCATCAACAAAAGGCAAAAGTTAACTTAATTTGGACATCCCCAAAATACAGCGATCAGCTTTGAGAGCAATTATCTCATTGACGGATATCCACATCTTCTGTCAACATTACCCAAACGACAAAAATATATGAAACGCCTAACATAGACAACTATCCTTATAAGTTTTCTCCAACTTGATATTTTAACAGAAAGGTTTTCAAGAAAATGTTCCTTAATCACGAAAACGTGAAGCGTAACACCTCCCCTTTTTCTCCTCTAGACTCTCTTCTATCCAAGTTGCTATTTATCAGGGTCTTGAGAAAGCCAATTTAAACCATTCCACCAAATTATATTACTTCTAGAACTTTGCACTTGTTCCATTCCATCAGAATGAAGTTGGATTCATCTGAGAATAAAAATGTCTTACATTTGGCAATTACCCAGTTAATATGCGCCTCTGCAAAACCAAATCTTGTTCTTTGGTTATTCGGTGAAATAAATGGTGCTTTTAGAGCCCGGTACGAAAGAAAGCCTTCTTCCATCACCCTTCGGTCTGGTGGATATATCTGCATGAAAATCCGCAATAATCTTTTGATTAAATTCGGTGGAGAAATTGCTACGCGCAATTTTGTAAAACTTTTTGAACACTTTAAATTATCAGCATACTGTGCTACCTATAAATTGCAAATGAAAGAAGTTTGCAAAATCATGTAATCGTTTTAAATTTAACAGTAAATTTATTAAAGTAGAAACAAAAAAAAAAAAAGGTAAAATGAGCAAGGGGATAATCCGGTGCAGCTGCTGCAATATGGTTGTGCTTTTGTTTTGTCGCAGCTGTTTTTATTGAACCTCTGATTTTGCGGTGTATTCTATTAACACTTGAAGTAGCATAATTCGTTTTTTGATATTTTAGAGCCTTATTTCTATCTAGGTTATTGAAATAAAATGCATTGAAGCTTATTACAATATATTATATATATATATATATCAAGGGTGTCCTAACAAGAACGCAAGATTTAAATTTTAAATAAAACGCAGATATTGAAAAAAAAAATCCTGAATTCTTTACTATATAGTAAGGAAGACAGGATGAGGTTATGTGTGGAATAACGCATCGGCCATACGCGATCTTTTAATGATATTTTCAATGACCGTTTTGCATAAATGCTGCGGTATTTCATTAATGCAGCGTCCAATTTCCTGTTTTAGGATTTGAGTCGTCGTCGGCTTATTCGCATAAGCCATCGACTTCAAAAAATCCCAAAGAAAAAAGTCCAATGGTGTTAAATCGCACGATCTAGGCGGGCAATTCTGTCTATTAACGAAGCCATCAAGATGGAAATGGGCCTCGTCACTAAAGATGATTTTATCGGCAAAATCAGCATTTTCATGTTGTCTCTCCAATACCCAATTAACGAACGCTTCAGTTCCTGAGTCAATTGAAGCTTGTATGCATGAAGATGCAAGTCTTTCGCAATTTGCGAACTGTACCCGTAAAACTTTCACCATTTTGGTAAAACAATTTTACAATGAGAATGCTTTGTTCATTTGCGTAGCGCTCCATTTTTATTAACCTTATACCTTCTACCAACAAAACAATGACAATTCGAATGGCGCCACATTTACATCTTGCGCTCTTGTTGGGACACCTTTTATATATAATATACAATATACAATATATTATATATATATAAATATATATTCCAAAAAAAAAAATATATATACATATATATATATGTATATATTTATAATATATATATATAAATATATATTCCAAAAAAAAAATATATATATACATATATATATATATATATATATATGTATATGTATATATATATATATAATATATATATATAATCTCGGGTCTTCAGATAAAAAATAAAGCTTTGTATTATGTGTTTTGAATGACATTTTAAATTCAAACTCACGATTGACCCTTATTACTATTTATTATTTCACCTCTTACCAAATCGTTTTGTTAAAAAATATTCAAAAATTATTACTTGCTTTAACTTGTTTTCTTGTCAATATTAAGATAAGTTTAATTACCGACTTTGTTCGTTTAATTTTATTTAAGAATTTAGTAAATAAAGAAGAATATATTGAATGCGTTTGTATCTACATTTTAGTAATATAACAATGGAAAACACGGAAAGTGCAGAGTTAGTATCACATTATGAATCAAGTTTGTCGCTACCTGACATCCTACCAATTCCAACAAAAAACTATGATAAAAACCGGGCTCCAAAACTTCTGGGACAGCCAACAATTGTTTATTTCCATGTGACGGTATTGTCCTTAGATTCAATCAATGAAGAATCCATGGTACTCTATTCTATCGAAAAATATATTAATATAATATAAGAAAAATGAATACATTTTCCTTTTACAGACTTATGTCACCGATATATTCCTTGCCCAAAGCTGGCGGGATCCCCGTCTAAGACTTCCGGAAGACATGAGTGAAGAATACAGAATATTAGACGTTGATTGGCTGCATAGTATTTGGAGACCAGATTGTTTTTTTAAGAACGCAAAAAAAGTCACATTTCATGAAATGAGTATTCCAAACCATTATTTGTGGCTCTACCATGACAAAACTTTGCTGTATATGTCAAAGTAAGTATAATAGATATATTTGCTAAGAAAATAGACATACATATATTTTTATGAACTCCCTTTTACAAGCGATTTCTTTTCAAAATTGAATTGATTCCTCCTAACATGCAATATTGGAAACGAGTGTACAATATATTATTTTTCACACGAGATTTTGGGTTAGATCAAACGAGTACAGTTCTGCGTTTTAATTTATGCCCCTGCTTTAGAAAAACCATTACAAATTAGATATAAACATAAATTCAAACACATATCGGAAGATTTTTAATTTTTCCTAAATTGTGCAACACAAACATTTTTTTCTAAGTCAAACTCGATCTTAGTCCAAACTCTTTTTTATTCGAACACTTTCTCTCGATTTTGATTTGTTTCTTCAACGTTTTAGTCGATTTTTTTCAATTTGCGATTGCTCATGTGTACGTGCAAGGATGTCTGAGTCACTGTCACAGTCACCCAAATATTGTGCGAGCTCTTCTTGTGTTTGGCAACAATCTTCATAGAGTAAACGGTTGTGTACGCACACCTCTCATATTTTGTAATGAAGACAGCTTAATGATGGTGAGTGTTTATAAAGTTGAGGCCGTTAGGTCCGATTATATTTTTGAAAGACGTTGCGAAAGAATGTTGGGGTAGAACTTATGTAGAGGGCGAAGGAAAGGCAGATCATAATAAACTTATTGGTAGATAATTCATGACAGGCCGTGAAATTGGATAAATAAATTCATTAACGAAAGGGGTGTTCGTTTTGCCGAAATTAAGTCCGGTTTATAATGCAAATAAGCAAGGTAGCGAGGCGCATTGTTATATAGATAGTTTCCTGTCCCGCGACAACATATCGGTTATCATTTGTATTAGAAATATAATAGAAAGCAGTTTGGTAATCTAAGCAGTGGGGGGGGGAATGATAGAGAAATCTTTTACAAGAAAGATCGCATTGATTGAATAATGGTTTTCGAAGCTGGGAAGAAATTGTAGGAGGAGGGACTGCATTCATCTGGAGCGGTGTGGGAGAACCATCGAAGAGTGATAGTTATTTAAGATGTGGGAGCGTACCATGTTTAGTTATAGTCGAGGATGTTGATTTGAGTTCAAGGCGGAACGTTATTATTGCTAAAACTATGTTCATCTGATAACTCAAATATACCAGACGTAAAGACATCGCCACTTGGATCGCTGAACATCTACATAGCTGTATTTGGAGACAATAGAAAATTTGAATCTAACAAATTTTAAAACAGTGTATGTTCTTTTTTAAAGAGGCAAAATATAAAAATCGATCGATTTTTTATTGAGAAATACGTCAACAAAAAAAAAATTACCAATTAATTTGCCAGAGAGGTCCTTCGAAAATGAACACCTTCCTACGGCTACCAGGGAGCAGCTAGCACCAATGGTCTGGGCCGCCAAATTGCTTTCCTCAACCTTTTACCCTGAATTTGTGTTAGAGGCAGTACTGAAGCCAAATAAACATTTAGGGAAGACTCGGCATTATCTCACAAAATGCGCGTCAACCTAGATTGGGTAAAAAACAGTGTTCCACACTTCCATTATTCGACACAGTGGACTGCAAATTCTGCGGATGCAAATCAATTGGATTTTTCAGTCTGGGATATTTTGAAAACAAAAATTGGTACTAAGAAATATCAAATATTGGACCGCCTCAAGCAAATACTTGCCGGCCGTCTGAAGGCCATAATGTGCGCAATATGGACATATTGAAAACTACTAATACAATTTGAAAATTGTTCTTTTTCCCAGTTTTTTTTGCAATTTAAGCAATTTAAAACGTTTGAGTTAGAGTAATTCAGTCTGGATTACTTACAATATATTATACCCATACTTCACTACTACGAAAAATGTAGTGTTAATGGTTTCTAAATGGTTTTAAACTTTCTGAATGCTTCTTCTTCTTCTTCTTGTGGCGTTACAGTCCGGGGTGGACATGGGCCTCAACCAACATGCCTCTCCAGCCAGCACGATCTTTCTCCAGCTGCCGCCAGTTACGCACTAAAAGTTGGTTGTGGTCCTTCTCCACTTGTGGGCACCACCTTTACCAAGTGCGTCCTCTGGCTCAGACTCGAAGGCTTTTCGGGCCGGAGTAGTGGAGTCCATGCACTCTACATGGCCTAGCCATCTTAAGCGTTGTATCCGTAGACGCTTGACTAGGCGCATGTCGCTGTACAGCCCGTAGAGTTCATTGTTAGATCTTCACCTCCAGATGCCATCAACGCAAACAGAACCAAAAACCGCACGCAAACCTTTTCTCCCGAAAAGACTAAGGGCTTCCTCATCCACTTTTAGTAGCGTCCAGGTTTCCGCGCCATAGAGTAGGACTGGGATGATCAAGGTGTTAAATAAACCAAGCTTAGTCCTTAGAGAGAGGGCTTTATTATTCAATTGCCTCTTGAGCCCAAAGAAACAGCGATTGGCAAGAGTAATTTAGCATTTGATTTCGATGCTGGAGTTATTATCCATATATATCCTGGACTACCTCGAAGTTTCTGCTGCCTAGTGGTACGCTCTTTCCGAGACGTCGATGTTGTGTGTCATTCGTCGATGACAGCATGTATTTCGTCTTGCCCTCCTTTAACGGCAAAGCAATTTTAGCTGCTTCCGCTTCAATGCCATTAACGGCATGTCGTCGGCGTAACCTAGCTATTGAACCGACTTTCGAAAGATCATGCCTATGGTGTTAAGTCACATGACAGCGCTTCCCCTTGTCTAAGACCTTTTTCAACATTGAAGGTCTCAGTGAATTCGTTACTGACCTTGAGTTCTTCATCTTCATCCTACACAATTTGACGAGTTTGGTAGAAATGCCAAAACCCGTCATGGTTGTACAATGTATAAATTGTCTCTAAGAACGCTGTCATATGCGTCCTTAAAATCGACGAATAGGTGGTGCGTGATCTGACATCCCTGGCCTGAAACCATACTGATAAGGTTATTGACGAACGGTTTCAGGCGTTCACACAATATGGTAGAGAGTATCTTGTACGCGATGTTAAGGAGACTAATCCCTCGATAGTTGGCGCTTTTTAGATTGTCGGCATCGATTGCGACTCCGTTTTGGTACCGGCAGGCTTCGGTTCGAAACATATATCCACCGAATAGGTGTTTCACCCTTCACTAAAACTTTTGGACTTCATTAATGCCATAGTACCTATCCATCTCTTCGGCAGCGTGCTTCTCATGTTTCTTTTTTTTAGTTCTGAGAATCCGGTTCTCTTCACTTTTTCTTTGTTCGTGGAGCTCGCGAACAGCTCTCGTTGTTCGATGCAAAGTTGCGTAGTAGGCCTCCTATTTATCTGCATGTGCCTGCCTGCACTCGTCGGCAAACCAAGGGTTCCTTCTAGGTGGTAGTGTGAAACCCAGCACATCAGCGGCAGCTTCTTTGATGGCTTCTTGACAATATTTCCATTCTTCTTCTATCGTCAGAGCAGGCAACGTCGAACTTTGGGACAGTTTCACGGAGACTCGGTCGGCAAAGATCCCAGCGATCTGTTGCGATTGTAGCTTTCCGACATCAAATCATTTTGACTTATCTCGACTCCTTTGCTCTCTCGATATTCGCGTTTTTACCTTGGCTACAACAAGAAAATGGTCCGAGTCGATGCTGGCGCCTCGGAATGTTCGGGCATCGAGAATGTTGTAGGAATGTTTGACGTCGAATGCAAAATGATCTATCGGATTGACGGTTGATTGATCACGGGGTCCTTTATGGATGTTGTGATGTGGGAACTGCGTACTACTCACCGGGGGTTCCCCCCTCCGGCGAAGTCCAACAGCCTGATTCCGTTTCCGGAAATGGTGTCGTTTCCCGATGATACCAGCCAAAAGATGTCCCCTTTTCCCAACCAAAAGATGTCCCCTTTTCCCAGCTGAGCGTTGAAATCTCCTAGAACGATCTTGGTGTCATAGCTGGGGAATCGATCGCATGTTCTTTCTAGGAGATCATAAAACTCATTTTTGCTGTTGTCATCCTTCTCCTCTGTCGGGGCGTGAGCGCAAATCAGGCTGATGTTCCCGAATTTAGCCTTAATGCGGATTGTCATGAAGCATTCGGTTACGGGATCGTAGCTAAAGACTTTTTGCCTAGGTCTACCTCAAACAACAAATCCGAATCTGAATAGCAGTCGCTGTAGTATATGTCGCAGTTCGCAAGTTGTTCGGCTGCAAGTGGTCTGTTGAAGAATCTCACATTCTACGTCCAGAACCGAAAATCGCTGTCCTTTATTCGTTTGCTGTAGCCGTCAACATTAGATTCGACTATATCAGATGTATGTTGCTGTTCATTGATGCACCACACAACGGCTGTTGTGATGGCTATCCAGGGGGCGCCACAAAGAGGATGTCTGTCAACTTGACCTGTGCACGGACGAGGATAGCTCGCCATGTTGAATGCGATCAACGACGTTGCCTCGTGCGCATAGACCCATGCCACCCCCCCCCCCCCCCCTTTCTGAATACTTACTTAACATTTTAATTCTTCACATTAAATCTCCATGTTGGCTTTGTTATCCTGATTCTGGATACAAGCCCGAAGACATTGCCTCTCGACCAACCGCATCACTTTCATCTGGGAAGGTCGCATGTTGTGTATTTTAGAAGATAAACTTCACTTTGGTGTCAAGTTGGCTGTTGAAAAACCAACTACTTGCAACAGCAAAGGTGTTTTCGCGAGTCCAACATGGTACCAAGATATCGCGGTGCTTTTTTTACGGTTAGTGGTTGCTAATGGTTTTTTGGAGGAGTGGCAACACCGCCGCCTTTCAATACGCTGAACAATATGCATTGTTAAACAGGGTTGTGTATATTTCTACCGAGATGACGTGGCACAATAATCGGTATTCCACCCACACCTCGCTATACTAGAATTATCTCTCAGCATTGTGACTTCCTGCTCGTTTCTAAATATAAGTCGTCTGTATAGTAGGTTCAGTCTACACAGCAGTCCACCAACAGGATTGAAAAGTTTCCAGAAGCTGGCATATTCAATTTAATGGCTCCAGCCGCTTTGACAATTTGCGACGACAAATTGAAAAAAAAAATGATTTTCTGCACGCCTAACGAAACCGCAAGTATATTGTGCAGAGAATCTTGTGCCTTTCGGCAGTTAAGAAGTTCAAGTTTCCTCAAACTTTTAATCTTTCTGTCGAGAAAAATAATTGAACCAAGCGTTCTTCCTTTTTCTGGACGAAGTGTATCCTGATCTTGTTCGCCTTCTGTTGGCAAATAACACATTGTATGAACAAAATACACTTACTATCGTCCACTTAATAATAATAATTCAGAACAACGTTGATAGTGTTGACAGTAAATATATATACGCTTCAATATTAACAACATTATCTTAAGCATGGTGTTTGACACAGGAGCAGCTATCGCATTTATGTCATTGTTTTTCGTATTGCCTATTGTTTTGTCCGATAATGTATGTATATGTGCAATTCTTTATCCTCCTTTTGCCTGGCCCTTTACGCACTTCCTAGATGGCGGTGATTTCTGTTTTGTAGTAGCCTAGAGCCTCCGCAAGTTCTTCGGGTGCACGTGTTAAATCATCTTACATTCGATGTTTGCTGGAGTCGTGAACAGTAGACCCGTTCGTTCCGAAGCATATAGATTTTTTTAACATGTTTTCTTCTTTACGTTGGAGGGAGTTAGCCTAACGCACAACACACAAGAAGGTTGGGCAGATCCATTATTTAGTCCTCGGGCAGAGGCTGCATATTTTGGTTCAATACACAACGAGTGTTGTGATGCCTATTCAGGATACGGCACTACGAGGCTCTATGTATGTCAACATGACCTGTTAACAACTGACCCAGACCCACATCCATTACATTCCTACTATACCAAAAGACGATTAAATTAAATGGGACATTTTTTTTATTTAATCGGAGTATTAATACCTATCACGCTTAATACTTATATACATATATTCGTATATTCATTTTGTTTAGAATTTCAAAACTTTAATTTTACTCAAGCTTCTTTTAACCTGCTACATATTAACTCGTATATGTAGTCTACGATCATCACATTCTTTGGTGATTTTATGGAGTTTCTTCATTCAATCCTCTCTAAGAGCTGTACACGTTTGATTTATTAAAACTATTACTATATTTTATAACGTTCGAAACGATAGAATGTTTATATTAATAATATATTAAGGTTAAGTTTATCATTTTTTCGCCTTTGCTAGATTCATTTATGATTGTATATATCTATATGTATATACCAAAGAGGACTGATAGTGCTTCAATTTTATTTTTTAAGCAATGTATAAATCCTCTGTTACTTACGTTCGCGCAACTCTAAACTTGAGTATCGGGAGTCCATATTGGTTTAAGCTTATTTTTATACGTTATAACATATTAAAGCAGTTTGTTGCTCATTCTTAAGTTGAGCAACAACTAATCAGCGAGGAAATTTCTATATATCAAATCGCAAATTTACTGTAGTTCTTTTTTACGTGTTCTTGAGTCATCGCATGATTTTTCACTTGATCAACACAGCAACGATCTAACACAGGAAGGATAGTAAATTTTATCTTGTAAAATTAATATGAATGGATCAGTTTCATTGTCATTATAGTAAATTAAATTTGCCAGTTAATTGCATCGCTGCTAGTCAGTTGATGACAAACTCTGCATTCGTATATTGTCAGATTTAACTGTTTAATTTCTTAAATCATATTTCATCGGCCTTTTTATCACATTATGCCATTATCGTTTTTATTTTTTAGTTGTTAACCCCTAAACCCTAAAGAGCGTCACAGACGGTCTTCGTATACATTTTTTCTCATTTAGCTGATTTATGTTTTCGTCTCCCCTCTCTAGGAAGTTGCTTAAAGGTTAATTTACCTCAATAAAAGTAACGGAGAGAGAGAAGAGGGTGAGCGTCAGAAAAATAGTTGTATGGATGTTTCCATTTCTCTCGAGAATTTGGGACAAAGATTCTAACAAATTAACTGTGAATTTTGTCAGTGGTTTAAGTCGAAAATTAGTTAAATTAGTTTAATTCAGGACTTTGTATCCACTGCTTTCTGTGCATAGCATACATATATGAGACCAACCGAAACGACAAAAGATTTCGCTTGTGAAAACCATAAAATAAACAGTAGGTTAAGAGCATATGTAGGGTTGGTAGGTAGTATTAAAGTGTTAACGTTAAATTTGAGTTCTGAATTGAAGAGTTTTTTATATATTTTCTGGTTATCTATTTCAGATTAACATTAGTGCTATCATGTGCAATGAAATTCGAGTCTTATCCTCATGATACGCAGATATGTTCAATGATGATCGAGAGTTGTAAGTAAAATGTGAAAACATAGTAAATTTCAAATTTCAAAGTTAGTAACTAATTTAATGAGAATTAAATAAAAAAAATAATATCGATAATAATAACAATTTATAATAATATTAACAATATTAACTATTATTTTTATATTTATAATAATAATAACATTAATAATGATAACAGCTTTAGTAATAATAATAATAATAATAACAATAGTAGTAGTAATAATAATAATAATAATAATAATAATAATAATAATAATAATAATAATAATAATAATAATAATAATAATAATAATAATAATAATAATAATAATAATAATAATATTTTTAGAAATATAATAATAATAATGAATATTATAATTATTATTAATATAATTATCATTATTATTATTATAATAATTAATTATTATTATTATAATAATAATAATAACTATTATTATTATTAATATTACTATTATAAATAATAATTATTAATATCATTATTATTAATTATTAATTATTATCATTAATAATAATAAAAATAATGATAGTAACATATATAATAATAATAATAATAATAATAATATATATATATATTATTATTATTATTACTATTATTATTATCATTCTATTATATATATTCAATCGGTACAGAATCTCAAATTTCTCCCTTTACCGTAAAAGTGACTAAGTAGGTGTATTATATGTTTGTTTATAGTATTTATACTAAAATGCATAAATATAAATATACATATATATAACATTATAAAAGGAATTGTATCGGCTCGAAAAATGGTAACAGGCAAAGAAACACAGTCAAAAATTTGCGGTCTCTTAAAAACACCTTTTCGAGCGTTTGTTCTTTTTTTTATTATTACTTCTTTTTGTTGTGGTTTCTTTTCGTTGTTTTAATGCTGCCAAATTTTTGTAACACCGCCCTTCCCTTGCGAATTTAGTCTGCGGAACAAATTAACGAAAGACTTGAATTCCTGTCCTATCTTGGAAGTGGTTAGAGGTTTAAGCACAGCTTGTTTGTAAAAAAAGATCAACATGAGGCAGCTGACAATGCTACCCGAGAATAGAAAGGAGAAGATGAAGAAACGTCAATTCTATTGCCGGTTTTAACAAGAAATTTAAAAAGAAGGTTCATTAGTTGATTAAGCACGAAAGAGTGAAGAAACATTTTTTCTTACTAAATATTTTGAGCTTTTGTTTTATATGAATAAAAGAAATACTGCGTGAACTTAGTTGTCAAACCTTTTGTTTTTTATTTTAAATAAATAATACAATGGTTGGACGAAGAAATAAGTGTTCTATATGTGACGAACGATATGAAGATACCAATATGGTCGAGTGTTCTTCTTGCACCCAGTACTAAGCTGATATTATCAACAACAGCCAAACATTTGGGGAATCGCTACGAAATAGGCTTGTTATGGCGGTACAAGAATATCAACTTGCCAGATAGCCGTACGAGGCCAGATGATACATTCGAAAGCTTAACCCTTAAAAACTTCTGAAATCTCATCAGAAAGCATGGTACTTGCCAATATTCCCACTTAGAAATCCAAACAAACCAGAGAAGGTGCGTATCGTATGGGATGCAGCTGCCAAGGTTAGTGGAATATCATTAAATACATTGTTGATGAAGGGCAGTAGTTCTACGTAGTAGAGAGAGAAGAATATGCACAGCCGCAGATATGAAAAAAATGTTCCATCAGATAAAAGTGCCACTCAATTATTATTATTATTTATTATTATTATTGTTATACGTTACGAGCGGGTTTTGAAATCAGAAATTGGAAATCCAACTCCATAAAAGCTATGAGTATACTTACTTTTTTTGAACGCAGAAGCTGTTAGAGAGAAGATACTGGGAATGTGGTGGTGTATAAGGAGTGATGAGCACACATATTCGCTTTGCTACAATAAAGGAAATTCATCGGTGCTAAAAGGGGAAAAGTGGCCAACGAAGAGAGAAATATTAAAGTATGATCCACTGGCACTAATTGCACATTTTTTGGTGTATCTTAAAATTATTGTGCAGGAGATCTGGCGAAGTGGAATACAGTGGGACGAGACTATTCAAGATGATCAATACGGCCTGTGGAAAAACTAGCTAAGGGTCCCTCCAATGGTAGAACATTTGCGCATACCACGATACTATCTGAAGAATTTTTCATGTTGAAAGGAGGCAAGAACTCAGTTGCATGTTTTCGTATATGCAAGTGAAAAAGCATGTGCTGCTGTCTGCTATTTGCGAATCGAAAGAGAAAACCAAGTGGAATGTGCGTTGGTCGGAGCCAAAACAAAGGTGGCACCATTAAAGCTCCGTTCAATACCAAGATTGGAATTAGATGCAGCAGTTATGGGATGCAGATTCGCCAAAAGTATTTAGGATGAACTAACTACAGTGATCGACAAGGTAATTTTCTGGTGCGACTCAAAGGTACCGTTAAGCTGGATAAGAGGAGATCCAAGAAGGTTGACAAAATTTATAGCATTTCGAGTTTCGGAAATTCAAGAAAACTCAAACGTAAAGTCCTGGCGTTATGTAACCACCAAAAGTAACGTTGCAGATGATGGTACTAAACAGACAAAACTTCCGAAATTGGATGCAAAGTCTCGCTGGTTTAATGGGCGTACTTACTTGCTGTTGAAAGAATCCAAGTGGCCAGAAGATATCTTCGTTGTTCATGAAACATAAGAGGAGTGGATAAACACACACACTGATGAATCACCGCTTATAGATTTCAACAGATTTTCAAAGTCGAAACGAATACTTAACACCGTAGCATATGTAATCAGATTTATAAACACTACCATCACTGATTGCTACAGTAAACGTAAAGGTATTCTAACAAACGAGGAATTACATCAAGCGGAAATATTAATCTTCAAGTTTTTTCAGAGAGAGGCTTACTGTCGTGAAATAAATAAAATTGGAAAAACATCACCAGCTTCAAGCCACAGTTGATCATGACAGTTCCTTATTTAGACTATCAACATTTCTTGATGAAGAAAGCCTGTTAAGGGCAAGAGGAAGAACCGAAGCTGCCGAATTTATTGCAGAAGACGCCAAAAGACCAATCATCTTACCAAAGGATCACTACATAACTCGCTTACTTGTTCAACGTGTACATGAAGAATTCCTGCATTCCAACAAGAAAAGTGTGGCCAACCAAATACGGCAGCACTATTGGATTCCAAAACTCAGGTTCGTTTTAAAGAAAATTCAAAGTTATTGTCAATTTTGTAAAATTAGGAAGGCAAAACCGCAAGAGCCGCTTCCAACTGCAAGATTGGCGACCTTTGCTGAACTTTTTTCGCATGTGGGTGTTGATTACTTCGGGCCATTAACTGTAGCAATTGGGCTAGGGGGTGTAATATTTATATGCCTTACAATTAGAGCAGTGCATGTTGAAATAGCATATAAGCTAAACGCGTTCTCCTTTATACTCTGCTTTAATGATTTCATAAGCCGTCGTGTCGCAAAGAGGATGTTACAAGAATCATTGTAATCAAATAACATGGACAAAGCGTTAGTTAGTTAGTCCTACAATTCAATGAAAATCGAATCCTCCAGCTTCACCGCATATGGGTGGAGCATGGGAACGTCTTGTAAAATTTTTAAAATTTGCTTTATACAACTAGTTACCAACTAAAACACCTTCGGATCCGCTATTAAGGACATGTATATAGCGGATCAGCAGCAGAAAATATTGTCAACTCCAGGCCACTGACCCTTCAAAGTGATTTACACGAAGCATTGACACCGAATCATTTTTAAGGCTTACATCCGGAGCAACAAAGCAAATTGCTTTTCAAGCAAAAAATGACAATTGCCGTTCAAAATGGCACAGGCAGATTTCACAGTTAAAGGTGGGAAATATCGTATTAATTGTGGACAAAAACTTACCAAGGAATAACTACTGTAGGAATATTAGTAAGGCCAGCTGTTAAACTAGCAGTGATAGAGGTGGAGAAAGGGGGTACATCATCATCTTATTCTGAAGCTGCTGTACCGGGAGGAAGTGTGAAGCTATATCAACATGAGGCAGCTGGCTATGCTATCCAAGAATAGAACGAGAGAAAGGTGAAGATGAAACATCAAATCTATAGCCGTTTTTAACAAAAAATTTAAAAAGAAGTTTCATTCATTAAGCATCAAAGATTGAAGAAGAATTTTTTGTGACTGAAAATTTTTAGCTTTTGTTTTAAATGAATAAAAAATGGCTACCCTTCCATCTATTACTCACAATATAGTTCGCGGCCATTAGGATATAAAAAGTTTTCGCCTAGAAGATCGACGCGCAATTACCTAAGAGATGCGAATGTTGTTGTCGACGGCTTTAACTTTAAGAGTTCGTCCAATAATGGTGCTTCTGGTGATAGTAATATAGTTAACAACATCTCTGGAATGATTCACTAGACTTGTGGACAAGTTTACCGAACACAGCAGTGCCGATTCGTCTCAGGCTTCGGCAATCAATTCCTCATTTGACTTGGTTGTTGATAAGGCAACTTCTAACAAAAACTCTAAGTGTAGATTAAAATTCAGTGATTGTCTCCAGGAATATTGATCGACCATCAATTGCCATACTCAGTGTAGCAAACACAGATGAACAACGCCCGATGGTATGAGTCATCATTCCGTCGGACACACTCTGAACAGATAGTTGCTATTTAACATTAAGTGAGGGCTTACTAACATTTCTCATTAACTCTCTCCTTTACGTGTGTTTTAGTTTGCCAACACCGACGTCGACACAATCGAACTGCTGATGTTTTGCAACAATTCGGAATTGACACACACATGCTAACTAAGAATCCTTGCCAGGATATGATGCAAAAGAAAGAGATTTTGCGTCGTTAACATTTGGTAATGTATCTGCCAGCATAGAACTTACCTGCGAATTTGTTTCAGATGTGCCCGAATAATTAAACGGGTAGCGGGGGCTATGCACGCTCGAAAGGCTTACAGGCCGCTTGATCCCTCATCATTGGCTATAACTCATCGGAAACTATTCCCAAGCTCTATCTGCCAAGTTTATAAACTTGACCCACTTTAGCCTAGGTCTGCCTAGCAGTCGCCCACCTGATGGAATTGCACCTAAGATACGCCACGGAAGTCGTAATGAAAAGGACATCCATACATGTGGCGAAATCAAAGAAACATAGCTCTCTCTTTTTTTCGGTCCTTATCCAAATTTTACGACCACAAGGAGTTGGAACAAACATTGAGTAAAAATCGATAGTATGGCTTTGACATCTAGCTCGGACTTTCAACTTACTTCAAAATCGATTCAGCTTCGCCAATCTTACAAACTAGATCAATGTTCCTCCAGCCAAATAGCCATAACTACGGACATGCTTTATATAAGTTCGGATCAAGGTTAAATACGAAAACATCAGGCTGACCTGCATCCACCAGGAAACGGATAAAATTAGCAAGGAGGATGACTTCAATGTTCTTCTAGAAAGAACATATGAAAAATTACCCACGTATGACACCAAGAACGTTCTAGGAGATTTCAGTGAACAGCTGTGTAAAGAAGAAAAATTTGCTAAAATTATCGGAAAACACACATTTGGTTGGTAGAATTAGGCTCTGAGTGGAATCCGTCTATAGTGAGTTGATGCTCAATCAAGCATCAAGATTATCACGTTGCGAATATAAGCATCTCCTTTAAACGTTAAAAGGCGACTATCGCAACAGAACACTAGGAACTTTACCAACCAAGTTTCCCTGAAATGCTTGTAAAGTTTACAAACAATATTAACGTTGTCAAGAGACTATCACAATCTGTAAATGATGATGCAGAAATCCATGGTCCGACAACCTGTGCAAGCAGCCGCACGCAAAAAACCAGGAGCCCTACAAGGACATTCTTCTAACAAAACCTAAAGCTGTTCGTTAATGAGTTCTACAAATAGGGAAAATGGGCTTCTCAAAAGGGTGTAGAATTGAATACCTTGAAGTGGAAATACACTCGAAGCTTTGAATTGGGAAAAATCACTTCTGCCAACTGTTAAATGGATATGACAAGCCAAATATGGCTGTTCCACTCAATCGGGAGAACGTAAGACGAGAATTCCTTGCTCCCGGCTTAATCGAAGCCACGTTTACGATGACCCCTGCAAGCGAAAAATGATTTAAACAGTTTTGTAAGTGGAATGTACTCCCTTAACTAACAACGTCCAGCCAAATTATTTGAGGAAGCCCTGTACTGCTACAAATCAAATATCCAAATGAAAAAGTCTAAAAGCAATAACACCACCTAATTCTTACTACCTTTTTTTTATAATGAACTGATTAAGCAGTAGTCAAAGAATTGTTCAAAAGTTTTTCTCACCGGTACGGTACCCCCTCGATAGTGGCTAACCAATTGCGGAAAAGGTTGCGGTTTTTTCGTTTGATTTACATGGGCGCCACTCGATGTACCTCCCCTATGATTTATTAAATTGGAAATTCGGGTGCGAATACTCTGCGGCGTTCCCACAACCACTGAATAAGTTAATGGATACTGCCACTCTGCCCAGCAAACAAAAGAAAATCGTGAAGAGGGAAACTCGTACTATTTCTATTTAAAAGGGAATCTTGCCAACGCTTGCGAAACTTTCAAGAAAAAACAATAAATTACTCATATCACATAAACTTCACTCTAACTACCAAAAACCAAAAAAAAAAAACGACTGAAAATAAAAGAAACATAATCTGCATCGAGGGCACTTTTGAGAGTACCTTGAAAGCAGTGTATCTGGCCTCTAACTTTATAATAAATGAAGATGTGTGCATATATGTACACGGGATGTCTTCGAACGCATCGACGTAATAAAAAAAACATTGTACTTAAATACGAAAATAGATTATTATTTTTTATTATCATTTAATTGCGTGTTTCAATATACAACGCCTCAAATTGAGAAAAATGTGACAAGCTTGCAAATTACGCTAACAACTACAGCCCAATAATTACATACATTTAAAAAAATTACGAAAGTAAGACTTATTGGTTTAAGTGAAGTTACCAATATATTCCTTGATAGAAAATACAATATAATTCGCAGTAAATGGCAAAAACAATGTTAAGGGACCATGAAAAAGATATATATATTGCTTTCCATAATGATCGTGAAAAAAGAAATATCCGAATAACGAAATATCGAATAACAACTAATCGAAACAGGGTAGTTCGAAAAATGTCGGCTTTAATTTTCCTTCCTATTTTACCAAATTAATATTCGATTATATTTAATAAAAATCCGAACTGAAAACTATTCTTGGGAGACCTGGAAAGATGCCTGTATGTATTTACGACGGGCATTCCTGGTATCAATACAAAAACGTTTTTAGTTTTCAATATAATCTCCTTTTACATCAATGCATAAATTACATATTATTAATTAATATAAGATTTTTTATACCCTACCCCAAAGAAATACATATGTATGTGTCCTCTTTCACTGCAAAATATCCACTTACTGCCTCCTTGAGCTTCATCACAAGGAAGACATAACGAAGATAAACATACTAAAATAAATAATTCTTATGATTGAAAAGAATTAGAGAGATTTCCAACTGAGTTTAACATTGTTCGAAAAAGGTTATAATTATATAAATGTAAGTGAAGTATGACAGGAAGGTAAAAGAATGTTGTAAAAAGGAAAAGATAAAATCTTCTCACATAGGATCCTTGAAAGATGTTTTATGTTAATAATTCGTTATGGTGAGCTTATATCAATGTTGTAATTTTAACACTCCCCCTCAAAATTAATTTTTTTATTTCTAAATGATCTCTGAGATTTGGATTTATGACTTTGAGATTCACGACTCTCAAATACCCAGTTATAACATTTTTGTTAAAACAAATGATGCGTCGTTTAGGTAACTTCACGTTGATCTTTCAAGCCGAAACCCGTGCGATATTAAAAGGAACGAACGATATTGTGAAAAACAAATGGACGGGGCAAAATACTCGTATATGCGTCTGTAGCGATAGCCAAGCTGTGCGTAAGGTCTTACTCAACCCTCTTACCACCTCCAAGATAGTGCAGGAGTGCAAGTCTTCCCTTAATTTAGTCGGCAGACTAAATTCGCTAAGACTTGTCTGGGTTCCGGGACACCACGGGATCATGGAAATCCAGATTTCCGATAATCGGTTGGGTCTCTGAACACCACAACCACAGATTTCTGACCAAGCGTATTTTCTGTTATCTGTAGATAGGAAAGACTGCAGTTGTTGGGGTACAAACAGTATACTTCAACGTCGCTAAGCACTCAAGTTTGCTTGGGTTTAGTGCAGAGCCGCTAATCCAGGTAACGGCTGTTCGGCGTTTGTGTGGTTGAAGCTGCAAATTTCGGTTCTTTGTCACAAAAGCGCTTACTGGTTTTTTCTGGAGGACCAAGAAGTTACATTAAATGTAGGTCACTGCCTGGTAGTACAATGTACCAGCTTTCGAATCTAAAGGCTACAGTGCAGTGTACATGTTTTTGTTGTATTTTATGTATATGATGATTAGTGTTTCCGAACACATTAAAAGGAGCAGATGTTCTACCGCTTTTAGAAAAGTTCTAAACCTTAAAATTATAGCCACGTCTAACTTTTGCCTTCTTTGAGTAAATTTTATTAAAATATGACGAAAGACAGAGTGATAAATTTACTACTGAGGTTGACTTACGGTACAGTCTGCTGTCGTGGAGCTTACTTAAATAAAAATCAACCTCTTCTATAGCTGTGTGTTTTAAGAATAATTTGTGAAAATCGCGATTTTGTCTATAATACTTTTTCCCTATTTAGATGGATGGAAATTCTACCAGTCAGGCATCTATACTGTTTTTATTTGCTAAAATCAGATGAGGTCATTCTAATATTTGACATGTTAACAAATTGTAGAATTTACGTGGTAACCTCTAATGCTAGAGATGCCATTTAAATTGCAAGCATCAGATCCTGGTCTGGAACAGTAACAAAGACTACAAAAACGATTCGTGCCAACGAAATCGTACAACTTTTTAAATTTTTGGAAAATCTTTAGAAAACGAACATAATACATTGGCATTTATCCTCTCCGTGAAAGCAGTGATGTCCCTGCGCAAACAGTAAACGATTACCAAGTTTCGGCTTAAATATCATCCTGAACAAAAAATTACATTATCAAAGTGTTGCGAATCGATGCAACCCAGGTTGCCATCAAAGCAAAATACAAGGAAATAAATCGAGAGACCAGCTACGGAGAAATCTACAACAAATGTCATAACATCAAAGACATTAAACACAATTATTTCATTATTTTAAAATGCTTTAAGTATGTTAGGCCACATATATTAATTTGATAATAGTAATCTCGACATGTTAATATATTACTAGAAAGCTTGATATACCTTACAGACAGTGTCGGGCAAATTTTAGTCGAATAATGACTAATGACTAAATTAGCCATTAGGTGCTGGATACAAGATATTTGACTAGTTTATTCATAAGTCATAAAAATAATGATTAACGACTAAATTATTCCTTATTCGTGGAAGTTACTCATGACTAAGTTAATCATTATTCATAAGTCATGACTAATAGTTAATCATTAGTCATTAATCACTTAATAGGAATATTTATTCAAGGCAAATTATTTAGGTCTTTCAAATGCTTTTTTTTTTAATTTTCAAAACAAAGTCGAATTACCGGAAATGCAACTGAATTTAAATTGTGCAGAATAATAGTACCATCATGACTGTAAAACATGGCGGAGCAAAAATTAAGGTATGGGGATGCTTTTCCTATTATGGTACCGGACCCATTTTCTTTGATAAAACAGATGATGACAGCCGGAGCTTATGTATATTTATCATCATATTATTAATTTATCATAGATTAAATGCCAATAAATACAGACGTGTCCATGACTAAACATTATTCATGAATAATCTTCAATTATATGTGTGAATAACGAAAAAGCGTAGTTGTGAATCCAGTATGACTAACGTTTAGTTATATTTCTTCAGTCATTAGTCATTACGTTATTTTATGCCCAACTCTGTTGACACCTGCCAAATTCCAGTCCGTTAATGAGCTTGCCATTTATAATAGTTAATTAGTTAATATGCAAGCAACACGACCATATTATTAAAAATTAATAGAAAAGCAGGAATTCAAGCATAGCCACTTTTCGCTTATTACGCGATGGTTAGATTGCATACGATACAAGTTTGAAACATATTGAAAACAGTGGAAGCGTTACATCATAATATACATACATCATGGTAATGTACGGTCGGTGTATACACGGTATATATGTATGTGTGGATTTTACACAATTTAAATTCTTAGTTGGAAGGAGATAGTAGCTATTTGCAACATTTCATCACATTGGACTTAATAATATAATTTCTATAAATTTTTAATTTTTAAATAAAAATGTCGTCTTTCCATACAAAACTTAGTGCTGGACGGACCGTGAAAACTTAAACTATTTGGGCATTTTCGAAAAGTTGCATTAAATGAAGACATTTTTGTCCGGCTTTATAGGCATTTATAATCTTTAAAATGATTCACAAGAATGAGGTTTGACGTAAGCTTTACACGGATTTCCTTCATTGTGAATATTTTGAGCACACAAGTTATTTTCTTTTTGCCATAATATCTTGCAATCTTAGAGTAGACAATCAAACTTTTTATAAAAACACGTAACACGCAAACTATGATATTTTTACTTGGTTAACAGCGATTTTTTTGTTGTTTCTTAATAAGATCGCACCATAACACAACTTTCGAATTTTTAGTTTTATTTTGTAATTACATTGAAAGCGAAACAAGTCCAATGGTACTTTGTTTTTATGAAAAAAAATGCTTCAATCATGCCTGTGATTATCAGATCCAACTTACACATTTGTAATTACAAGTGTATTTCTCAACATATGAGACATTTTAATATTTTTTAAGTTCACCAATTATGAGTTTTCTTATTTTTTTATAATACAAACATTTACAATGAGAATTTTGTAAAGAATTTAACTCTGAACGGAGCCATTTGAGAAGCTTTTCATAGACAGATGATACTCTTTCAGTGTTGTCAATAACTCGAAAGAGATGGTGTCATGAAATGCAAGGTGGCCCCCTTCCGGGAATCGAACCTAGGTCGACAAACTTACCCAATAAGCCACGACGACCACTAAATTTATTAAAATTACACATTGTATTTACTATTATAGCCTCCAAGCGGGAAATCCTTAGAACTTGTTCTCTCTGAATGATCTTGTGGTAGCAGAAAAGAGAGCGGGAGGATATAAAAAATATATAAAATACAGCGCAAAGATAATACACTGATAGCTCGATCTGATCTGTCGACGAACACTTAAGTCCAAAATTCAAAAGCACTTGTTCCAAAGTACACTTCCAAACCCGACTCGATTGCTTTAACCCGTACATTGATTTCACCAGCTTACAATAGCAATCCGTTCCATCCGAAAACCCTCAAGCTGAGACGTAAAAATCTCTTCTTCCAACTCGCCATGGAGAAAGGCTGCAACAGCCATCAAATATTGAATTGTTGTAGAGCGAACAACCGGGGAAAATGTCTTGTAATAGTTCGCACCTTCAACTTTAGTAAGACCTTTGGCCACCAGCCTCGCTTTATACTGTATAACATTTCCTTGACTGTCAAGCTTCGGTTTAAACACCCATTTGCGTATGACCGGCGATTTTCCAGAGGGTAACTCCACTAGGTTCCACGTTTTATTTTGCTGTAGTGATCCGAATTCATCTTCCATTGCACGTCTCCACGAGATGGCATTCTTAAGGTCACTGGATCACTCCCCAAAATTTCGTGTAATCTGGCTTCGGCTTCCCTTGATTTCGTAAAGATTTCTTTCGAGGTTCCACGCTTTGAACTATTTCTTCTTCATCAACGTCGCTTGGTTGCCAAAGACTTTCGCTACTGCTACCGGTAAACGAAGTTGGCTGCGGATTTGATGAATTATTTTGGTTTATAGGTGAACTTGAAGCTTGCGAATCACTCATTTTTCGAGAGTCACTAGAAGGTGCATCCTCCCCTAATTCGCACACTGTTCCTTCTCCACCTTCGGAACAGTCCAACAAAAAATGATAAGCTTGGGATTCGAAATCAATTGCCTTTTTCCTGCAACTTGATTCCAGAAATTTAACGTCTCTACTTATAACGACTGAGTTCGACTGGATGGTTTTTTTTAATGCATTTTTTTTATTTATAAAGAAAAATCTTATTGGCTAAACATAAAAAACGCTTAAACTAGCTTACTGTCTTAACTAACATGACTTACTTACTGACCCCTTTCGGGCACTTTAAGTTAAACTTAATCTTAGATCTATGTCTTTTGACCTATTCTAACAAATATTTAATCGCTAGAGGACTGGAATTAGTTATACTAAGAAAATTTTTATGAAAAAACTTAGTGGCCGAATTTGTTTTTTATTATTATAAAACTTACGGACTACCTTAAGAATAAACTTAAAAATATACTTAAACCTAACTTAATATTATATACTAAGGGTTATTTAATTAAAAATAGAACTGTATATAATTTTGTAAATAATTTTTTTTCTCCGGGCTTCATGCATTTTTTGTGTTTTTTTGAAAATCTTTCCTATAGCGTTTAAAAAAATCACCCTTTATTAAGAACTCATAATAGACCTTGGGAAACCACGAATACATAAATGGCCACAAACTATCCCATGAAAAAAATGATTTGTTTGTACCGAACCAACAAAAATTAACAGACATATGTATGTAACAATAATTGTGATTTAATATCTATTTTTAAAAGGATATTGTAAAACATGGAAACCAGATATGTGCAATATGGAAGTGAGTTGAAAAAACTCTTATGAAATCTCAACTATTATTCTTTTGGCCATGGTTTGCATTGCATGGCTTGTGTTATAGAAGTCAACAAGCAACATAAAAAAACACTCCCTATTAGTAGACTTCTTTTTTAATGGTGCTACAGTCCGGGATGGACGTGAGCCCCAACCAACATGAATCTCCAGCTAGCACGATCTCTTGCCAGATTTTTCCAATTCGCATTCTAAGTTGATTGAAATCCTTCTTCACCTGTGTGCGCCATTTCAACCACTATTGCTTTGTCCCATAGGGTCGGATTCGAAGACTTTAAAGCCGGAGAGTGGTGTTCACACGGTCAAATGGTTTAGCCATCTTCAGCATTGTATCCGAAGATGCTTGATCAGGCGCATGCCGCTGTTCGTCGTTGAATCTTGTCCTTCAGACGCCATCAACAGAAACAGAACCACAAATCGCACGCAGAACTTGTCTCTCCGGTTTTAGCGGCGTCCAGGCTTCTGGGCCGAAGGGAGGACTGGGACGATCCGGCCAGTTAAGTCCTTTGAGAGAGGGGTCTGTTACTCAAAACTCTAATCACAACAATATCATCGGCGAAAGCTATCAGCTGAATGGACTTTTGGAAGATTGTGTCTCTGATGTTGACTTGAAAGTAAGACGCGATCTTCTCAAGAAGATCTTGCCTTGCCAAAGACCTTTTTTGATATTGAAGGTTTCGGTGAGTTCGTTAAGGACCTTGACGGAGCACGTCATCCTACATTATCTGACGAATTTAGTAGGAATGCCAAAACTTAACCTGGTGCTGTACAGCTCGTCTCTATACACGCTCTCTTATGCGACCTTAAAATCGAAGAATAGGAGGTGAGTGTCGATCTGCACTACTTGGGTGTTTTCCAGAATCTTCCGTGGTGTGAACTTTTGGTCGATGGTGGACTTACCTGGCCTGAAACTCCACTGATAAGGACCCATCAGGTTGTTGACAAACGGTTTCAGGCGTTCACACAATACGATAAAGAGGAACTCTTACGCGATGTTTAGAAGACTAATCCCTCGATATTTCGCGCAGTCAAAGAGGTCTACTTTGTGGACCGGACAAACGACGAGATTCCACTCACAGGCATGCCCGTCCAACTATATCTTATAGGTAAGCTGATGCATGCACCCAACCAGGTAGTCCCCAGCTGCTTTGAATAGTTCTGCGTAAAGTCTGTCCGCTCCAGCATTTTGTTCGACTTCAGTCTCTATATTGCTATTTCGACCTCTTCTAAGTTGGGGAGATGGAATTCTTATCTATCATTGTCCAAAGTGGAACATGTAACCCAATCGGGAAATTATTGATCGACCAACGAAATTCAGACACCTGCAAATTCAGTGAACTGGATCCTTGTACAATAGAATCACAACACGTCTACAATAAAGGAAAGTTAATAGAGATTGTCCTGCGTGAGCTTACAAGAACTAATTAAAGATCCCTATATGCTGAAATTGGCTCAGCTTCAAGGAGTTTTCAGGCTGGAACACTTTTCTGTATAACCTAGCCATCATAAGCGCTTTGGTCGTAGACTTTTGCGCCTGCCGACATACAGCCTGGAGAGTTCGTCGTTGAATTATCTCCTTCAGATGGTCAACGTTGATACAACAAAAGAAAAATTATCGAGCGTACTTCTCGGAGTATATATCTCCTCAGGTTGACTGCGATTAATGACATTCCTATGCTCCTCATTTAAATTAAACGGTGATAAAATTTAATGTACCCTTTTCTACTTAGCAACGACATCGTATACGATGTTACGTATACGAGGCCGGCATCAACTTTGAAAAAAAAAAAATGTTAAAGTGATCAATGGAAACTGCTCCAGCTGCTCTGCAAGAATTTTTGAAACTGTAGAGAAATGAATAATTGTGGCATTACCAGCATCTTACGAAATGTTTGGGAAAGAAAGAACAACCAACAAAAAGCTATCTTGTGACAATACGAGATGAATGAATGTTACTTTTCAAATTGATAAGGGCATGCATTGCCGGTCGGAATAGTCAAAAAAAAACGCACTAGCAGAAGATGCACTCTGAAAACTCTAAACATAGTTACAAGCAACTACAATATGAATAGGAAACAGGACAAACAGGATATATCTGCCGTATATTCAGCTCCCTTAACGGCTCAGACAAATTAAATTCTATATATGTACATACGTATATTCATTTAAGACTGATCTTTACACAAAAAAGTGCTCAATATTTTAGTTTAATTATTGTTTACAATAATTTAGTTTAGTTACTCTTCTTAAATCAATAAGTTAAAATGTATTTAATATAACATATGTATATAATAATATCTGTAATTTAAATTTTTTTAAAACACAACACCGCAATTCAATGTAAGTCTGTTACACATTTGTTTTATTGTATTTTTACCATGTACAGTATGTAATTCTTTCAATGTTTCAATAAAAAAGATCCTCTGATGAAGGCAGCAATCCTTGTAGAAACGTTGGAATAATAACCATGATTTATTGAAATTCAATAGTGACCAAAAAAAGCCGACGACGAAAATTAGTTTCTTCCGCATCATAATATTTTATTTGGTACAGCTTAAAAATATTATTAAAAAATTCTTCAATAAAAACATCCACTTACAATAATTCACAAAAAAAAAACAATTTACGAATTATTTAGTGACCCTATAGCCCACATGGGACCATATCCTCACTTTCTCAGCAGCTACTCGTGTTGTGCGCGCTATTATTCTCTCAAGAGCAGAGGGGGCCTGCAGTTTTTTGCGAAATTTGATAAGCTTTGTTTTTGTTTGTTCAAGGTTATGCCCTTATCTATGACAGTAACGATCTCTTTGGCAGAAAGTTAATTAATTCCAGGCAGTGTAGAAGACGAACGTCACTCGCAAAACAAGCTGAGGCTCTACTTCATTACCTGTGTCAGGTGTTTTATTGCGAACAGTTTATCACGGCGGTGGAAAAATGTTGTAACGGAATAGAAGAAAAATTAAACTCAGACATAATAACAAGTAAAATTCAACCGATTTTTTTGTAAAGTTGTTTATTATACTCTATTACGAGTACATTAAGTAAGAATAAAATGTAATAAAATGTTAAGGTGCAAAATGTCACGAATGTCACATACATATGTATATAATCAAATAACATAAAATAAAAATACTTCTTTCTTTTATAATAATTACTGGTCTAAGTACTCATTTAAATCCCTGTGAACTACACAAATTCTTTGTCTATTGTTAAAGAGATCTTTGATTTAAAGTTTACCACATTGCATATCGAATCCAATAAAATCCTCAATCCACTTAAGAAAATTTTATAAAATAGTAATGAACATCGAGCTTTCTATAATAAACAGATAGACATTTGTTAGCACATTCTTTATACCTGACAAAAATTTTCATTGGATTTAATGTAGTCTATTTCTGATTTTTTTTTTTATTTCAATAGATGCGCAATGGAATGCAAGTCCACATATGCCACATGATATAAAATCGACGGTCGCTGAGTCTTGACGCAAGTATGATTTATTTAAAATGCACTAAGATGTACTCCACGTCATGGACAATACCGAATTGAAATTGGTGCTAGTTATAGCTTTTCCAACGAAAATGCATGAAGATAATTGTAAATAAAACAAAATCTTTTCAGAGAATCATCTTAATATTTGTACTGTGATACAAGGAGTTATGGCAATTATCTGCGAAAAATGTCGGCCAAATGCTAGACATGGCTCGGCTTATTGATCTATAGTTTTTTAAGTACCCACAAAATAAGAAGTAAAACGGTGTCAAATCACATGATCGTGGCGGCCTTAAATTTCTCGTTTCGTTGGCTGTGTGGCAAATGGCACTCTTCTATTGGAAGCATTTATCTTCCAGGTCATATTTTCAATTTCCGATGACAAGAAGTCAAATATCATCTCGCGTTAAAGAATACCATTTACGCCCGATGACGTCGCTATCTTAACGAGCTGTTCGATTGTGCATCACTCCATGGTTAAATTTGGTAAACACTAAAACAAAGAAATTTCAATTAGGTTGGGTTGAAAAGCTTGCTGTAAGGTGTGACTTACAATTAACATCGTGGTGGTTGGACCACCGTTTACTAGTAAAGGGATATTAAAAGTACATATATGTATTTATTTTGTAATGACAATTGCCATGAAATGTCATCCCGATGATAGCTGATAACATGATTCGGAAACTTGGTGCGAAAAGAAGTCTGTGGCTTGTTTGCATGAACCAAATATCGTCCAATCCATCCTTCAATTTCAGTAAATATAAAATCCTTAATCATTACCCCGTAACACACATCCTTGACCGAAACGTTTCAGGCGCGTTTTTGATCAAGAAGGTTAAATGAATATAGAATCCACACCTAACTGTCGATGTATTATTTTCCCGGTCATGTATAGAAAATTGGGTATATTTTGAAATTAGCGATCCATTTCGTTTTGCAAAGGAATGATACTAATGATGTTGCTGTTATTGTCAAAATATTTTACAAAATGATCTAAACAACACTAGATGACGTACCCTCTACGTATCAAATACTCCATAATGTGCATTAACTTTTTCCTTTAATACTGTATTTTCTAAATTTTTGTGATTTTATATATATGTATATATTTTCCAATTGTTTGTCGTTTTTTTTATGTATTTGACTAATTTTGTGACATTTAACTGATTTTTAATTTGTTTTATTCCAACTTTAGCTTTTGAAATAAATATAAATACATAAAAACATATATGCAAATACTTCAGAAAAGTGGATGTCTGCTTATGCATTACAGATCATCTAATAATGCTAACCTAAATAATTTAAACAAGTTGTGTAAAATAAAAAGAACAAACTAAATTGAAGCTTTAACCAATCTACAGTTGGTTACGAAAGCAAGAAATATAAGCCCATAATCCCTTGAATGACCATTGCATTGCTTAAGAAAAGGAAGTAATGATCGATCAAACTTTAAAATAAATTAAATAATATAATTATGAAAACGCAACAGTAAGGAGTCGAAAGAAACCAATTTTCGCCAAAGAAATAAGTGAACAATTATATTGTTAAATGGAAGCCTGAGCAAATTCCTTACTTTTATTAAAGGTGTCCACAGTGTTCCTTCTCTTTAATCTAACGCACCGGATTCGCAGATGACGTTGCGCGTACCATGAATTGATTTGAATTATATAATAATAGATCCGCATGCGCTACAGCAGTTATTTGCCTTATGAATACAAGCAGTTGTTACAAAAATTAGGTGGATTTTAGAACGATTTTTTATGATTATTATGATTTTTCATAGACATGGCCATAAGCGATTTCGATTAACGGTATATAACATACTTGAGGACTTTGCAAGCTAAAATGAAAACATTTCTTGGTCAGATAGATGTTTTAAAATTGAATATGTTTTTCCTGAAATGCTGTTGCTCAGAACACTAATTATGATATAAATATTATGCACTTGCGGATTCCAAACTCCAGTATGGTATTAAAAAATTAGAAATGCATTTGACATGCTCTTGAAAATGATTTACTGAAATTATTTGTAGAAGAAATCGCACAGTTCATTGCAAGCATTCATATTTTAAGAGTATGTTCTTAGATAATTCTTTAAACGTAGTAGAAGCAGTTTGATAGGAGATCGAATTATTATGGCTGGCGGACTAGCAATCTTCTCTTCTGCTATATCATTACTGGTCATAAATGCTTCAATAAGCTTCCAATTCCAACACATACAATATATTAAGAAAGAAATATAACAACAAAATTACAAATACGCTAACCAACAGGACTTTTGTTCAATTTCGATTTTAAAGCAGCGGTGGAATCAGTAGATACATACGAGTGCATCTAACTTAAATCTGGACGAAAGCACAGAAGTCTATCCATTAAATACATCAAGTTCAACTATCGATTTCTCGCTTCCAAGAGCCACATCTTTATCGATACCCGTCACGTCACAGGTGTCAAATTTTATAGTGAAAAGAAATCAGTTTCCTGGAGAAGTGGATGATGTAAGAAAAGGTAGTTCAGCATCAGAATCAGTAGATACATACATCTAACTTAAATCTGGACGAAAGTACAGAAGTCTATCCATCAAATACATCAAGTTCAACTATCGATTTCTCGCTTCCAAGAGCCACATCTTAATCGATACCCATCACGTCACAGGTGTCACATTTTATAGTGAAAAGAAATCAGTTTCCTGGAGAATTGGATGATGTAAGAAAAGGTAGTTCAGCATATGATATGTTCGATGAGAGGGTTGTGTGAGAAATAAGCTTCGCTTTATGAGTTGGGACTACTAGGAGGCCCAAAAGCGGAGTTCCTACAGCCGGGAGAGAAAGTCAATCGGCATGGACGCGAGCGTGATACAGTGACTTTACGTTCCACTGAGTGAGCCGTTCAAGATCGAGCGCGTTACGGAGACCTTCGGTCAGCAGCTCAAAGTGTTAAGGGAAGTGTTGCGGCGTATTGAGTTTACAGGCGAAGTTACGGTGTATGGTGGAATTTCCAAGGTCCACCACGGCCTAAAAGTTGCTATATATGGAAGGTATTAAATTCATTCTCGGTCTCGTTGAGTTACTTGAAAGACCCACAGGATAGATTTGCTCATTGGGAAGTAAGATTACAGCAGTTCGACTTCACTGTCATTCTTCAGAGGGAAAGGACTCCAAGGTAGTATAAATACTATTTACTCTGCCTTTTGTTCTTCTTTGTGAAGTTTTAAAGTGTTGTTGTTACACATTGTGGTATCATCAAATGCTGCCAAAAAAATTTTAAACTTCGTCACATGCAGTTACGTACGGTATCAACGCTTAATCATCCACAAGCCCACCCCGCTGAGCGCTACGTCAAAACAGACAGTGCTCCGAGCTTTTATGTCCAATATACGGTGCACGCCGGTGCTTACTGAAAAGTAATGGAGGGATTCATAATGCATATCAACTGAAACCAGAAATGTTGTAAGGAAAAAGCTACAGCAAAGTAACGTGGAAGTCAGTGGTGCAGCAAGTAGACATTGCCAACGTCGAATTTCTAGGAGGAGAGCGACTTATCACTCTTCACATCAGAGCTACACCAGAACGCGTGCTTCTCCTCTTCCTGCATGAGGAGCATTTAGTTCCTCAACTTAAAGGCCATCTCCTGGAAGAGATCACGACTAAGCAAGCAAGTAGTCCAATGCCATATATCATATTCGTATCAGCTACGGACAACTACAACATGACGCCTCGATACGGCAAATGCGCAAGAGAGCATACGTCAGACGAAGTATTCTCTAGGTAAAAAGAATATCGTTGTAGTTTATTATCAATTAACTTTATCGCTGCCTACCAATTTCATCGTGATAGAGTCGTAGAATATCCTTTTCTTTTTAGGTCCCTTTTTGAGACATAAAATAATATTCTGTCTCCATTCTTCCTTTACCCCAACACATTACGCATTTAATACCAACGACTTTCCTTTTTCTCCAACGATATCCTAATTTCATTTACAATATTATTCCTTTGTTGAATAAAATCAATATGTTTGGGGTCCTACTTATTGCATCTACATGTTGCATTTTCGTACCATCGCGGTGTTCCAGAACATACAGAGGTGAACATAAGTATTGGCAAAGCTCTTTTAGCTGCATAAATTCTACAAAGCCTGGCAAAGGAATATTTTAAGGATTAAAAAAATGTTATTTCTTCTTGAAAAAAACACATTGCCACGTGGGTTAAAATTTTGATTTACTAGTCAAAATGGGAATAAAAGGAAGAAAACTACAGAAAGGGAAATTGCGAAAATTGTGAAAAGAAGTCGCCTTACCGTTCGTGGTGTTATTCGAAGGTTTCCAAGACGTAAAAGCGTAAGAAATGAAATTGGAGAAGACCGTCCTTGTAAAATTAACACCAGAGAAGAAAGGCAAATTATACGAATTATAATAAAGGAACCACAAACGACTTCTATAGAAATAACTGCACTACACACGGATGATTACAACGCTTGAGTGGCAAGGAAAAACGAAACAGAAATAAGGGAATAAAGTTCGCATAAGAATTTGTTTTAAATGATAATAACTACTGGTGTCAAGCCTAATACAGATCTTGTTCCCCAAATTTGCAGAGCATTATAAAACACGGCGGTGGAACTCTCATGGTATGATGGCTGAAGGGGTGGGAGAATGGAGGGGTATATGGACAAAATAAAATATTTAGACACTCTGAAGAGTTGGAAATCTTGACCTTGAAAGAAACTACTATTTTCAACAGGTGAACGACCCTAAGCATACTTCTTATATCGTTCGTCGGTGACTCATCTTAAAGCATCTTTAGGGGGAGTTGAAGAAGAGAGGTTATAACCAGCAAAACGCAACTTCAGAGGGTCATATCTGAACAATAGCTAAAAATTGGAGAAGATATTACAAGAAAGTGGGCTGTAGTGCCACTCAATTATTATTTTTATTCCTATTAGAAAGTAATTACTTTTAATGAAAAATCTACTATGGTATTTTGCTTCTTGTTCAGTTGTACGTTTTGTAAAATACAAAACTGTATGGAAGTTACCATCCGCTTTCTTTTGAAGTAATATTGCACCAAAACCCATAGTGCTCACATCAATTTCATCTTTTGGGTGATAGAGAACTAAATTTGGTTCCTCTACTAATTTCTTAAAGTCCTCAAAGCATTTTAATCCGTTTTCTCTGAAAGTAAATTTACTATCTTTTCGTATTAGTTTGTATAACGGCTGGGTTATTAACGAGAAATCTTTAAAAAAAATTTTTAAATATTAGCAAAATCCGAAAAACTGCGCACCGCTTATATTACCTTTTGATCTTGACCGTATATCACAAATACTTTATCTTTGTCTTACCAATACTACCGGTGAAGTGTACTCCGATTAACTTTGTCGTATGATACCTTCTTTCGTCCATTCATCTTAAATCGCTTGTACCTGTTGTCGTGAAAAATATAATAACCTACGCGGGGAGCAGTAAAATGGCTTTTCATTATTTAAATTTAACTTCAATTCACATTAAGTACGGGGAAAATCGGGACACTTGCAGTTCAGATAATTTTTTTTTAAATTTCTGTAAATCTTTGCTTGCATACAAAATTAATATTTTTTAATTTTCTATACGTGCATATTGTCGCTTCACCGATATCGATATATTTGGGTTAAACTCGAAATTTTCTTCAGATTCTTTTTCTAATACTTATATTCTTCCAAATTTGCTGATTTAATAAAATTTCTTCCCAAGAGAAGGGGATATCCCATTATTCCTGTTGGCGTTACCAGTATTTCGCAATTGATATTCATTCCTTCGAAATAAATTGAACATTTGACAGTGCCTTTCATATTTAAAAGAATTATCATTACAAACATTGAAGGTACGAAATGCTCTTCTATTATACTGATAACGCTTCCAGTGTCAATTAGACTGTGTGTTTTGAAATTATAACCCTTACTTATGTAGCGTATGTAAAAATTTATTTCGTAATTGTCTGCATCGCCGCTGTCGCCGATTTGATATGTGTGTACGATGTATTCCTTCCTCTTCGTGCATTTTGATGCATAGTGACCCATCTTTCCAGATACATGGCATGTCCCGGGTTGAAGCCACGGCTTCCTGCAATATGCTGCTATGTGCCCAACCGCATAACAATTGCAACATCTAAATGTGTTGGCACTATCTGTTGTAAATGGGTTTGATAGAGTCACCCTGCTGAATGCATCTAAGAACTCGCCAATATGATGGAACCGATGTGGCCTTGCCTGTGCCCGTAAGTGGAAGTCCGGAATTCTTTTAATTGAAAAGTCCAACAATACCCCTCCTTTGATGTTGCATTTGTTGGCTAAAATTGTTTTATGGTGCAGGTATTAGGAAAAAGTTTCTCCAGCCCTCCACTTCCTAGACTCGAACTTCCTTCTCAACATCAGTTGGCTCGTCCTGTCTTCAAAAAGACATCTCATTTCTGCTAAAAGTTGGTCTGTTGTTATCGACATAAACACTTTCCCTCCCAATTTGACTGAGACAAATGCCTTTCTATTTTCTTCGTCCAATTTATCAGCCGACAGTTTTACGACTCCCACAACGTAAAACTTTCATCTTCTCTTTTCTCTGAATAACGCTAAATTTTCTCTTTTCATCATTTCATTCTATTTTCTCAACATGATATTTTCTCTCTCATGTATAACCAATTTTCGATTTATTATGTCCAGCTCCTGTTCCATCAGCTTTGTTTCTCTTGCTTCCAATCTATCCTTTATTTTCGTTCCGTCAACAATATTTTGTTTCACACTCTTATCAGTCACCATTTCAATACTCTCCCGTTCAATCAGCTTCATTTTATTCGCTTCCAAACTATCCTCAATTTGCGTTCTATCAACACTATCCATGGATCGTACTACTGCTGTCGTGATCGTTATTAATACCGTCGTCATTGCCTCTTTCATCGTCGTTGTTTTCGTCATTGTCATCGTCTTCGCCGCCATTTTTATCGCTGCCACTGCAATTGTTGCTACCATCAGTGACCTGTGTGTAAAAAAAAACCCTTTCGTGCCCCGGGATTTGCAACAGACGCAAGGTAATTTCGCCCTTTTTCCCAGCTTTTTTTTTATTTAAACGCACCAACCACTGTTTCAGCTGTTCGACGTAGTATGATTACAATTTCCCTATCCCACTTACATCAGACATTTTTATTCTTTTAAATTTTTTAATTCACCGGATCACTATCCTACTTCTACAGATTGTAAGCAACTTGTACCAAAATAAAACAAAAAATAAACACTTTTCCTCAATTTATTTCAGAAAAATAGACAATGAAACACTCTGCTTCGCATCTCACAATCGACTGTCTCCCTTTTTACGTCTTCTCTCTTTTTTGATTCGGGTACTTAACGTACACAGATTTGGGTTAATTTGTTCTTATTATCACAAGATATCATTTGTTATCTTATTCACAAGAACAGATGGTTGGGTTATTTGCTATTACAGTTAATAGATATGGGACGCCATATTATTATAATTAGTGTAATTCTTATTTTTATTACTATCATAACTATTATTTATAATAATTTGGTCTAGCTTCTACAACAGCTTCCCGTGTTGTGCGCGCTCTTGTTATGTCACGAGTAGAAGGGACCTACAGTTTTTTGCCGACTCCAAACGGCGAGAATTGAGAAGCTTTTCATAGACAATTAATAATCTACGAATGTTGTCAGCAATTCGAAAGAGGTGGTGCCGTGAAAAAATGCGAGCTGTCCCGTCCGGGAATCGAACCTAGACTTTCTGCGTGTGGGTCGACGCACTTTCCCACTACACCACAGCGACCACCATTACTATTATTATTACCAATATTATTAGTATTCTATGTATATACTATTAATAAACAGATCTATTATTTATAAAAATGAAATTAAATGAAATTATTTATAAAAAAGAAATTTTTCCTAAGTAAAAAAAATTAATCGTTAAAATTACGCACAATGAAATAATACAATGAATGAATACGTATCACATACATAATCACATAAAATAATTCTGAATATGATTATTGTGATTATATGTAAGTTCAAGCTGTTTTTGCCATATGTATATACAATCTGAAGTACAATACACGAAAATATTTTTAATAACACATATTTCAGTTTAAGTCAAAATTATACTGCATATTATGCTTATATATTAAATTAGGAATACAATACTATATATGTATATAATAATGTAAATATAATAATATAAACTAATATTATTTTTTTTAGTGTCCCACACAGTACAAGATCTTGTTTTCATATGGAATATGACTGATCCATTAGTTGTTAACAGTGAAATTGAACTGCCACAGTTGGATATTTCGAATAACTACACAACCGACTGCACCATTGAATATTCAACAGGTAAATTTATAACAACAAAATCAAATAGAGACACAAATAACTTTCTGGTCAGCATCCGGAACCTTCTTACGTAGCGAAAATAAAGTTCGCCTTACATTATTGAACTTTAAAGAAATATCTATGTCTAATAGGCATTTGCGCTCAAAAACCTATAACAATCTTAAGGAAAACACGGGACGCTTAATCCCCTAGCAGATTTGATCCCTGGGTATTGTTCTAACCAGTTCTAACTTATGCTTCACCTGCATATGAAGATTGTGCCAAAATTCACATACAAGCTACAGGCTTGTCAAAACAAGGTACTAAAGCTAATTCTGAATTGAACTTGGCATTTTTTAACTGCAAAACTTAATTTAAGAGCTAATATTAGCACTTTTTTATGTCTGATTCATAAACATAAATATTTTTATTATGTGTACTATCAGTGAGAGCGAACTTATCCGCAACGTTCTTAGTTGGATTCAGGTGCAATTTAGTTATACGAATCTATAGCTGTAAGAGTTATAAGGGTCTGGTGCAGCTTTCTTGCATTGGATAGTCGAGCTCTAAGTTTTGCTGCCACGAGGAAATCGCCAGAGTTGATATTACCCCCCCTGAATGTCTTAACATTCAGGATATTTGAAGCATGTCTTGCATTGATAAGCACTTGGTCGATTTAGTTAGCGGTTCGATCATCCGGAGATAGCCAGGTTACTTTGTGGATCCTTTTGCGAGAAAACCTTGTGCTGTTGCGAACTCCGTGAGTCGGAAGCCATTATCTGTTGTCGTTTCATGGAGGCTGTGCTTTCCGGTTCTCCACCAAAGATGTTCTCCTTACCGAGCTTTACATTGAAGTCCCCGATTATGATTTTGACATCGTACTCTGGACAGGCTCCGTAGGCACCGTAAAAGAGATCATAAAATTCCTCTTTGCTGGTGCTTTTGTTGCGGATCACAGCTAGGCGTCCTAATACGTTCCACCTTTCGTGACAAGTGCAATGTATGTTGCAGTCCTTTTTCCGTATTATACCTCTTTCAGGCCAACATATTTCCTGAATTGCAGTAAGGTCCGCCTCATACCGCGCGAGGATTTGTTCCAGGTGATGAGTGGTTCCTGGAAAGTTGATATATCTTAAATCCAGGAGCACATCGTGGGTTTTTTTTTTCTCGCCAAGTCGTCTTCGTACTTCCATCCCTAGATCCGAGGCTTGCTCCCTCATAACAATTATGTTTTATAATGTGGGCGGGTCGTTAGTCCTCCGCACAACCGCGAGCTTTGACCGGAAGCAAATGTTGAGCCCTCTTGCCTAGGGCGATCGCTGCACACATTAGTTCATATACTAATAAGGATCGCTTTAGCATCCCACCAGGTTGGATGCAATTAAGAACTTTGCCCTGTGTACAAAAGCCCATACCCCCTATTTTAGTCAGTGTATGTACATAATACCTATATATACATATGTATATTGATTTGTGTTGCAATGGTATTCACAGAATTTAATATTTCTGAATTATACGTTTAAGTGGAACGAAATGACTGCAATGCACGTCTTTTGATAATGCCTTCGACGAGTCTCTTCTTTTAAAAATTAGAAGGTATTGTGATATGTTAGAAACTCAGTTTCTTCTTCGGCTTTTTTAGTCACTGTGGAATTGCAATGGAACGAGTTTTTTTCATTGTTATTATCACGACGTTTCGCCAGGGATTGCTGTCTTCATCATGGGATCTCAATTAAACAAATGAATAACAGACTTACGCTGAATCGCATTGTTATGGCTTAAAAAATGCTATTTAAATTTGTGTATTTAAAATAAAAAGAGATAGAATTATTAAACTAAGTTATTGTATATAAAAATTAAAGAAATTATTGAGCACTTTTTTCTTGTGAAGATTGGTCTTGATTGAAGGGAAATTTTAAATTTGAATTTAATATGTCTGAACCGTTACAAGAGCTGAATAAACGGCAGATATGTTCTGTGACCCTGTTTCCTATTCATATTTTTGTTGGTATTATTTATATACATTAAGGTTCCTATGTAAAATAAATTTCAGGATTTATTGTCTTTGGTTTTACAGTTTATTTTAAAGGCAACATTAGTTTTATCTATTTATTGGTCTGCTTTTGGTTTGAGTTTGGATACGGGGGCCACTGTATTCGAAACAGAGATGATGATGTTCCGATGAACTTTTACGTCAAGAAATGCTATTGAATTCAGCTCGTCGTATTTCACTACCAACTTTATTTTGTCATTGAAATCGTCAAAAACTAGAAGCACACTGTCTATTCTTTTGTGATCGATTACAGCAAATATGGCATCTACATATTTATATAATTCTTTCGGCTTTTGTATCTTTTCGAAATGGACATCCAGAAGATATTCCAATGTGGGTTACTCATCTATTCATCGTGAACCTAAACTTATAGCATGTATTTTTGACAAGGGAGTCTGATGCTTTGTCAAATGTTAAATATCAAGTACAACGATCTTGCATTCTCCTCTATTGCGCAAGGATTTGTTCCACTTTTCGGTTAGACCAATAATTAAGGAGCTTTTGCAATTCCCGATAGCTCCTAAGCTAGTTTATTCACGTTTCTGTGTCCATAAAGGGGAGAGATATAAGTGTTATGGATTAGTAGACGTAAATGACTATGGTTCGCTTAAGCGGAAAAAGCCCTAAAGAGTAGGAGCGATGGAAAAAATGTTTAATGCCGTAAGACAGGTGGTTTGGTCAGAGGCTTATATTCACCACATATTTGTTTTTCTTTTAGTTTTTTCTATGTAGTGACCTAAAACACGGCATATCAGTGTCAGCTTTTCTAATGGCTTCTAAGAACGTCGAGAAAGCCGAATGAGTGTCTGATGTCGACCGCAATGTTTGAAAGTTGATTGATCAGGCGACCGTATGGTAACCGCGGGCTAACTAAGAAAAGTTTAAATCCAAGGAGTCCATAACACTGATTCGTTTCGGGATGTACTGTCGTGTAGTTTTTTTCCAATATCTCTAGCTATTTTGCCGTTTATATCGATAATCTTGAGAATACTTAACAACTGTTTTGACAGATTTGATTGTTAAAAATAGACTCTAAGTTTATATTGTCATCAATAAACATCAGTTTTCTTAAAACAGGTCCGAAGTACAAACATACATTTTTCCAGAACTCCTTAATTTTAACTTAACACCCACTAAATTTAATAAAAACTGTCAACATAAAAACATATTCTGGATCAGCGACTAATATAATATACATAATTTAGATAATTTGTTTGTGTTTCAGGAAATTTTACCTGCTTGGCGGTTGTCTTCAATTTACGTCGAAGATTGGGTTACCATTTATTTCATACGTATATACCTTCTGCGTTAATCGTTGTGATGTCATGGATCTCCTTCTGGATAAAGCCCGAAGCAATTCCTGCAAGAGTAACATTAGGTGTTACATCCTTATTGACCTTAGCAACACAAAACACTCAATCGCAGCAGTCATTACCACCGGTGTCTTACGTAAAAGCAATAGATGTTTGGATGTCCTCTTGCTCGGTTTTTGTTTTTCTATCATTGATGGAATTCGCTGTCGTGAATAACTATATGGGGCCAATAGCTACAAAGGTGATGAAGGGTTATTCAGATGAAAGTCTTCCAACATTGGAGAACAAGGTACGATTTTTATACGCAAAGTATTGTTTTCGTTTTTTTATGATGTTATCTTTACTTTTTAGAATACCGTACACCGAGATTCTATGATAGAGCCACAGTATGATACTTATCACGGTCATCCAACAGCTATATATATTGACAAATTTTCAAGATTTTTTTTTCCATTTTCTTTTTTTATTCTAAATATCGTATATTGGACAACATTCTTGTAATATCGATCAGTAAAATAGTTAAGGGCACCTATTTTTTCTGCAATCAGGAGTTCATTTGTAAAAAATGTATTTAATATTCATAACACTATTCACTCCAAATAACATTATGTTATTCAATGATATAAATTATTATATATATTATAAAATGTTATAAATATAAATAATATATAACATAGATCAAGATCAGTTGTCTACTCTAAACCGCATAAGCACTGAGAACCACAGTATACAATAAAACCACAATTGTTGAATATATTTGTAAATGTGCCTTTTAATTACATATATAGCGAATCAAAAATCGTCCGGCAGAAATATTTAATAGGGATCATTAGGGAATCTTATTATAAAAGTGTGATCAGATAATTTTGTTATAAAAGTGTGATTGATTTCGGAAATTAACAGATTTTTTTTATGTAGAAAAATTGGCTGTTTTTTTTTTTTTTTTTGTAGAAAAAGGCAGAATGACAGCATTAGCGTTTTATTTACATTTTTTCCCGTTTTTCGTTCGTTAAGTTAACATTAATTACGTACAAATTAGACGATGCTACTGATTTAATTTAGAAAAGACCATAAAATATCAATCATCGTTAGACTCATAGTGATTAATGGTGAATCAACATTTCTTGAATTAGGTATTCTTTATTACACTTGTTCAAAATATTTAATTTTTCCCTCTCACAATGCTAAGGACATCTTTAATTACATAATCACTGTTGGAAACATTACCTACTTAAAGTAAGTTACTCATGTAGTTATGGGTTACTAATTAATTATTAACAGCATAACATTCTGAACTTAACAGAACATAAATAATTAATTACATTCATTATACAAACAATCAACCCACTTTGAAAAATGCGTTTTCCTATTAGGAATTCGAATGACATATGACTTAAGATTTATTTTTATAAAAAAAAAAAAATTTATATCACAACGTTAAAAGGAACTATTTTTTTGTCAGTTTTGTTGCTGTTCACTGTTATCCGTATCGTGTAAGGTACTTTGGATAAGTGGGATGTTTTGGGGAAGATGATGACGGTAAAGGCCATTTCCAAACCGAAGATTATTTTAATGCATTATTAACTGACTGGAGGAATTTCACTGTTGTGAATATTTCTCTATCACAAAATTTATTTAATCACTTTTGATGAATGGTGTGGTTATGACTATCAGAATCAGCAATAGACGTTCCTCTCCTGATCCTGACATACAACAGGCGTATTTTTTTGCAAGCGTATATACGGTTAAATTTCAGTACGCATGTAAATTACACAGACAACAAATCTTATATCCGCTTAAGTTAATTAAGCGGCGATAAAAACAATGCTTCCAATCAGAAGTTTTTATGTGTTATTGATAATTTGTTCTGATGTGTCAAAAAATTCATCCTTAAAAACATTCATCTGACAAACGAAAAAGGAAAGCAAAATTAAGTAAGTAAGTAGCAAAAATAATTTTTGGAACAAAAATAACTTATTTTATTAGTAACAGGAAAATTTGGACCCGAGATAATACGCTGGGTTGCTCAGATGTTACTTGGCACGAAAAGATGAATTCGTTCATTGCTAAAAGAAGAAATATGCGTATGCAAATATGTTGGAAGATATGCTTCATCAGGGCATAACGGTAGAAAATGAAATTCCACATACATACATAAACGTAATTATGAATAAAAGTTAACTATTTATCTTAGGATTCAAGTACAACCACAACTGCTTTGGAAGGAAATGCGCACGCTGCTGAAAGCGTATAAAACAGCCAAGGACAAACTGGTGCGAACCCATGTATTGGCCCCTACATTAAGGAGATGGATGAGATATTTGGTGACAAACCAATTATATCAATACGCATACAATCCATCTTGGTACACCGCCTGCCCAATTGATTTTTTCTTCACCAGGACTGCCACTAACTTCCTCCCCAGACTCACTACCGTCTTCTTCACAACGATCATCGCCATCGTCTTCACCAGGAGAAACGTCTTCTCCAAATGAAAAAAAAGACGTGACATTTTGAAAGCGGAAAAACTTCAACTTGTGAAGGAGTTGGGAGAAGCCAAGCTGGCGCAGAAGACAGCTTTTTTTGATAAAATAAATAATCCCTAGAGGAGAAGTGGAGAAAGGAAAATGAACTTTAAAAAATGGAACTGCTGCAATCTATAAATAATTTAAACAAATAAATAAAAAACATTGATCACATTTATACGATGACATATTTTATTTCAAATTAATTGGTTTTCAGTTAGGTAAGTAAATAAAATTTGATATCGGTCAACTGTGGATTTAAAATATTTTCCGCACTCGTAATTTCGGGGATGTTTGCTTCCGGTTGCTCTGGCAAATTTTCTGTATAAATGTCGCATGAGTTATACATATGTTGTGTAAAACACACGCACTTACAATGATTTCTGACACTGAAGTTAAATTGATTTGCTCGGTAAATTTTAGCAATCTTCGGAATCTACCCTTGAGCAACCCAAAAGCATTTTCTACTACCATTCTTGTTGCTGAATTTGCGTAGTTGAATTTTCCCTGTAAATCGGTAAGGTTACCGTTATCTTTAAATTGTGGCACTAGCCAACTTGTTCTTGGATATGCTGAATCACAAAGTATAAATGTTTCGTTGTGAAACAAGTCCCCATACTGTGTTTGGGCTTTGGAAAATAAATTAGATCGCCGTAGAACTTTGCTATCGTGTAGGGAACCGGGCTCACCACAGGTTATGTCCTTAAATTTTTTGTTTGTGTCTACAACAGCTTGCAGGATCAGACTGTATTGTTCCTTTCTGTTGTAATAATTTTCTTTTCCATCAATTGGAGCTTTGATTTTTATGTTTATATACAGTCTATGGTTCCAATGACGCCTGGTATACCTTTCCTCTCCTCAAATTTTCGTTGTGTCTCCTCAGCGGGAGCTCCTTGTGGCAATTTTACATATTCATGGCCAACTGAAATTAGCCAAGTTCTGACACGTCGTACAGCTGTCCATGCAGATGACTTCGCGACTCCGAACAGATTTCCAAGTTGCCTAAATGTGAGTGTTGCTTATATACCAAATATATATGAACACCGTCTTCCTAGGGCTCATTCTTTCTCTTCTGCCATGTGATGAAACTGGCAGAATGTTGGACTGGGAATATTTTGCTGAAAAAGAAAATTTGAAAATGTGTAGTTTTTTTTTTGTTATGTAAATGAACTTACTTATTAGGTGTTCCACTATTGCTCTCTTCAACCTCATATGTGATTTAAAATCGTCATCGCTGTATGAGTCGATTATGTCTATGAAATTGGGACATTTTTCGTGATGCTCCTCTTCATATTCCGATACCTCAGAACTAGAACTTGAACTGGCGGAACTTATCACTGAAAATATATTTTCAATTTCGGCTACATCCCTTTCACGACGATTACCCGACTCATCCTGTAATAAATTCAATATCTAAAACAAGACATGTTTTAATATACTTAATTTAAAATTTGCATAAAATGCATTACCTGATTCTTAGCTGTATCATCCGTTATTCACCCCTATTCCGGGAGTCATCTCATTTTAGTGACTATTGTCATTTTGAAAGTCACCTCATTTTTTCATCGGTATTCCGAAACTAAAATGACTTGTGGAATATGTTCCACAACAAAAGCCGCCTGTCAAATACAAAATGTCATATGTTTACACTTTGTTTATATTTTGAATTCTTCAATAAAATAACTTTTAAATAATCTTTAAGTGTTTTATTTGAAAACATGGACAGCATAGCTCTGTTTGTAGATGTAGATGTAGACGGATTGTCTAATAATGCATTGTTGACTCCACGTTGATGAGTTTCTTTAAAGCCGAAAACTCTTCCAGGTGGGTCCACTGTCTAATGCATTGATAGAAATGTGGCCACCGTTTCGTCCAGCTCCGTTAAAATGTTTGTTTAAAGGCTCCTCCGGTTGCCTCAGATTCCCTTTTGTTGTGCGTAAATTTTTTTTAACTTTTGACTTTAAATCGAACCAAGCCTATGAAGTATTTCAAAACAAATAATTTAAATTTTCGTATGTACATAAACATATGTATAGTCAATTGCACATACCTTGTGCAATTTTTTCTCATTACGCACAGGTGGTCCTAAACTGTTTAATATTGCAGCAACCTCCTTTAAGCCAATTCTTATGTCCTCACTTTGAGTAACGCCTCTTTTGAAATTTTTGGCAAGAGTCACGTTCTCTTCCATGAGTCCCACAAAGCGAATGATTTGCGAAGCTGTTGATACCTTTAACCTTTGGAAACCATAAATAATAAGCAAATATATATCAAGAAACACAAAAATAAGAAAAAAAACAAAAGAAACTTACTCTTTAGACATTTTTAGTTTTATGTCATGTACTAATTTCAAATCGACTGTTTTTGTCACTTTTCCTGTCGTTTAGTGACTTCGGGAATACCAAAAAATGAGACATGTCGAGTGGTAAATGCGTTCCACATGAGCTGACAGGAGCAAAATGACTAGTGTCATTTTATGAATTCTTAAATGACTATGGGAATAACGATTTCTCACACTCATAAAGTGACATGTCACTAAAATTACTTACATGCTGGACAAAAATACTTAAAGCTAGCTTAACAATATAATCTAATGATCTTAATTCTAACTTACTGACTCTTCACGAGTACTCTAAGCTAATCTAGGATTATTGTTTTATGCCTTTCCGCCTCAATTTTTTTTTTTAATTTATTACTTATACCTATGCTTATTTTTTGTAATTCCTCCAAGAAAATTAGGAAAAACTTGGACTTCATTATTCTTTGTTCTTAACCTGACTGAAATAACTAATAGATACGTACGTACCTAAACTTAACTCAAACTTATAGCTATATAAAATGCACACTAACCTAAGACTTAACTCTACTTAACTATTTACACCTAAACTTAAATATGTCCGTAAAACTATACGGACACGTGCACCAGGGCGTATGTGCTATTTATATGCTTTACATATACATCTAATACGACGTGGTGCACCTTTTTTTTTAATTTTGTTTTTTGTTGTTTTTTTTGTGTTTTTTATTTTTTATATTTTTTTTAGATTTGTTTTTGTATATTTTTTTGTAGTTTTTTTGTATTATATATATATAAATTTTTTTTTCTACAAAATACCTAAGAACTACCGTAACCTAACCAATATGAGTTGGCCGTAATGTAATGTAATGACGCTAATTTTATTAACACAAAATGCTGCTACTTTTTGATGTATTATTAAGCGATGAATTATTAAGCGGCGATGGCCGTTTTTTTTTTTTGCACTTTTAATTTAAGCGTATATACGCTTGCAAAAAACACACCTTCTGTAATAATACAATCCAACAGTGTAACGTTAGGTGTGGGCAGTTAATGGAAATGTGGCCTGGCTGTTCACAATTAAAATATTTTACTGATCGTGTGTTGTTCGTTGTCCGTGCGATTCGTTGGGATTCTCTGCTGGAACCTCTGTACGTTAAAGTTGACGTCATCGTTTCCGTTGGACGATTACGATATACCGATCGATTCCGTTTCCAAATTTTTATAATGAAATGAAATGTAAACTTGCCAGTGTAGACTGCAGTCCCCCGTGCTCCATCCTCCTACGTATGTAGGTACGTAATAATTGCAGGATAGGGCAAACCGTGTTTTTGTCCCAAAGCCCTTGTTTTGAAAAAGTATTCCATCGGTGATTCTGACGATTCGCGAGTGCATTCGACCATTGCAAAGTGGATGTCTTCTAACCGAGTGGTGAATTCATCCCAAGTATGCATCGAACCCAGGAGTGCTTCTGCCCCTTCTGGGCCTTTCATTTTTGACTGACAAACGAATAACACACTTCATTTGTCCCATCCATAGCCTGCGATTAATGTGTTAATTCGTTCTACATATTGTTCAGCAGTTGGGGAAAGCTGATGGAAAGGGTTGTACTCTGGTATAAGCGAATAAATTTCATTTACATTAGACAATATTTGTTGTGAAGAGCTTGTGTTTTGTGAACAAGTTGGCGTTGGAGTAACGGGTTCTGCGGTTGGACTAACGGTAGTTTGTTGTGCAGGGGTTGTGTGCGTTTCTCTAGAATTTAGAACTGTCAAAGTCAAAGAAGTGACTTGAATTAAATTTATCAAGTTCGTGATATCGTTCCGTACAGTCTATATCTCTTCTTTTTCTTCATCGCTGAGCAGATGTTCATTGGAGATTTATCGGTTTCAAGAACGTTGAGAGTGCGGGCAATGAGTTCTGCTCGTCTGCCAATAGTTGATTGCTTATGATTTTTCAAAATCAGTTATATAGATTTTTTAAAATCAGTTATACGTAGTACGTTTACTTTAGGCATCTTATCCCACATCTGAAAATTTGTCAAGATGGTCACCCCGAAATAAAAGACACAACCGTTCGTTTTAAATTCAATTGTGTAAAAGATTTTATTTATCTTTTCACTCTGACAGTTTGAAAGTTGACTCATTTCTCTGTCCTAGATGTGGGGCGCTGCTCGTATGGTGACACTCGTATCAAGCGTTTAATTGAGACTAGAGTTTTCGGTATCCTATTATGAATCACCACACACTAGGCGACCTATTTTATCGTCTGGAATAAGTTCCATATGTCCTAAACCCGAAATGGTTTTCGTAAAATTATTCTCCTCTTAAACCTCGATTTTGTTTAAACCGCCGTCCCATAACAAAGTGTCTAGACAAATCTCCAGATACACTGTTAGTTGACTTTAACATAAACGTGTTATCCGAAGTTAAGGTAGGTAAGGGTTTTAGAAATAACTTATGCGGAACCTTCTCAACCGCAAAAGGATAAACCCACATCAACCTGCGTTCAACGAAACGAACTTGCCTATTACATGTCGGTTCTTACGCAGCACTCTCACTCAATGCTCTCATTCGGTGTTAATGACAGATGTGCCCAGAGCCTGATGTAGCAGGCTTCCAAACATATATTTAAATAAATTAAATAAGTTTGCCGTCGGTCTAGATTTAAATCTGATTTTTTGAAGTAGAACACATGTAAAATCCTTGTGCAAACCGAAATGGGTCGGTCGCGCCGAGGGCTTTCACAGACCGTAATATCATAAGCCCGAGCAGAAAGTTTTCAGTAGAGCTACTCTCTACTCAGTCGGTCTGTTTGACAGATGATAATATTTTTTTCATTTTTATATTTGAATTGGTAACGCAGTACGTATTTATTAATTATTTAATAGCAAATAATTAAAATTTTTGTGTGTAAAATATGTTTCAGAACATGTCGAGTTTCGAGGAAAATTTAATTGCAGCAGTGAAGGAGCGTGATTGCCTCTACAATACAAAGTCACACTCCTACAAAAATACCCACAAACGTGATATGGGTAAAAGTTTCTGAGAATGCTCAGCTGAGGAAAGAGGACATCTTTGCTGGCGTCATCGGGAAACACAGCCTGCACGACACGACCTCCGGAAACGGACTCAGGCTGTTGGACTTCGCCGCGGCTGGAACCTCTCTGTGAGCAGTACGCGGTTCCCACAACATCCATAAAGGAACCTGGCGATCCCCTGATCAATCAACCGTCAACCAGATTGATCACGTTGCGATCGACGTCAGACACTCCTCCAACATTCTCGATGTCCGAACATTCCGAAGCGCTAACAACGACTCAGATCATCACCTTGTTGTAGCCAAGGTAAGAAACCGGATATCACTAGAACAACGGAGTCGAGATAGGCCAAAACGGTTTGACGTCAGAAAGCTACAATCGCAACAGGTCGCTGGGATCTTTGCCGACCGAGTCTCCCTGAAACTCTCCCAAAGCTTGACGCTGCCTGCACTGACAATAGAAGAAGAATGGAAACGTTGTCAAAAAGCCATCAAAGAAGCTGCCACTGATGTGCTGGGTTTCACGCCACCACCTAAGAGGAACCCATGGTTTGACGACGAGTGCAGGCAGGCGCATGCAGCCAAACAGGAAGCATACAAGGCAACGCTGCATCGAACGACGAGAGCTGTTTGTGAGCTCTACAAACAGAGAAGAAGGGAAGAGAACCGGCTTCTCAGAAGGAAAAAGAAAGAGCACGAGAAGTGCGCGGTCGAGGAAATGGAGAGGTGCTATGGCAGGAATGAAGTCCGAAAGTTTTACCGAAAGGTGTAACAGGTATCCGTTGGATACAGGGTTCGGACTGAAGCCTGCCGGGACCAAAACGGAAACCTCGTTGTAGAGGAAAGATCATTTCTGCAGACTTTTAAACGGCGATGACGGCTCAAATCCCGCTGTTAGGCAGAATGTTGCGCTAAATTTGGACGACGATGGACAAGAATGCCGTCCCCCCGACTTAGACGAGGTCAAGATAGCAATATCGAGACTGAAGTCGAACAAAGCTGCTGGAGCGGATGGACTGTCCGCGGAACTGTTTAAGGCAGCTGGAGATGACCTGGTTGGGCGCATGCACCAGCTCATCTGTAAGATATGGTCGGAGGAAAGCATGCCCGATGAATGGAATCTCAGCGTCGTCTGTCCGGTCCACAAGAAAGGAGACCCCTTCGACTGCGCCAACTATCGAGGGATAAGTCTCCTTAACATCGCATACCAGATCCTTTCTGCCGTACTGTGTGAACGCCTGAAACCGTTTGTCAACAACCTGATTGTTCCTTATCAGTGTGGTTTCAGGCCAGGGAAGTCAACCATCGACCAAATCTTCACACTACGGCAGATCCTGGAAAAGACCCAAGAAATGCAAATCGACACTCACCACCTATTCGTCGATTTCAAGGCCGCATATGACAGTATGCATAGAGACGAGCTATACAGTGCCATGTCTAGTTTTGGCATTCCTACCAAACTCGTAAGATTGTGTAGGATTACGATGGAGAACTCTCGCTGCTCCGTTAAGGTCGGGAACGAACCCACCGAGACCTTCAATGTCAGAAAAGGTTTTAGACAAGGCGACGCACTGTCATGTGACTTTTTTAACATCATCCTTGAGAAGATCGTGCGTAACTCACAGGTCAACACCAGAGGCACGATCTTCCAAAAGTCAGCTCAATTGCTAGCTTACGCCGACGACATTGACGTGATTGGACGAACACAGCGAGCCGTCAAAGACGCGTTTGCTGGCATTGAAGCGGAAGCGGCTAAAATGGGTCTTGTGATAAATGAGGGCAAAACGAAGTACATGCTGTCATCAAGGAAGCACACACAACATCGGCGTCTTGGACAGAACGTCACACTAGGCAGCAGAAACTTCGAGGAAGTCAAGGACTTTGTCTACATCGGCTCCGCAGTAAACAGGGACAATAACACCAGTACCGAAATCAAACGCAGAATCACTCTTGCCAATCGCTGTTTCTTTCGGCTCAAGAGGCAATTGAGTAATATTTGTATTTACCTGGTCTGTTAACATCCTCAGAAACTGTTACCCACTCCATATCATGTTTAGGGGTATTTTTGTAGGAGAGTGACTTTCTATTGTAGAGGCAATCACGCTCCTTCACTGTTGCAATTAAATTTTCCTCGAAACTCGACATGTTCTAAAACATATTTTACTCACAAACATTTTAATTATTTGCTATTAAATAACTAATAAATACTTACAAAAAAGTTGCCTATGTCTGCCGTTACTAATCCAAATATAAAAATGAAAGCGGGACCGACCCATTTCTGTTTGTACAAGAATTTTACATGTAATCTACTTCAAATGTCAAAGGCAGACCGCGAGAAGACGCCGTTCGGTCACGGTGTTGGCCATGGTGCGTAGTTTTCGACGAACTTGCGGAAGAGTCCTAAGAATTGTGGGACTCAATGAACGTCCTTTGGGGTCGAGAATGCCATTATTGCTGCCGTCTTCTTTCACTAGGCCGGTCATCTGATACGTTAGGACTTCTATATTAGTTTGTAAGAAAGAACATGTGCTTACGTTCAGAGTCATCCCCGTTTCCCTCAGAACCTGGAGAAACCTTCGTAGCTTTTAAAGGCTTTCCTCCGCGGTTTTTACTGCATATCGCGATATCATCAAAGTAGATCACGATATCCCCCTTTCTCAGAGGCAACCTGATGATGTTCATGCTGGACTGGAATTGTAACTTTCCGTCATCCGTTACAAATGCCGTCAACTTTTTGTTCCTTTCCCTTTTGAATTGGTTGCCGGCTAGCGGCTAGCGACTCGACCACTTTTTCCACCACAGGCACGGGGAACTTTGTCCTGACCCTTACCTTGTTCAGGTCTCGATAGTCGATGCAGTACCGATCCCTGCCGTCCTTCTTCTTTGAGAGTGTGACCGGCGCACAGTAGTCGGAATGCGATAAGCTGCTGTGGTCGGTTCGAATCATTCTACAAGGGTATACACCCGCAATTCTTCTGTGTTCTTCGCAAAACAACACCGGAATATAGAGGATAGCCTCCTGCCGTTGCCCGCCTCCTTTGCACAGCTCACCACACACTCCGTTTTCCAGTGTCGGCAGCTCATCACGCAGCAGTCTGACCCGTATTTTCTCCATTCATAGAGTTTGTTATCGCCACGCTTTTGTGCGTTTTCACCACTTTCACCTGCGGTTGGCATAGTGACTTTCAGCGGCCAATCAGCATTGGGTACGACTGACTCTCATCCGCCACTTTCAGGACCTCGCACCACAAGCGGAGTTGATCTACAGCTACCGCAGCGTACGCCCTGGCAACGGTATGGCAAGCCCCCTCCTCCGAACCTGCTCAGTTGTCTACAATCCTGTACTTTATTTTATTCCAGCTTTCCTTGCAATCGAACTTCGAATGGTAACGCAATTGCTTCCCAGGTCTATGAACACTTTAACTGCATGACCGTTCACATTTGCTTCCTTCATGTATTTGGATCCGCTCTTTCCTGATAGCAGTTAAAGGGGGCCTAACGACGGTCGCACTGCCGCTCCACAGTTGTGCCGCGCTCACTAGTCTGGTGCTCGCGGCTGTCAGAACCAACTTGTCCTCTAGCGTGTATACTCTTTGTGTGTCCGGCACCTACCTCTTCCGGCATGTTGATGACAGCCATAGCACACCTTCGGATCGAACGGCGGCAATATATCAGTGACATTCCTCACTGAGTACAGGGAGTTGGAGTAACACCCTTGCCTTTCGGGTTCCCGTCCCTGCTACGGTGCCCATGCCGCTTGTCCGCATCCAACCCGGCCGCTCGAAGTTCTCGTGTTGTGAGGTCAGCGAACCTTCCCCTCAGTCGGTGTATCTTGGAGCGCAGTAGGTCGAGTTCTTCGTTTTGGGCTGCCCCCTGCCCCTCCGCCCGTTCTTCGATCCCCTTTAAGGCCATAGTTCATAGTCCGAATCGGAATCAGGCCAACAGTTCCTTCTTGAACCCGGATACAGGCAGCCCGCGCTCCTTCAAAGCTTCCCGGAGTTCATTGCAAATCATTAATTGTACTTCACTTCCATCCTCGCAGCACAGTTGATGGGTATGTCGCTGTTCACAAAATTTCGTGCCGACTTTGAGTCGTTGCTCGCACGCACCGTTCGCCGTGCTTGCAGTGATCTCGTTCCAACGCACCCAAGAGAGTTTTGCAATCGTCGTCGCAGGTACCGTATAATTTCGGCTGTTGATGATATCTCGGTGGTTGATGGTCGCTCCAGTCGTTGTTGTCAGCTCAGAATGTCTCGAATTCGTTCCGTCACGCAATAAAAAAAAAATACTGAATTGTTTGAAAAATTGATCTTAATAATCAATTGATTTATATCCGAATTTTAAAGAAGTGGCAAATTATCAAAAAGAATGAAATTCAGAAGTTCATCTTCTTATAACTAGGTTTAAATAAGAAATATGAAGTCATACATATCATAGCAAAGAGCATTATGAAGGGAATCTATTTTGGTTCTCAAACCTCATCATCGTTCAGTAGACATCGAACAATGTTTTATAAAAACGAGAAGTTAAATTAGTACTGGTTGCTATTAGAGATTTAGAGATACACGTTAAGCCCTGTCGAATAATGATTATGTAAGAAGAAACCACAAATTACATTAGAAAGAGCAATGAAAATATAACTTTATTTAATAAGAACAAAAATAGCTAATTCACACATATGAAATTTGTATAATAGAGAGAAGATAGTTTCTACTGAACGAAACGGCATTGTCATGTGTCCAGTAGTAACATGTATACACACTAACGATCCCCCTCGTGAAGGGTAAAATCCGATGATCTCTGGACACTTCCTTTGCTTGGGTCCAGGGAGACCTTTAGTAAGTACATCTGCTCACATTTCTTCAGTTGTTGGGTATCGCGTGCATATATTATTGTTACGTAGAGCATGTCGCATATTGATACCGAACGTCTATGTCTTTTGTCTCGAGAATGAAAGATCGGGTTAAATGTAATCTTCTGTACTAACAAATCCCAATTCTCTAAAAACCGTAGTAGAAAAATACATTTTTTAACGGACTCAAATAACACCGATACTCCGCTTCGGTCGACGATAGTGCGACGGTCCTTTGCTTTCGTGCCTCCCACGTGATTGCTCCTCCAGCCAGGATGAAAACGAAGCCACTGTATAACCTGCGGTCAACAGTACAGCTGCCCCAATCCAACTGTACATTTTTTGTTTTATCGGCAGATATTGAGGTGGATACTGTTTTTCAGTCTGACATACCTAAACACCGCAGCACAACCTCGATATTTGATGTATTGTGTGTACATCTTCTCGCTTCACGAAATCCATTCAAGGCAACATCGAACTACGCCGAAATCCTTGATTTTGAATGTTTAATTTTACCTGAATTCTTGGACAATGCCAAAATGTCGTTAAAGTAGATAAGAAACTTCATTATGTCTTCCCTGAATCTTGGAAATACACACAAGAATCCGATTGAGTTGGTCTCAGTCACTCAGTGTTTAAGCTCTGAGTTAAGCTTTTCATGCCAGCAGCGACCGACTTGCATTAAACCGTAATATACCTTATTATAGATTGTGCGTCCTTCTGCTGACCGGTCGTACCACTCACGTGCATCTTGTCCTGAGAGAACTAAATCGATATTTCCCTCGGCTAGCAACCCATGCTATAACTGCTCCACATCCCGAAGATTCCTCGGACGACCAAGCAGACCTGTTTTAATTTTGGGTGGCCTACCACGAAGTTTGAATGAAATATCACTTTTAGGTTTTTCTTCCCAAAATTCTCTATCAAAAGTTTCATCACTTTCTCCAAGCGGATCTTGTTCTCTTTCCATAGATTGGCTTCGACTTTCTGCCTATGTGTCCCGTTCATAAAGGGTGTCCCAACAAGAACGCAAGATTTAAATTTTAAATAAAACGCAGTTATTTAGAAAAAATCGTAATGACCGCTTTGCATATATGCTGCGGTATTTCATTAGTGCAGCGTCCAATTTCCTCTTTTAAGGTTTGAGTCGTCGTCGGCTTATTCGCATAAGCCATCGACTTCAAAAAACCCCAAAGAAAAAAGTCCAATAGTGTTAAATCGCACGTTCTAGGCGGGCAATTCTTGTCTCCAAAACGAGAAATAACACGACCGGGAAATGACTGATACAGCAATTGAATTGTCTCTCTGGCTGTATGAGATGTCGCACCGTCTTGTTGAAACCACATCCCCTCCACATTCATTTCTTCAATTCTAGGTACGAAAAAATTGGGTATCATTTAACGATACCGAACATTGACCATTGACTTTTTGCGCTTGACTTGACTCATTTTCATGAAAAAAAAAAGGTCCAATGATTCCTCCAGCCCAAAATCCACACCACACAGTGACACTTCTCGTGAATCTCTCGAGGATCTAAAGATGATTTTATCGGCAAAATCAGCATTTTCATGTTGTCTCTCCAATACCCAATTAACGAACTCCCTTCGCTGTGCATGATCAGCTGGCTTCAGTTCCTTAGTCAATTGAACTTTGTATGCATGAAGATGCAAATCTTTCGTCAAAATTTGCTGCATAGTGAATTTGGAAACACCAATTTGCGGAGCTCGGTGTCGAATTGAGGTGGATGGAGTTTGAGCGACATCATCACGCACTGCTGCGATATTTTCGGTCGATCGACCTGGTCGAAGGCGCGTTGTTGTCTTTACATCAGTTACAGACCCAGTTTTATCAAATTTTTCCATTAATCGCTTTACAGTTGACTCTTTCACCATTTTGGTAAAACAATGTCGCAATGAGAATGGGTTGTTCATACGTGCAGCTCCATTTTTATTAACCCTATACCTTCAACTAACAAGCAATAATAATTGTTCAAATGTCAAACAATGACAATTCGAATGGCGCCAAATATAAATCTTGCGTTCTTGTTTGGGACACTATTTACGAAGATCCACCTTCCAGAGTTTTCTGCGTCATTTTCCACATCTGTCTCTAACACAAATGAATTTATGGTGAAAGGATTATAAGTTATATCCAGATTCCTATATTCGGTTTTTTCCAAAAATTTTACGTCGCGGGACACTTCCACTCCATGCTTACTACAGACAGTACTTCGCACCATCTTGAATGATCGTCTATGAAGGTGACGTAGTATATTGCTTTTCCGTGTTCTGTGTTCTTTGGAATCGCTTGATATCATGCACTTTTCATTACTCGATCCCTTGGCTGTGAAAACAGCGTTTCCTTTTGTATCAAAAAATTTAGCATGTCATGTTCGAAAACAATTCGGTAGCCACTATCTGTTATTTTTCATACTGAAAGTAGATATGTGCGTTGATCTGGGACGAATAAGGTGTCTGCCAATTCAGCTTACAGTCATGTGTCAAATTCGTGAATCTCCAGCATTGCTTTACCTCTTGCCTTTAAGTATGTTGAAACACTACTTGCCAGGTTCAATTTTTCTGCGGTGACATCTTCCATATCCAAGAAACTTTTAGGACAGCTAACAGTCTAGATGTCATGATTGTTCACGACCAATATTCGTTACGTTCAAAAGGTTTCCGAAGTTTATTTTGTCGTGTTTATGAACAGATATCAAGAAAAGAAGATTTTTCCCATACTTGGTGGTATGCGCTTGCTTTTCATACCTAATTCACTTCTGCATCATCATCATATTCGCTAACCCGCATGTTTCTCTAAAGGAGTCGCGGTGCAATGTACGCACGAGAGACCTCTAGGCCGCTCGATACTCCGCCTTCGATTCTAAATCATCACGAGTTATATTCAAGTAAATACAACCAGGCGAATTTATGAACTCGATTAAACCACCTCGCCCGGGTCTGTCGAGCGGTCGCCTTGTTGATTAAATTCCGTCAAATGCGGAGCGAATAAATCTACCCCTGTGAGCCAAACTATAATTGTCGTCGACGATTGAAAATTTCGTTAAGCATATGTGAATACAAATATTTTGTTAAGCATAAGCTATGTATTTGCAAAATAGTAAATAGTATACATATTGTATATTTGAAATGGTATTAAACAGAAAGCGACGCATGTCTCTATGCCAAACTATATCGGTATTAGGCGGCTTTAGAACTCGTATAAAGTATTTATGATAGTTCGTTGTTTTTGTATAACTTTTGAATACGTATAAGTTGTTCGTTCGAAACAAGACTCCCCATTTAAAATTCTACAATCTAACTTATGACCAATCTTAACGTTACGATTACTCGACAAAAGAGAATGAACGGAAATTGAACCGAATTGACCGCGATTTATGTTTTACAAATTACCAAGCAAGCGGTTTTGGTTTTAGATTAATCTGATATGCACTTGGCAGGTCATTGGCAAGTTCAATGTCAGCATTTCCTGTTGTTGTCGGATTGTACACAAATTTGTCGACATTTAACATTATGTTAAACTATAAAAACTGAAAATATTCTATATAAACTAAAAGCTTTCATTGCACATATTGTTGGCACTTCGTTGGGCGGAAATCAGTGTTGATGTCTGTACAAAGATGACATTATTATTTCAAAATTGGCGGCCCGTTACAATTGCTGAGTAAACCACCGACATGTTTTGTCTTTTCTGCTTCTTGTAAATATGGTTGCTGTTCTTAATAATGTGAAGTGTTTCTTTTGCAGACTGAACTGCAGAATTCAGTAGGCAGTGAAATACAATATTGTATTCAATTCTCGGTGTCAATATTTGGTTTAAATGCAATCAGAATAACTTTTTCTGTTGAATAATATTCTATTAACAGTGTAGATGGCACTAATAACACTAACAGTTAACACGAATTGTGGGCAATTTAGGAATGTTTGACACTGTTGTTGGCAAACATTAAGGAATTAGCTGCCATATTGACTTTTTTGTGGGGAAACGTATTCAAGTGTGAATAAAATGAGAAATGTTCGATGTCACGTAAATAACTTTTAGAAACATAACCATATCCACCACAATTCGTAAATAACTGTCAAACTTTTGATCAATGAAGGGGAAATCAGCTGCCGACCATATCCTTCCTCATTGGTTTCTGGTAATCAGCTGATCGAAACACACCACATGAGTAAGTATGCGTGACATATTACTCGCGAATATAATAGTATGCGCGTTTTTATAAGGTATGGTCACAATAGACAGAATACTTTCCGTAAATAGTTTGGAAAGGGATTTTCCAGTCGAATACGCTTATCTCCTTCAGCTGGTATGTGACTGATAGATAGCAAATCGTTTGTTTTGAAAATCGGATATATTTATTAATACTGGGTGTTACCTTCTAGTCGTATACTAAAATGGATGTTATAAACAAATTTTATTCATCTATGCAAACGACAGTTTCTCACATAACGTCTGTCTTACCTGGAAACAATGTTACGAAAGAATATGAAGTAGTTGAAGAAGTAGCTTCGGCTGGTATAGGTAGATATGTTAATGCAAATTAGTGTTTAAAATTATATTTAATATATATAATTAAAGGAAAATATTGGAAAATATACCGCGGTTACAAGAGGTCAACTAAACAGGAAGTTTCTGTATTTGTTTTTGAAAAAAAACATATTGAAAAATGGCCAAGAGAAGAAAAAGAATACTTTTTAAATATATTGAGGCGTGGTGTTAAGCTGTTAACAAAAATGAAACACCCCCGAATACTAACTGTGCAGCATCCCTTGGAAGAAAGTAGAGATAGCCTTGCTTTTGCTTCAGAACCTGTTATTGCTAGTCTAGCAAACATTCTGGAGGACAGTAGTTCGTCAGCAAAACTTCATCTAGTTGAAATTGTTCATGGCATGCAACAATTGATTGACGGATTGATTTTTCTACATCACGATGCGAATTTAATCCACGGCAATTTGTGCCCAGAATCAATATTGATAAACAAACACAGAAGTTGGAAAATATGTGGCTTAGACTTTGCAATTAATGTGAATTCAGAAATGGACAACCTAAAGGCTTATACAATGCATTTTCCACTTGTGCACCCATCATTGGATTATTTGGCGCCTGAAAAAGTTAAAGAGGAAACTCCGATTCCAGAGAGTGATCTATACACTTTAGGTAAGTTAAATCAAAGATTTTTTAAACGTTTTAAATAATCTCTCGTTAGGAATGTTAATATATTGTCTTTGTACGGGCAAACCACTGCTGCAATTTGAAAATAGTTACAATGCTTTTAAGCAATTTGCCACGAAAGCGGAATATGTGAAAAACTTTATGATGAGCGAAGAACATTTAAGTCTAAGGGATGTAGTAAAATGTTTGATTCATCCGAACCCAATTTACCGGCCAAAGTTGTTAGAAATAGTAAAGGTAAATATTATAATTTGTTTCGCTTTATATATGCCTAAATATATTTTTAAACAGTCGGCGCCATTCCAAGAGGTCCGCGTAAAAACGCTTAATTACATGGATTCGCTTTATCAATGGAATAATTTACAAAAATCGAAATTTTACAAAGGATTGATCGAAATTATACCAACATTTCCTCATCGTGTTAATGTTCACACAGTAATACCGTATCTAGTTCAAGAATTTGTCAATTTACCAATGGTTCCTTTTGTTCTCCCAAATATTCTTCTGATTGCATCCATGAGTACCCACCAAGAATATTCCGAATGTATTTTTCCACATCTTAAACTAATCTTCGATATAGAAGAACCTATTCAGGTTTTATGGACATTCATGCAGAAAATTGATGTTTTGCTGAAACTGACTTCTTCAGAAGATGTTAAATTACACCTGTTGCCCTTGTTTCAAAGGTCAATAGATTCGGGAGTAAAAGAGATCCAGGAAATGAGTCTTCAAACTATACCATTGCTTTTACCATTAATTGACTATAATTCAATAAGAAATTCAATACTGCCCAGAATAAAAGCACTTTGCTTAAAGACCGTCGATATATGCATTAAAGTTAAATGCCTTCTGAGTATAGGCAGCCAATTGGAGTTTTTAGATAAATGGGTACTAGTATCAGACATTTTTCCTTTTCTACAGTTGATTACTAATAGAGAACCTGCTGTAATAATGGCCATGATAGGTACGTACATTTATAATATACTGTGGCTTCAACCCAAACTAGAACACCAACGATATCATAACTTCTAAATTTTTTTCAAAAATGTTTATATATTACACTAACAGATTACACAAAATTAATTTCTTAATGCACAAGCCAAACTTGGACAGTTTTTGCTAGCCTTATTGTGTCTGTGAGGTGTTCGAAAGAGTATAAGAGCAGTTACTGGTACGAAAAATACAATTTATTTTAAACCAACAAATTTTAAAAACAAAAACAACACATTTTAGGCTTTTAAGAAATTCAGTCTTTGCTTTGCATTAAATTAAACATAAATACTTAATTATTATATTGATAAGGCATATTAATCTCTGATTATTAGAACTTTTTTCACTATATTCGGAATTTTTCATAATTAGATTTAGTTCTTTCTACCTCTTTTGTTTTTTTTTTTTTTTTTTGTGTTTAAATGTTGTTTAACACAGCAAAAGTTATGTCAGTCATAAGCCCGATTCTGCAATACACCCAACTCTTTTTTTTACACGTTAGATACGTTCCTCAGAAATCCGTGTAAAAAAGAGTAAAATGGGGGATAAGTTCCATGGCATCTGAAAAGAACTATATTTACTTCGAAAAACCGTGTAAAAAATGTTGAAAACTATAAAATTTCAGATATACATACAAAATGTATGTTCATCTGGCATTTTATTGAGCATTTAAACTTAAAATACATAATTCATACAGGTGAAAAATTGGTATAGCAAGCAAAAAACAAAAAAAAATCTTTAAATCCAGAATTAAGAACAGATAAATTAGAATAGAAATAAAGAAAAAATATTTACATAGCTAGGTACATAAAAACAAACATTATTATTATATTATTATGTTTGCGACGAACTGGACTAAAGTCGGTGTCATCGCTAAAGATATCCATAAAATTATCCAATGGTGACTTTCGTCCGGTAATAAAGTTTTCAACTGTCGGAATAATTTCCGAAAGGTCTTGCGCCGACGACTTTTTTATTAAAAAATCTGAACTTTTGGCTTTTTAAGTTCTTTATATAACTCTTTATACCCAGCAATACAATTATTAATATCTCGTTCGAATTTCAGAGCCCGTTCCATATTAGGATCATTTTTTAAGAAATGCTAGATCGTCATCAATTAAACTAGCAGTTAGTTGACATATTTCGGTCTCCTCGTCGTTATCGCTGAGGTACTACTCTTGACGCATTCTGGCGAAAGTGCTTTCCAGCAGGAATTTAATGTTGATAACTTTTCTTTGGTCATTGAGGCATATGTAATGCAATCCAAAGTAGAATATTTTTTCCATACAACGATCGTAAGGTTGTCCTTCTCTACTGCATCTTTAATATGTTAGAATGCTCGTTGAATATAATAATGCTTTAATGCCTGATCTAATTATATATTTTATTATATAATTATATTATACCTTGATCTAATGGTTGAATCAAGGAAGTAGGGAAGTGGTGTCAAAAATATTACATGAACATTTAGATGCTCTTAAACGGGATGACGTATTTTCTATGAGAAAAAGCACTTTAAAATCAAGACATTACTGTTCCATGTATATTTTTACTTCAGGAACAAAGCATTCTTCAAACCATTCCGTAAATAGACCTGCTGTCATCCAGGCCTTGAATGTTTTTACCTCTCAAAGTACGTGGACTTAATGATCGGCTAATTAAAAGAGGCTTTAAAATTTTGTCACCAATGCGATTCTGCGATTTGCGATTTCTCTTTTAATTTTTGAATTATGAAATGCGTTTCTTTTAAGAAATCCTGTTAGCCTTCAATCACTAGCAAAAAATTCCCTTCTCTTATCTTGATGATTTGTTGATGGCTCCGATATTTGCAGTTGCTTATAAATTCGTAGTGACTTCTGTTTTATAATATTTCCATCTACAGGTATTCCCTTTTGCTCTCATTTTTACTAACACTTCATCTCTAATGTATGACGATGTTTTGAAACTATGTTTTGATGAACTGATGACAGATTTCCGTATTTCATTCTCATTTTTCTTAATGGTCCTGATAGTAGCTTCTTTCAAGCCAAAATCCTTGCCCACAGATATTAAACCGTCACCTCTTGCCAGACAGTCCAAGATTTTTAATTTTACTTGAAAAGAAATGTATTGCATTTTACGAATTTTTGAAATTTTAGAAATTCTGTTAACTGTTAGTAAGGGCAAAATTTTACTGCTATGTATGTTCATTTCAGCAATGGTGCGAAGTGTGGTAGAAACAAACATAATAAAAAGACAGTGATTTTGAAACCGTACTAGATTAACAATTTTGTACAATTTTTTTTTTCAACCGCGTAACTTCAAATTCGTGTTAAAATAAACCGTGTAAACTTATTTCTTTTGAAACTTTTTTTTTTTCTGTGTAAAGTGATTCAGTATTTGTCCCTCCTGCCGTGTGCCCATTCTGCAAGTTTGTCAGTGACAACTTTTTACACACATCATTCATTGACTGCCATCAACCGTTAGTCTTCTTCATAATTAACATTAAACTAACTTGAACTTGGTCCCAAGAGGGAACTACACGGAGAAGTACTTATTCGACAGCTTCAACAAATGCCCATTTTTTTTTATTTTTTCAGTTATAGTTAGTACAACCGTAATCGTTTTTATAATTTTTTCCAAAAAGCACTCATAATTTCTTATTGGCTTAACAATTTTTAAAATTGTTTCTATCTACGGTTTAAGTCATGTAAACTTGGTAAATCCCATTAGTTGTCCAAATTCTGTAGCAACTGCACCGCAAATTTCTCTTAATTGTTCAACACTATAAATAAATGTAAAAGTATAGATTCATAGTATTTTCACAACAACTGCTTCTATATCTATTGGCACGCACCATACTGATATTTAAATTCGTCTTTACAGTTGACTCCAATGCGATTATTTCCCGTGAAATTTTGAAGTTAGTGAAGAAATTATTTTTTCTCCTCCATGCCGCTCCACCAAAGTTACAACTTGTATTGTCTGCGCATATGCCAGCGAGTTTTGTGCCAAGAAATATTTTGGTAATATATTGGACGATTCTCCTGAGAGGCTGTGGAATTTCAACAACTTACTTAAATACAGGTTCTGTACATATTTTTTAACTGTTATCATTAGAACGAATGGAATACCGTGTCTAAAAACTAACAGCATTGTATTCAGTTCAGGATTCCCATCTTAAGTTCGGCGTCAAAACATAAATATTTTGACCACAGGATGTTCATAAAATGACAGCATTCAAAGAGTGTTTTCATACAACTCGGCAATTGCTCAACCGCTAACATGAACACAAATGGAACTTCATTTTTAAAATCGCAGTTTTGCCCCATTCTCCTTCATCGGAAACAAGATCTATCAGAGCGAAAAGGCTACGGGCAGTTCGGCTTATTATGTCCCAATGACGTTCCTGTTTCTTACAGCTCGGATTTTATTATTCCAGTGCAGACTTACAGCCAGCTCGTAATTAGTTTCAGTTAGATGTTGGAGGTCTTTGAATACCGCTTTAAAGAACGGAGTTCAGCATTCTGCGGATCTATGAACTGTCTGTACAAGAATTAAAGTCTTGACAGCTGCCTGCTTTTATGCACGTAGTGTGCAACGATGATAGCGTTTCTATAGGCACCACTGTCATCTTTACGAGCTACCTTCGTAATGCATCTGTCTATAGTTTGTCGGATTACCCCGTCCATTACGTACAAAGTACCTGCCAGATTCTTCGTTCGTCAGAAGAAGCAGATGGAAGGGTACACATGGACACCTTCCTCTAGTTCCTCCAGCTCATAAGAGAATTGAATCACCGCAGCGAGCGGCTAAAAAATTCCTTATGCACCTATCTACGTCCAGCATCATAAGTCGTCTCTCGACAAGCATCACATCCAGATAGAACCCGCTCCTGGGAAACGGTGGTTAATCGGTTGCACATAACTCTACCTTGAACTCTATATTTTGCATCGCCAGCTAAACTGAGAGTGCGTTTCCCCTGTCGATTGACACACTGTTACCGCATTCGCTGTGCTTAGCAATCATATCACCAGCATTGACGAAGTAGTTCTCTCCCTCATTCAAGCAAAGGCTTGTAGCCAGTCTTACTGCTTTTATGAAAAGTACTAACCGTTCGCCATTGCCCATCACAATAATATGTTGAACGCATAAGATCGAGATGGGGCTCGCCAAATCATGGCACACAATAAAAACACACATTCTACAAATAAAATATGTGTATAGTTTTGTGTACAAAAAAACTCATAAAATTATTTAATGTAATGAATTAAAAATATAATGAATTGTACCGATAGTCGCAAAAAGAACAGGATGCCTGTTATTAAGTACATTTGAAGATGTAGTAATTTCAAATTGATTCGTTTTTATTCTGCCAGTCGCTAGAAATCGTTCCATTCCTATCGCGAATTGCGGAGAACGTAACACTGGCATTCTGTCATCTTTACCTGCGGAGAACTTTGTTGCGAAAAGTTTTACACAAAGTGAATTGTGTAAAAATCTGTGGCAACCCTCTACGAGCATCTCCTTTGATTCATCGACAGTATACATTTCGATACATGTGCAAAATTAAGCAATCAACTGTGCGTAATTATATCGTAAAATCGTGAACCAAGAAATAATTCTTAACGACGCGCGATGCATCCGTAATCGACGCGGAAGCGGAAGAAACTTCGTAAAAAAAGTAAACAAATCATAGGCAATAACTTGTATACTGGTGACATTATTAAAATCGTCCAGTCCACCACGGGGTAGCTTTCTTTTAGAGGTTTGCCAGCTGTCTGAGGATTTGCTTCATTAGCTGCGAATCTAATGCATTATTGTGTGGTCGCCCTCTTATATATATTCCCAATAGCTCGGATTCGAAGGCTTTTCGGGTTGAAGCAGTGGAGTTCATATGATCTACATAGCCTTACCATCCTAAGCGTTGTATCCGAAGACCTATGACGAAGCGAATGCCACCGTACAGCCCATAAAGTTCTAAATCTTCTCCTCCAGATGCCTCAATGCAGACAGCACCAAAAACCTCTCGAAGTCCTTGATTACCTCGAAGTTTCTGCTGCGACGTGGTACGCTCTGTCAAGATGTCGATGTTGTGCATCCATCCTTAATGATAGCATATTCATTCATTCATATCCGGGTACTAACCTTGTCTACAACAAACAAATGCTCCGAGCCGATGTTGTCACCTCGGAAGTTTCGAATGTTAAAAAAACTGGAGAAGTGTCTGACGCCGATTGAACTCGCGTAGGTGCTGATCTTTGCATAGCAACGAGTGGTATCTTACAATAAGACCATGAATGAAACCATTCAAATTTACTCAGTTCATGAGCACATGGTTAAAAAATATGCATGATGTTGCTCTCGTTTGTATTAGGAGAACAGATTGTATTCTGCCCTATTGTCGAATTCTCAGAGCACGTAGCTCAGACTGTTTTTCCCGATAAAACTAGCAAAGATGTCCCCTTCCGAGCTGATGGATCTGGGTTAATGTGGTGGGACGACCAGAGCCTCTGTCAACTGGGTTCCGCAAGGTACACACGGCGGGTCCAAGTGGAAAGCCTATCAACAGTAGTATTAAGTTTCGTGTTTCTGCCCAAGAAAAAACATTTCATTCACATTCAGAGAACTAAACCGATTGAAGGAGAACTGCGCCTAAAACACTTAAAATATGAAAAAGAAGTAAAAAAAACTTTGGACATATCTTGTACAGCAACTTTACGTCCTGGAAACGTGTTTTTAATTCTTATGGAAAGTCAAATGTACAGAGAACAGCGATTACAAAAAATTTGGAATAATGAACGCACTTTCATACGAAATAAATTGAATGTTCTCAACTAATCAAACCAAAACTTCAAAAAGCAAACATTTTGTTTTCAGAAAAATGTAAACCTCACGGTCAAAAAACTTTAAAAGTTTTATCGGACCCAAAATGGCAGCAATACATTGATTTGACTCGTGGAACTTTAGTATGAACAAAAGTTTAGTCAAAAAATACAACTATTTCCCATGGGTATTGAAAACTTCTGGTTATATGTGAAAAACATACGAAGAACAGCCTCGTCTTCGATTCCTTCATTCATTTACAATGGCATTCCTGCTTTATGATATTAAGGCAAAGCTAATGAGAGTCAACAAAAATTTAACACAAGTCTTAAGGAAGCATTAAGTACAATAACGAAAAAAACTCATGTCTGCTATTAAATTAAACAATATGTAATCATATAGCCGTAGGCCATGGCTACTAATATATATATATATATATATATATATATATATATATATATATATATATATATATATATATATATATACTAATATTATAATTTATATATATATTAATATGCTAATAACATAACATAACAAAGCTAATGAGCTTTCTGAACATTTTGTAGACAGCTTGCAGCTGCCAGATTGCACTTTGTCTCCGCAAATTTAACCTTGATACAGATCCACTTCCGCACTTGTGCAGTTGCAAAAATTCTTGCTGACATCTTATTCTTCTGTCCTGCGCTGCGTTAGTTTTTCCATCTGATATATTCTTGAGAGGATTTTTCCAAGTTAACAAATTTTGTCCAGGGTGTATCTAAAAAGTGTAAATCATCTCCACGCACATACTAACGACATAAAACAATTACGTTCCTTTTTTCTTAGATCATGTGAGTTCTGACAAACCGCTAGCTTATGAGGTATCTTGAATCGCCGAAGCTTCTAAATTACCGTCAGTATGCCTTTCGCAGCAACAGGTCTACTGGTGAAAATATGTTAGAAACTAATCTTTCAATCACAATGGAGAGGATTGAGATTGATTTGACAGAGTCCGGCTTCAGGATATTTTGTTGCAAATTCGTGTTTATGGCATTTGTGAGTCTCTTCTTCTAAAGCTAACCTTTGAACCGTTCGTTGCAAATTGTTTTGGATGGGCTTAAGTCTTATATCCACCTAATTAACGCTTGTGTTCCGCGGGGATCCGTGTTTCCTTCGACACTTTTTCCTCATTTTGGTAAATGATTTCCTTTCTTTCCTTGGTTCACGTGGCTTCTTTTCGGACGTAGACCGGATCAAAGACCCAAACTACGTCACTCAAGTATACTTAAAATAATAAGATTATCCATCGATAACGCTTATGCCTTTGAAGCCGAAAGACTTTATGTCACCGGTATGTGAACCAACTCAACATTTACGATCACATATTTCAGATCGCCAAAATTCCTGCGAAATGTATATGTACTTTAAAACGCATATGGAATGCTCTTCCCAACTCCATGTTTGCTTCCCATTACAACCCACAGACCTCCTTTTCCTCTATACCTTCGGCTGTGATGTTATCTGATTCCTGTCACTTAAGGGTACTCGAAATTCCTTTAGCACGGAACAAAAAGCCGGTTTTCTTAAAGTGCTGTATTCTTTACTATACCTTCCCTTACTAAACGGAATAAGTTCCATACAGGCGGCAGTTTATTATACCCTTCCGACTTCAACCAACTTACTTCAAAAATTAACCTCAGTATTTTCTTCTCCAAATATTCCAAAGAATTGCTTATGAGAGGAATGTTTCAAACTCTATCTTGAATTATTATATCAAGATACAATCAACAAATTCAAATAAAAGGAACTTAACATATTAAAACATTCTAAGTACCTTGGTCAGTGAATGCCGATTATAATAAAGGGTGATTTTTTAGCTATTATCTTTTTGTCAACACTGGTTTAAACAGCTGACGCACGTTTCGTGTTTTGTTTCACTGTCAAACATCTTCAGTTTGGTGGAACAACGCTTGCAAATTATTGAATATTATTATCAAAGTGCGTGCCCTGTTAAGAAAGTTTATCGCGCGCTTTTTCCATTTTATGGTCAGTTCATTTTTGGCTCAATGGGCACGTAAATAAGCAGAATTGTCGATTTTGGAGTGAATATCAGCCAGAAGCATTGCAAGTTTGGTGCGGTTTATGAGCTGGTGGCATCATTGGACCGTACTTCTTCAAAGATGATGCGAATCGTAACGTAACTGTGAATGGTGAGCGCTACCGTGAGATGATATCCAACTTTTTTTGCTCAAAATGCAAGAGCTTGACTTGCATGACATGTGGTTTCAGTAAGACGGTGCCACATGCCACACAGCACGCGCAACAATGGACTTATTGAGAGGCGAGTTCGGTGAAGATTTCACGTTCGGGACCGGTCAATTGGGCGCCTAGATCGTGTGATTTACCACCTTTAGACTATTTTTTGTGGGGCTATGTTAAAGCTCATGTCCATACAGACAAGCCCGCTTCAATTGACGCATTGGAAGAAACATTGAAGCATTTATTCGTGAGATATCGGCCGAAATGTGAAAAAGAGTATTTGGACTAAGCGGTAGACCATTTGAGGCGCAGTCAAGGTCAACACTTGCATGAAATTATCTTCAAACATTAAATTATATGGACCGTAATATCGATTCAAATAAAGATTTCATGCATTTTTCTGAATTTTATGTGTTTTCTTTTGAAAAACTTTTCTATAGCTTTAAAAAAAATCGGCCTTTACAGGACATGCGAGTACAACTTTTGAAAAGGCTGAAGTAGCTAAAGTGTCCGGTATCAACTAAGTGTAAATTAGCAGTGCTGAACAGGTTCCGTTCAGTTATACGGGTAATTCGCAATTGTATTCTCAATGCAAAAATTACGTATTCTTTCTTAGTGTGGATTTAATGAGTGCCCATGTTTCTGTCCCGTACACTAGAATCGACCTCACATAACATTTAACCAAATCTAAGATCAGTTTCTCTACGTATAAACATTATTTCATTTCGGAAAATGCTGCTCTGCTTGTTCAATTCTGTATGGGATCTCTTTACAGAGGTTCGCACTGTTATTTATTATTGTTCCCAGATACTTTATCATGTTTGCTGCACTAGTATTACTTATTTTGAGTTCAACGTTTTGCAACTGTTGGCGTTTGTGAAACACTAAATAAAGCCTTAAGCTATTTATGTTTGAATTAAGTTTATTCTTTATAATATTTAACTCTTCTATATAACTCGCCACTATCACTGCATCCTCTGCATATATAATGGTATTTATTAAATTTTAATTTACTTTAATTCCTTTATCTGTGTCTGCTAATATACTTTTAAATATTCCTGCAGAGTACATATTAAAGAGTGAATCTTGATTCTTCAACATTTATCGTAATTTTTGCTTTCTGGTTGCAATACATTATTGTGTATATAGAAACTTTCATCTTTTCTGTTTTTTACTCATTTTTAACGACGTTTGTTGAGAAATCAAGAGAATGCTGAAATACTTTTAAACACCACACTTTTTTTAATAGCGTTAAAATGTATAAAATTCCAGTCTTTTACAAATTCATTTAACTAATTCAATTATATTTCGCTTATTTTAAATTATTTATCATCGGCTACTAATACTACCTCTTCATACTTTGACATACATTATTTTTAACTCACTTTAGATACTGCCGTTTTTTTCTCAGCTAGATATAACATAACAGTTGCATGTGTTGTTTTTGTGGTTCTTGGGTTAGTAATTTGCCGTTCTATTATTATTTAAGTTTTCTCAAAACATCTGGGAAACGTATAAAAAGTGTGTAACGCGTATGTCTGATGTGTTTGCCCAGTTTTATTTCTATACCAAATGTACATACATAGATGACATGTTTCATATACTCATTTATGTACGGCTGTGAAGTGGGTGACGATCAAGATCCAAGTGAACGAGAGCTAATTCAATTTGCTACTCGATACCCAATCTGTTCGCGCATAGAATACATTACAATGTTATGTTAAGACTTAAAAACTTAAATTATATTGAGGGAATTCGAGCATAACATGTTTGAGAAATATTAGCAAATGTACATTGAGACCAGCAATATTAAAGAGGAAGAACACAAAAAAAAAAAACAAAAATTTGTGAACAGTATTAAATTAAATCCTCAACAATAAGTACTTTTCCTGATTTGGTGGCTACATAGTTTTGAATTAATTATACTATTGGTCTGTACACTTCTGATTGATTTTATTACGAAGAATATTGCATTGAAATTTTGCATTTGATAATGCTGACCATGCAAAAATAAGTCGAACACGTTATCAAAAGATGGATACACGTCATCTGAAATAGTTATGAAAACCCTAAAACCGTTTTTATTTTTGTTTATCCATCACATAGTACACGAAAAAGTACGTTCTCTTTGTGCTAGCTCTCAATATCGCTTTACACAGCATATGTGTGCTGCGCGACTAATGATCGTCTACCTATTATTCTTCTGACAGACTACTTCCAATACATAATCAATTAAAGAATAATGAATATAACCTTTTAAGTCAATTTAATTGCAAAACCACTAACATGTTAATGCACCTTGTAACAGATACTATTTATTGATAAATATAATGTAAATGTTACATAAAGATTATATTTATTTTATACATATCATTATAAAATATGTATAAAATAAATATAATTTAAATATAATTGAGTTTGCCCTCAAGGGCATCCCTTTCCCACTTGCTCAAACCTAGTGGATGAACTTCCAGATATACTGAATGTAAATGTCTTTACAACTATTGACTTGGCCGTCATATTGAGGGAAAAACATGAAGACGTTACTGGTAACCGCATGCAAATGATCTTAAACTTAACCTGAAAGTGATACGAGACTAAAGGTCTTTTTATAAAACCGACAAAACCAACATCGCTTACCTCACCAAAAGGCTCTAAATCTAACCAGGTTCAAACTGAGGGTGCTATGTGGCACAATAACTGACCACTACATAATGGTACACAGCTGATGAGAAAACTAAAGAGACTGTTGACAAGAAAAGGAGACCATCTTCTAGTTGATTGCCCAATCTAATAACAAGCAGATACAAAATAACCCCTTGAATCATCTTAACATTACAGGAAAGTATTGAAAGTATTGGTAATGTAAGAGGGCACCATATATCAGCTATGTTCGCAGTGGCGGCCGGATCAGAAATGAGAACGGAACGAGTAATGGTTTCACTAGGGCCTAAAGCTGCGATAACGGCGTGTGTTTAAAAATAAGTAATTTAAAGGGAACTTATTTCTAAACACAAATTAACACTGCGTTCGCCCTTGCCGTAGTGTTGCCTTTTATCTTTCTCTTTCTGTTCCTCTTGCCATCCTACCATATATTATATTTATTTAGATATTAAATATTTATAAAGTGTCAACTTAACAATTTTCAAACACTTCCAATGCCACAACATCACAACTCAACGCCGAACTTCTAATATAAATCGTACTGGGTACATATTTATAGCCACTTTAGAAAAACTTGTTATATCTTACAAATCTAACTTTAAAATAGTTCTTTAAGAAAAACTTAATCAAATTGAAACAACTTTTTGAGCAAAGCTAGTTTGCTCTCTTAAAATGGTCACAGAACACTAAGGCAATTTAACTTCCTCCAAAGTCTTTACAGCTTTCCGAGTTTGGCTTTTAGTCAAATTTGTGTTTTGTTTTTAAGACTTTGTTGAAATACTTGATAATAATTTTCGTTTTTTTTCGTACCATTTTTTTTGTTTTTTTTTGTTTTGTGAGTCGTTGGTGTCTAAGATAGGCTTGGAGTCACTGCGTGAAAAAATAAAATAATATCAAATTCTCAAATGTTTTGCAGGTATTCATAAAATTGCACTTACACATCAGAAACTCGCTATTGGTGCAGACATAATGGCCACAAAATGTATACCGTTTCTATCACCATTGTTAATGGAAAACAGTTTATCAATTGCTCAGTTCAATTGCATTGCAACTCTGGTACAAGAAATGTTTGTAAGAATAGAAAAGGAACAAAAATTGAAGTTAGAACGACTAGGCAATATCAACCAGAATGTCAGGTAAGGTTAATTTTATTGTTTAATGAGAAGGTTTTTTCCTCAAAACGGGAACTTAAATACCAAAAACTTATATAAAAACATCAACATGCAGCTCATCTTACTATGAATTATTTATACTAAGGTAATGTTCTGGTACAAAAGATAGACCGCTTGAAATTATTGTCTGTGGTAAAATCGACCGCGTTCGTCTTAAACTTTGACTCAGAAGCGAAGTTTTGTTTTTATCAATGTATGTATATATAACTTTATAAGCTTCGATAGTCTTTTTTTTATATTTTTAAGGTTTCGAAACACTAAACTGGAGGTCTTGTTCTCAAAATGTGGTACAATGTACTGCCAGACAGCCACCTACATTTACTTAATTTCATGTTTTTCCAAAAATATGCCACTAGATCGGAGCGTGAAGGCGGATAAATGCCATAAAAATTGTTTTTTTTTTATTTGTGCATTTTAATTAATAAATGTTTGGTCTAATTACTTTATCCTAGGAAAATACTTAAAACTAGCTCATTTAAACAATAGCTTAAAATCTAACTTACTGACCCTACACAGGTGCTCTAAGCTAATCTATATCTAATTAATTACATAATAATGGGCGTTAAATTATTTATTTTTTTACATATATTCATATATTTCAATGTTGTCCCAAGAAAAGGTAAAAAAAAACTTGGCAATCTGAACTTAAAGTAAGACTAACCTAAACTAAACTAAGAGGTACTATTAAAACTACTTAACTATATACGGATATGTGCACCATAGCGTATACGGCATTTATATGCGTGACATATATATTTTATATGCTATGCTACACCTTTTTTTTTTTTTATTTACTATATTTCATATTTATATAAACAACTTCTTCTTCTTCTTGTGGCGCTACAGTCCAAGGTGGACCTGGGCCTCAACCAACATGCCTCTCCAGCCAGCGCGATCTTTCGCCAGCTGCCGCCAGTTGCGCACTCCAAGTTGGTTGAGGTCCTTCTCCACTTGTGTGCGCCACCTTATCCTGGGCCGTCCTCTGTTGCGTTGTCCCAATGGCTCAGATTCGAAGACTTTTCGGGCCGGAGCAGTGGTGTCCATACGCTCTACATGGCCTAGCCATCTTAAGCGTTGTATCCGTAGACGCTTGACTAGGCTCATGCCGCTGTACAGCCCATACAGTTCGTGGTTGAATCTTCTCCTCCAGATGCCATCAACGCAAACAGGATTAAAAATCGCGCGCAGAACTTTTCTCTCGAAGAGACCAAGGGCATCCTCATCCGCTTTAAGTAGTGTCCAAGTTTCCGCGCCATAAAGTAGGACTGGGATGATTAAGGTGTTATATAAAGCAAGCTTAGTCTTTCGAGAGAGGGCTTTATTACTCAATTGCCTCTTGAGCAGAAAGAAACAGCGATTGGCAAGAGTGATTCTGCGTTTGATTTCGGTACTGGTGTTATTGTCCCTGTTTACTGCGGAGCCGAGGTAGACGAAGTCCTTGACTACCTCGAAGTTTCTGCTGCCTAGTGTGACGCTCTGTCCGAGACGCCGATGTTGTGTGTCCTTCCTTGATGACAGCATGTACTTCGTTTTGCCCTCATTTACCACCAGACCCATTTTAGCCGCTTCTACTTCAATGCCAGCAAACGCATCATTGACGGCTCGCTGTGTTCGACCAATCACGTCAATGTCGTCGGCGTAAGCTAGCAATTGAGCTGACTTTTGGAAGATCGTACCTCTGGTGTTGACCTGTGAGTTACGCACGATCTTCTCCAGGATGATGTTAAAAAAGTCACATGACAGTGCGTCGCCTTGTCTAAAACCTTTTTTGACATTGAAGGTCTCGGTGAGTTCGTTTCCGACCTTGACGGAGCAGCGAGAGTTCTCCATCGTCATCCTACACAATCTGACGAGTTTGGTAGGAATGTCAAAACTAGACATGGCACTGTATAGCTCGTCCCTATGCACACTGTCATATGCGGCCTTGAAATCGACGAATAGGTGGTGAGTGTCGATTTGCATTTCTTGGGTCTTTTCCAGGATCTGCCGTAGTGTGAAGATTTGGTCGATGGTGGACTTCCCTGGCCTGAAACCACACTGATAAGGACCAATCAGGTTGTTGACAAACGGTTTCAGGCGTTCACACAATACGGCAGAGAGGATCTTGTATGCGATGTTAAGGAGACTTATCCCTCGATAGTTGGCGCAGTCGAAGGGGTCTCCTTTCTTGTGGACCGGACAGACGACACTGAGATTCCACTCATCGGGCATGCTTTCCTCCGACCATATCTTACAGATGAGCTGGTGCATGCGCCCAACCAGGTCATCCCCAGCCGCTTTGAACAGTTCTGCGGACAGTCCATCCGCTCCAGCAGCTTTATTTGACTTCAGTCTCGATATTGCTATCTTGACCTCGTCTAAGTCGGGGGGACGGAATTCTTGTCTATCATCGTCCAAATTAAGTGGAACATTCTGCCTAACAGCGGGATTTGGACCGTCATCGCCGTTTAAGAGTCTGCAGAAATGATCTTTCCAGATTCTCAGAATCGATTGCGACTCTACTACTAGGTTTCCGTTTTGGTCCCGGCAGGCTTCGGTCCGAACCCTGTATCCACCGGATAGCTATTTCACCTTTCGGTAAAACTTTCGGACTTTATTCCTGCCATAACATCTCTCCATCTCTTCGACCGCGCGCTTCTCATGCTCTCTCTTTTTCCTTCTGAGAAGCCGGTTCTCTTCCCTTCTTTTCTGTTCGTAGAGCTCACGAACAGCTCTCGTTGTCCGATGCAGCGTTGCCTGGTAGGCCTCCTGTTTGGCTGCATGTGCCTGCCTGCACTCGTCGTCAAACCATGGGTTCCTCCTAGGTGGTGGCGTGAAACCCAGCACATCAGTGGCAGCTTCTTTGATGGCTTTTTGACAACGTTTCCATTCTTCTTCTATTGTTAGTGCAGGCAGCGTCGAACTTTGGGAGAGTTTTAGGGAGACTCGGTCGGCAAAGATCCCAGCGACCTGTTTCGATTGTAGCTTTCCGACGTCAAACCGTTTCGGCCTATCTCGACTCCGTTGTTCTCTCGATATCCGGGTTCTTACCTTGGCTACAACAAGGTGATGATCCGAGTCGATGTTAGCGCCTCGGAATGTTCGGACATCGAGAATGTTGGAGGAGTGTCTGACGTCGATCGCAACGTGATCAATCTGGTTGACGGTTGATTGATCAGGGGATCGCCAGGTTCCTTTATGGATGTTGCGATGTGGGAACCGCGTACTGCTCATAGAGAGGTTCCGCCCCGCGGCGAAGTCCAGCAGCCTGAGTCCGTTTCCGGAAGTCGTGTCGTGCAGGCTGTGTTTCCCGATGACGCCAGCAAAGATGTCCTCTTTCCCCAGCTGAGCATTGAAATCTCCTAGAACGATCTTGGTGTCATAGCTGGGGCATCGATCGTATGTTCTTTCTAGGAGATCATAGAACTCATCCTTGCTGTTGTCATCCTTTTCTTCTGTCGGGGCGTGAGCGCATATCAGGCTGATGTTCCCGAATTTAGCCTTAATGCGGATTGTCATGAGGCGTTCGCTTACAGGATCGTAGCTTATGACTTTTTGCCTAAGTCTGCCTCGAACAACAAATCCGCATCCGAATAGGCGCTGCCTTCTCTCCCTGTAGCAGTCGCTGTAGTATATGTCGCAGTTCTTCATCTTCTTTCTGCCCGGCCCATCCCATCGCACTTCCTGGATGGCGGTGATATCTGCTTTGTAGCAGTCAAGGGCCTCCGCATATTGTTCGGCTGCACGTGGTCTGTTAAGGGACCTCACATTCCACGTGCAGAACCGAAAATCGTTGTCCTTTGTTCGTTTTCCGGGGTCGTCAACGTTGGATCCGTCCATATCCGAGGCAAGTTGTCGTTGCTGAACTCGGTTATTTTTGTGTGGTGAGGGAGTTAGCCTCACGCACAACCTACAGACTGGTAGGCCAGTCGCTGCATACATTGGTTCACCACACAGCGGATGCTGTGATGGCTATCCAGGGGGCGCCACTTGGAGGCTGTATGTCAACTTGACCTATGCACGGACGAGGATAGTCTTGGCAGCTCGCCATGTTGAGCGCGATCAAGGACATTGCCTCGTGTGCATAGGCCCATGCCCCCCATATAAACAACTTAGGAACTATGTAAACAGGCCACAAGGTCAGCTTTCAGGGTTAGTTACGAGCGGTGACGAGGGCTGGTTTTGGTGGAGCCACCAGTAAAAGTGACGTTCTTTGGCAGACTGAGTTCTGTCTCTGGTGGCGATCGCCCTACTGAACCGGAGGAGTAACCATAGAAAGTGCTCTGCTACCGCCTCTTCTTCTATAGTCCGTGGTCTGTTTAAGATTGGTTTCCCTTATCCAAACTGTTATATATTCACATGTTCATACAAACCAAAACAATTTTATCGATATACTTAACGGAGAAAATTAAGTTTCAAGTGACTTTTGGACACCTGAAGAAATTAAGAAATTGAGCAATCATATATATAATGGCAAGCTATTTAGAATCTTAACACTAGCACCTTTACGTTAAAATGGCCTCGTTTGTCCGCAAGGATACGGCTTTGGTTCTGTTCTGTGTGTGAGTTGGTCTATAAAGGAGTTGTATTGGCCACAGTGTTTACTACAAATTCAATACGATGTCGTCCGTGTTGATTGCCGTCAGCGAGTTGTTGTTAAGTATTAGAATGGATTCGATTCTGAATGACGTCATATGTCGCTACGTTGTCAAGAGGAAATTGAATTTGAAATATAATGTTTATTGACGACATCTTAACAAACATTAGCTCATATACATAGTTACTAAAACTATGTAGACTATCTGTAAACGAAGTGCGAAGGGGATATTTCTTCTTATTACAGTCATTTCCACTACTGTGTATATTCAGCGTGAAAAACTTCTAGTAATGAATTGATTACAATTTCCACTATTGTAACCAATTCGCACTATATTGAATCTTAATATACCACAGTTTCAGTTGTTCGGTTACACATTTATTTTCCCCAGAACTTCGAAATAAAGTCCCAGTTGGGTTTTGAATAACATCAATAGGGTACTGATTGCTTCTAGAACCAAGAAAGCTAATGGGAATGATACTATTGCCGCCCTGTACCTTTTTCGATGCCTTCGTTATAGAATTGCGTTTCTTTTCAAAGAATTCTACGTGACTTGTGTTTCTGAGTCGTCCGCCTTTTGTTTGGTTTGATCCCTTTTTGTTGTCAACTCTTCTTCTCATTCTCATTGTCCTTTATAAGAGGTGCAAGTTTATGAATCGCTCTTCATAGAGTTTGTCTTCGAGTTCCCTTACCTCGACAATAAGGTCATATTGTTCCGCAGAAATCCACATTTGAGTTTACTAATGGACGGACGAATGTATATAAATAATGCGCACTCCAAGTGGGTTGAGGTCGTTCTATACTTGTGCATCAAACAACTTATCTTTAAACACGGCATTACCTCTTGCTTGTTTGCTTTGGGGTACAGCAATCTCTATAACTTTTGTTAAGTTGTTTTTGCTACCACTCAGAACGCGTTAGTCATCAGTAACTTGCATTATTTTTGTTCATTTACTGCCACAAGCAAAGTCCTCCGATTTTTTTCTTCAAATATAAACGACAATATCCAGTTACGAAATTATTTTGAGACAACCCTATAACATAGATAACACCACAGTCCACAAGGGACTATGGCCTAACTTCTTCAGCAACCATTCGCTGTAAGGTATCTGTATGATAGCGGTAAGGCGAATACTTCCAGTCTTCCTCTCGTAACAAAAGTTGCTTTGAAACCAACATTGTAAATGGTAGGAATATATAATGTAATTTTATCTGCTCTAGTATTTGCTGCCGTCAGAGCGTCGCAACAGATTTTACATTTCTGGTATTACAGCACTCTATGCGTTCTTCTGTCCGGTTAGGTAAAGGTAGGAAAATGCCTGTTATGTGTAGCTGTATCTTCATAATAGAAGTTCTGTTACATAGGGGTACAGTAGCGTCCTTGAAATTCCGGTAATCCACTCGAAGGCTTCTAGCTCCTCTCCGTCTCTTTGTAACATATGTATATCAATTACTCAAATCCATAGAATTCTCTGTAAAATTCTGGAAAATGTCGACGCAACATTGTAATACAGTCACTCTCAGTCATATTTATACAGGAGCGTCGATTTCAAATATAGGCAATAAATTTGTCTTAAAAAAATTTTTAATGCATTATTATATCAAGAAAATCATGTTTTTTTGCAACTAAATACAAAAATTATTTTAGAAAAAAAAATTTTTTCAAGCGAAATAAATATAAGACCAATTCAAATAAAAAATGAATAAAAACTAAATAACGAAACTAAGTGAACATTTTCATATTTTAGTAAGATGTTGAACCACCTTTGTTCAATATAACCTGCTGCAGTATCCGTGGCATCGAATCAATGAGGTTTCTAATAGAGTTTGTGTCTATTTTAGACCATTAAAGCTTAATTGCTTCCTTAAATTCACAAACCCCATTGAATTGTCGACCATTTTCAAAAACACCTTTAGAAAGTCTGCTCCAAAGATTTTCGATAGGGTTCAGGTCAGGACTGCATGCTGGCAGTCCAAAATAGGAATACCACGCGAGTAGAGAAAATCTTTAGTGGAGTTTGCCAAATGGTTGGTACTTTTGGATAAAGGTATTACCACAATAATAAAATAAAAACAAAAAAAAGTGAAGTAGGCAGTGTTGCCGTTTGCGTAATTTTTAATTTGTGTTAAAAAGGTATCTATTTCAACAGTTTTTTGACAGCGGGGTTTGGTAATCTCGAAATTATAAGCGGGATAATGAATCAGGATGTATATATCGACATTTAAAAAAAATCTGGAGGAAAGTGCCGTTCGATTTTATTTTTAAAAAAAAAATTTTTGTTTTACCAAAATAATGAACCCAAACACACCTCTTTAAAAGCACGTACCTGGTGTCTATATAATTGCCCAAAAGTAATTCGAACACCGCCACATTCACCGGACATTAATCCCATTGCGAATCTGTGGGACCATTTGAATGCAAGAATACGGAAACATTCGATTACAGGAAAAAAGAACTTGAAAAGCGTATACTCCAAGAGTGGTACGCAATAGAGCTAAATTTTACCCTAAAGTTAGTGGAATCAATGCCAAAAAGACTAAAAGAAGTCATTAAGAATAAAGGGTACGCTGTAAGCTACTAAAACTACTTTTTATTATGTCTTTTACTTTAAAAGATCTTAAATCTATGAAGTGTACGAATACGAATGTGTGATTTTATTTTAATATATCTTCGAAAATGAATTATTCCTGCTGTTATTGCTTTGAAAAAATAAATATTTTTGTTACTTTTTAAAAGACCAGTACTTATAAAATGTAAACAAAGTACCTTTTACATTTAAAATTTTTTTTTAAACTTTTTGAAGCATATTTCAGGAATGAATTCGAGTTGTACGAATATGATTGTGACTGAATGTACATTAACGTCGCGGATACAAATTAAAAATTTTTCTCTTAAAAGGCGGTCTTTATTTTCCACTAACACACTAATTCCACTTCTAATGGTTACTAATAAAATAACTGTATATCATAACAATAATAAACAACCACATGGTTTCTAATTATTAATAATTGAGTGGCACTACAGCCCACAAGGCACCAGGGCCTAGCTTCTGCACACAAACCACCTATAGCTTATTCTGGTTATAAATTACATACCAATATGTTAAGTATTTCGAATATTAAAATTTGTATAGAAAGTATTAAGAGTTTAAATTTTAAATTTTTTATAGATTTATAAATTTAATTAATGACAAAATTGTGTAATGAAATAACTTTTCTTTTAAATATATTACAGTGCAACCTGCTTTCAAATGACTGTACCTTCTGATGTGCCAAATCAGCTGAGAATTTCTTCGGAACAAAATAATCCTTTGGAAATGGATTCTTTGAAAAACGTTTCAAATCCTTTAGTTGTTAATCGTGAGTTGACAGCTCCAATACAAGAAATGGGACTTGGAGTGAAAAGGAACAACTTAAGTGTGATTCAACCTGTGAATTATGTGTATCCACAGCAACAAAAGTCCAACGAGAAGAATGTAGAAAGGTTTACTAACCACTCTAAAATAGACGAAAAGCGATTATCTCCCAAAAACCCTGATCTAATTTCGCTGACAGAACAAGACATTTTAAATTTTTTAAAATAAAATCATACTTAAAAATATACGGATGTGTTATTTATATTTATTTCAATATTAGGAAAGTAGTGAAGCCAATTGCAACGTTTGAACATCCAGCGTATATCACCCCCACAAAAAGTATACAACAATAGTAACAATTATTTGACCCACCGCGGGCTCAATTGATGTGAAAAGTATTTGACCCGTATCCATTGTATGGTATTCATACGACTACAGCTCTAATTAAAGCTTAAAATCATTCCTAGATAGATATCATTATTGCGCACATTAAATTCTTTTTTACAGTATTAGTATTGCATACGTTAGTTTAATTACTACTAACAAACAAAAAAAAAAAGTTCTTGAAGCAATAACCCAAGAAATACGAGGAATTATGACGAAACAAATTAAAACACAATTTATAATAATAATAATTGAGCTTCTACAGCAACTACTCGTGTTGTGCGTGCTACTGTTCTCTTATGAATAGAAGGGACCTACAGTTTTTTGCCGACTTCGAACGGCGAGATTTGAGAAGCTTTTCATAGACAATAGATGCTCATTGAGGGTTGTCAGCAACTCGAAAGTGGTGCTGCCGTGAAAAATGGGAGGTGTCCCTTGGTGTATTAACATAAAATACAGATCACACACATTGTAACGCAAACATAAATATTTTTGAATATCTAAAAATTAAAAGTACTGAGTGAGATAAACAATCGTGTCGCAAATGCGTCATAGAATTATTGTTCATAGAACACGAAATGTCGCGGCGACAACGGAGCGCAAAAGATTAAAAGTAAATGCGAAAAAGTACAACCAAAAAAATTTCGTATATTATGTCTTTACACACGTACAATGAGTGGATAAGTAATTATTTATTTATTCCTTTATTAATTTTTAACAAATAATTATAAAAATTATATGTTAAACAATAGAATAAGCCATAGCATCGAGACCTTAGGCTAAAATTTGAGAATTATAAATACTTCAATTAGAAGATAGAAATCTGTTGCTTTTAAAAAAGTAATGTTTTTTTGAGTTATCAAGATAGGGTTTTGAGAGGAGGAAAGTGAAGTCGATTTGGGAATTTGATTTGTGATTTTGGAAGGTGGGACATTTAGATAGGATATTTTCTAATTAGGATATTTCACTAATTTCAACGCGTAATAAATTGGTATCTGTGGCATTTTTTTGAAAGAGATCATAGCGGGTTTGGCAGAGTCTGTAGATTTACTGACATAATTGTTTGGATATTTTATGTTATAGTTAGGTAAAACAACGAAGAAGATTTCTTTGGCAGTTTCGACTGCAAACCCATTGCCTGGTATATGAACATGACTTAGAATCCACAATAGTTTGGTATGAAGGAATCGGGAATGTAGTTGATGTCGGATGAAGGACGGATAATAACATTGGTTGTTGGGGTTTAGTATAGCATCAATGGAAGAAAGTAAATATCTGCAAATGACAAACTTTTTTTTTTTAATTTTCGGTAAGTTGTAGCGCTCTTAAAATATTAATTATTTCAACTGATTAAGTTGAGGAGTAAGAAGGTAAAAGGAATGAGCAAATAGGTGATACATGCTACCATAAATAGGTTCACATACAGAAACTGAGAAAATTTGCGCAATTAATTCTTATCTGCACAACAGATTTCGCAATACAGCCCCTTTTCATGGAAGAGCATGTAATTAGACACACTAATACAAGAATTCGGAATAATGACCAAGGTACTTAAACAATTGTAAGATTTTTTGACTTTTAGGATAATTTTCTGTCCAGTCAAAAGTAGGTTAACAACTTTTAATTCTTGTGTTTTTCTTTGACTTCAAACCAAAGCTTTACATTGATAATTCGCATTATTTTGACGGAATTTAAGAATCTAATTGCCGAAATATTTCTTTTAAATCAAAGTGTTGTGTCGTTTTTTATTATTAAATCTTCTACAGCTAACTTTAACCAGTTTTTAAAATGAAAAAAAATGGGTAATTTTAAATACTTGACAGCAGAAGCTTCACCAAGAAGACAAAACAATTCCATATATTACTGACTTATTCGAAGGATCATCGACAGCAATGAGACTTAAGGATAATATTAATTTCAAAAGCTGATCCCTCTCTCTCTCTCTCTCTCTCTCTCCCATTGCATTTTCGAATAAGGTGCTTTGAACAGATGAGTCAATGATTAGCTTAATTGCTGAAATTACGTTTGGCGAAAGCAGGAGGAAGTTCTGACATACAATTGCATCAAACCCACATTTAAAGGACGGGATAAAGGTGTCATGATGTGGGGATGTAAGAATATAACGAAATTGAATTCATTTACCGAATTCGTGATAACGAAAATCACACCAGATGAATGTAAGAGGTACACTCGCAGTATGCGAACTAGACTGCCGAACATGTCTCTCTTAAATGGGGGACACTGTGGTCATTAGTTCCATGTTAACCAACTTTTTGAACATGTAAAAAAGTGGTTTAAAGTGAAGGAATTTTTATTTTATTTATGACATAAACAAATTTTTTTTATATTTTGAATTAGTGAATATGTATTTTCATAAATTTGCAATAATAAATATTTAATAACTGCACATACAATTTACTCTTCTGTTAAACTATTATTATTATTATTATTATTTATTAATCTATGATAATAAATACATAAATTGGTTATTACAAAATGAGCGCTAGCTGCGGGGGTTTTCGGCTCTGAGTATATAAACGATTAAAGCTGAATATTTAAACTAGATTTGGTTATAAAAATATACATTTTAAGATTTTTTTTTTCACTAGGTTCACTTAATACTGCGTATGATGATGAGGTGAGGTTGAGAGTCCGGGTGGTTGAAATACGTTTTGGGCAATCACCTATGCCTAAGACGTGTTTAATATCCATTCTGGAGTTGCAGGTTGAACAAACTGGTGGGTTTTCATTTTTAAGGAGATGTTGGTGTGTTAGTGCTGTGTGCCCTAGACGCATTCTGGCGAAAGAGGAGTTCATAGCTTTTGATATCGTGGTAGGGTAGATTGGCTTGGATCTGTCCTTATTTATGCAGGATTAGTGGTGTTGATAGTTCTGTCAGTCAGCGAGTTGGGAGCCTTAATTTTGTGTTGAATATATCTTGATAGGTCTTGTTTGGTATTGACATCGAACAAGAAGACAGGAGCACTGTGAGCAAGATTTGCAGCGGTGTCAGCAGTTTCATCAGCAGTTTTCCTTTACTCCCTACATGGCTCGGGACCCACAAACTATCTGAGCATATAATATATTTGCAATAGGTTTCCCGAGCTATCGTCGTGGACTTGTCAATGGCAATTGATTCCGCAGTAAAAATGGATGTTCTGTTTGACAGTATGTCAATACTTAGCATTGAGCCGTCTTCTAATGTAGCCCAAATGAAACGCTTTTGTCTTTGAGCCGTCCGTAGATATGAGTTTCCATGGATCAGACTTTACTCGTTCTTCTATTGATGGGGTGTTAATGTGCGTACTACTTTTTTTTCTTGCTAAATAATTAATAATATTTGCCCTCGTAGCTGTGTTTTTTTTAAGTAGAATGCGGTGGGAGTTCCATTTGTACCTATTGTTAAAAGTTAAAACTATAATCCTTAAGCTATTTACATTTTCGATATTTACATTATTAAAATTTAACGTAAGCCCCGTACATGATAGTTTACGACAAATATGGAGTGTTTTACACTTTAGGATGGTTCTGATGACATCTGAAAATAAAATTTTAGTTTTCTCTCGATCACTGTATTTGCACAGGATATATATTCATCTGCAGAAATCGTTGATCGAGTAGATTGTGTTGCATTATTATTTTGCTTAAATCATCTAAGGCGATGATAAAAAGGACTGATAGGGGCGAGCCATATGGAATGCCATTGAAAAGAGGGTGGGAAAGAGAGGAGCAGTTGTTAGCTTTGACACAGATCTTTATACTTGTGAGGAACGATTTTATATAACCAATGATTTTAGGTCCGACACCCCAACAACGAAGTTTATCTATGACAAGATGAATACCTATCCTGTCAAACGCTTTTTTGAAATCAAGCGAGAGAATTGCTACATGATTGCGAGTTATTATGGCATTGGATATAAAATGGTCCAATCGAAGCATCGCATCGACACAACCTTTAGATGGTCTAAACGCAACTTGACTAGAACTTATCAGTCTTTTAGAAGCTATAAACCAGAGCAGTCTTTTTGCGACAATTTTTTCTAAAACTTTCGCCATGCATTGAATGAGTGATATCGGGCGATAACCATTGGCATTTTTAGTGTTTTTGTTTTGTTTTGGCAGTGGAATTAGTGTTCCCAACTTCCAATACTGTGCGATGACGCAATGTTTACAATGTTATTGTAAAGGTCAAGAAGCTTAACTTTTATCGAGGTATGGAGGTTTTTCAGCATAGGATAGGAGATTCTGTCCCTGCTTGGGGTTTTTCCTTTAAGTTTATCCAAGTCGAGTTCCAGTATAGTAATTGAGGCTTCGATAAGTTTTGCTGCTGGGGAAACAAAACTATTTACTACGGTACCATTAAGGCAGGTTGCCTTTCGTACATTGAAGTTGGAGCTAAACGATTCGTCTTTGGATTGATTTGACTAGGTGCGTACAAAGATTTGATCTTCCCGGGTTACCATTGGACGAATGTAAGCGAAGAGAAATTACTTGTTAAGCAGTGGATTTTATGCCAGATTTCGGTCAAACCGAATTACTTTTTGTAGTGAAGCAGCCTCTTTGTTTACATTGGACGAGGGTTTTTGTCTGACAGGTATTCTAAGATGGGCTTGTTAAAACAAGCCCAGTTAGCGGCGTCAATCTTGAATTTACGGTTTGTCAAAAATTTGCCGTGTTCTGATCCAATGATTATGGTGGAAATTATAGGGAAAATTTTAATTTTAGTTATGGTAATATGTGAGCCCCACAGACCACTCCAGGCGTTAACATCACCGACAAAAATACAGGGGCTGTGGATTTGTTGCATGATGTTTGGTAAGTCAGAACTCCAGAAAGTTTGGTCTGCATGGATATATATACAGACAATTGTCAACTTTACCTCCAGTTGTATTTCTATAGCTAGAGTTCGAATATTTGAATTGATGGGTGTTAGAGTATGGGGGATGTTGTTTTTTATTAACAGAGCTACGCCTTGTTTTGCAGTTGTATTCTCAGGAAGATTGTGAAAGTAGTAAGTAAAAGATGCAGTTTTTTGGCGTATTAGATTTAGATTGGTGTGCAATGTGTGTTTCTTGGAGAGCTAGGACAGTTGTGGACTGCTCCGTAATGATTATATACATTTCATCATAGTTGATAGTGAAACCTTTCATATTCCACTGGATGATGTTGATAGAGTTAGAGCACGCGTTATTATAGGATAGGTTAGGGTTTTGAGAATGGCTAGTCTGTTGGACGAGGCAAGCGGACTGCTTGCCAAGGGTCAGGGGAGGGATGCATATGAATATGCGACTGCTGTACAGTGATCCATGAAGGGCCGGATAATCCAGTGCCTGAACAGTAGGGTTGTGGGTATAATTATAGATCAAATTATTGTTCTGATTGAGTGAAAGCTGATATTGGAGATTGTGCTGCATTGGTGTTGTTAAATGAGTTTGTTTGAGTGGGTGCGATTTTATCGGAGGAAATTGACTTAATTGAGTTTATATTTGTAGACGTTGAGTGAGTTTGGTTGGTTGATGGATGAGAGCGAGGTGTCATTGGGTGAAGTGATAGTAGTGGAGAGATTTTCGGTTATGGGTTTAGTGAGAGGCTTAGTGGTATTGTTGTTTCCGTCGAAGGCCAATAAGGGAGAGCTTGAGATTTTTTGATAACCGGGAGATGTTGGTTTATTTTGTTGTAGGGAGCTTGTAGATGTTTTAGACAAGGCAACGCACTGTCATGTAACTTTTTTAACATCATCCTTGAGAAGATCGTGCGTAACTCACAGGTCAACACCAGAGGTACGATCTTCCAAAAGTCAGCTCAATTGCTAGCTTACGCCGACGACATTGACGTGATTGGACGAACACAGCGAGCCGTCAATGACGCGTTTGCTGGCATTGAAGCGGAAGCGGCTAAAATGGGTCTGGTGGTAAATGAGGGCAAAACGAAGTACCCGCTGTCATCAAGGAAGGACACACAACATCGGCGTATCGGACAGAGCGTCACACTAGGCAGCAGAAACTTCGAGGTAATTAAGGACTTCGTCTACCTCGGCTCCGCAGTAAACAGGGACAATAACACCAGTACCGAAATTAAACGCAGAATAACTCTTGCCAATCGCTGTTTCTTTGGGCTTAAGAGGCAATTGAATAATAAAGCGCTCTCTCGAAAGACTAAGCTTGCTTTATATAACACCTTGTTCATCCCAGTCCTACTTTATGGCGCGGAAACTTGGACACTACTAAAAGCGGATGAGGATGCCCTTGGTCTCTTCGAGAGAAAAGTTCTACGTGCGATTTTTGGTCCTGTTTGCGTTGATGGCAACTGGAGGAGAAGATTCAACCACGAACTATATGGGGTGTACAGCGGCATGAGCCTAGTCAAGCGTCTACAGATACAACGCTTAAGATGGCTAGGCCATGTAGAGCGTATGGACACCACTGCTCCGGCCCGAAAAGTCTTTGAATCTGAGGCATTGGGACAACGCAACAGAGGACGGCCCAGGATAAGGTGGCACGCACAAGTGGAGAAGGACCTCAACCAACTTGGAGTGCGCAACTGGCGGCAGCTGGCGAAAGATCGTGCTGGCTGGAGAGGCATGTTGGTTGAGGCCCAGGTCCACCTTGGACTGTAGCGCCATAAGAAGAAGAAGAAGCTTGTAGATGAAATGGGGGGCGAGAGATTTAAGTTGTTTTGAGTAATTGGGTTTGGTTGTGTTGTTTGCAGACTAGCATTGCATGCAATTTTGGAGTATGTTGCTTGAAGGGGTAGGGGAGGGGTTTAATTCCATGAACATTTTTTTTTGCGTCTGCCGTACTGCATTTGTGTAAGGTTTTTATTTTGAGTGTCTCTTTTGTTTGCTTGACTTTACCAGAACAAGCAGGCTACCGTGGCGCAATTGTGATATTTGCTCGTAGGCTGTGCTTATGCCGTCGATGGCACGCGGCCCAGAGGCCATCATGGAAAATGTTTGTACCGCACTATGTATGTATGTAAAGGCTTGTATTTTCACTTAAAGAAGAAGGAATGCACCTTTAAGGAAAAAAGAGATTAGTCACGGAGAACGCACTGTTAGAAAACTAGCAGGAGAGAAGACGATTGGTAGAACGATGTTGCCTGGTCGGGTGTTAGTCGATGACTGTGTTAACCTATTTATTGTAGCAACTGTTTTTAAACGAATAATTTTGAAAATTGTTTTTTAGTTCAGAAAAATAAGCACGATATACTTCAGGAGCGGTGTGTGATTTACGATGAGCTCTGAGACTGGTATTAATTGAGGTTTCAAAGAACCAAGGAGGGGGAAGAGGGTTTAAGATTGATTTGTTGGTGAGGAATATTAAGTCTAATTTAATAATTGAGTGGCACTACAGCCCACAACGGACCAGGGCCTAGCTTCTACAACGACTACTCGTGTTGTGCGTGCTACTATTCTCTCACGAGTAGAAGGGACCTACAGCTTTTTGCCTACTCCGAACGGCGAGTTTTTAGAAGCTTTTCATAGACAATTGATACTCTTTGAGTGTTGTCAGCAACTCGAAAGAGGCGGTGCAGTGAAAAAATGCGAGGTCCGGGAATCGAACCCAGACTTTCTGAGCGGCGGTCGACGCACTTACCACTACGCCACAGCGACCACAAAAAACTAAACTTAACTTTCGCCCCTATCTGATAAGGAATATATAGGTTATTGCAAAGAATAGAGTTATGCTCTCGGGGACAGAATTTTTTTACTAAATTTAAACTTTGTTGCTTGAATAACTAAAACAAAGGAAACCGGGCTGCAATTAAATTTGTTGTATGAAAGTTCTTTATTATGTCGAGTTAAACAATCAACTGTTTTTAAATTTGAAGCTAGTAAGCATAGCTGTGTTTTCTACAGACATGAGAATGCTTGTTTTTGGTTGAAGAACAAGTAGCTCCAAAATAATAGCACCAGGAAAGAATATCTTAAAAGACGGCGTTCAGGTCATAATAGATGCTATGAGAATCAAGAGACGGGAGAGGGGGAGAAAGGGGAGCAGAAGTTTCCAGTTCGGACGGAGATCTTTCTATTTTGCATGAAGTTGAAGATGTATCTGATGATGTAAGGCCCAATTTTCCAAGCTTTTAGTTGGTCGATGATGGAGTGAATGCCAAGTTTGTCAAATACTTTGACAAGTCAAGACATATAAGAGAAAGGTGATCTCTCTTAGAAAGTGAACTGCTAACTTCTTTGGAAAGTGAGAGATTTTGTGTCCTCCCCTAAGCAGGAGTCTTGCCTTAAAATTTGTTGAATGCAATTTCTAGTTCAAAAAAACCAATGTTTTTATCAATAGTTTCTGAATCTTTTGAAAGGGAAAATAGTACAAAAGGAGAAGAAAGGAGTTTGTTTGAACGGAAACAATCAGTAAATTTGTGATCATTAGATTCTTTGGACCAGAACTCAGCAAAGGTTTTGGCTATGGATTGGGGATTTGTGATATTGGTGTAAGAGAGGATGAAAGGCAAAATACCGTGAATGAGGTGATTATGCCACAGAACTTCCTAATGTAAGCGCTGGAAGAGTAGGGGTTGTTTTCAGAAGTTAATTTAAGCATTAAGTCGTCTTTTGAATTTGCCTGTTAATTTGCCCTTTATAAAAAGCATTAGCCATTTTATGCGAGATAACATCAGTAGAAATATTGCATTTCAAAACATTCTTAAGTCTGTTTCGTTCTTTTTTAAGAACTTCGAGTTGTTAATTCCACCAGGGCACTGTGGACTTCCCTGGTGAAATATGCGTTTGTTTGTTTGAAATATTAGCACTTTGAAGGATAATTTTGTGGATGTTAACAGATTCTTTGGTGATGCAGGAACGGCATGGATAATCATTCATTTGCTTATTTAGGAGTTGTTGGTAAAAAGTCTAATTAGCAACATTCGTTTTAAATTTTGGTTTTCCTATGGAGGAAGAAGTAAAACAATGAAACATGGAAATCACATTTCGAAAGTAATCACTTTAACATAGATCATTGTGAGAGGTCCATTTGCCAATATTGGGAAACAAAACGAAAGATCAATATGGATAAATGTGGAGTCGGTACTGAAATGAGTGGAAGGTCTGTTATTAAGAAGGCGGTAATCTGATTTAGTAATAAGGGAGGATAGAATGTTGCCACGATGGTTGTTTTTGGGCGAGCCAGCTAGTAAAGTCAACAAAACATTATTAATGTTTCCTGTGTAAAAAAGAAAGGGATGTAAGCATTTATAATTGAAAATTTGAGTTTAGAGGAGACCGTTATGCCTAAAGCTTTTAATGTCATTGTTGAAGTTAATTACGCTATAATCAATGGAGGAATTAATCAAAAAAACAATACTGCTATGGGATTGATTTTGGGGTAAAATTTATTGGATTATTAAATATTGATTTTTAAGTGTGTTTTTTGAAGCGTTATAATTTTAGGGGATAACAGTTTAATAAGTGTTAAAAGTTCATTATAACTATTTAAATATACTTCAATATTAGATAAAGGTATCTGATTTGAAGTTTTTATTGAAGCGACCCGGCCAACGATCTCCCAGAACTGGGCTACAGCAACGCGAACCGAAAACATCGGGACAGTGTTGGGCAAATTTTAGTCGAATAATGACTGATGACATGATTAGCCATTAGTTGCTGGATACAAGCTATTAATGATTAAGTTTGTTCATTAGCTATACAAGTAATGATTGGCGACTAAATTATTCTTTATTCTTAGAAGTTACTCATGACTAAATTAATCATTATTTATAAGTCACGACTAACAGTTAATCATTAGTCATTAATCACTAAATAAGAGTATTTATTCAAGCCATATCTCTGTTTATACTAAAAACAAACTTAGGCAAAGTAATTAGTTATTTCAACTGAGTTTTTTTTTTTTAATTTTCAAAACAAAGTAATTCTACTTCACAAATAAAAAAGGCAAACATAAGCTTAATAATAATTATAAATACATAACTTAACTTTTACATTAAAGAATAAATAAATACATAGTAAATAAATACATCAAGTTTTATCATTTATAGATTAAATACAAATAAATACTGACATGCTCGCTATTTGTGGGTAATGGAGTCCGACCGAAGGCCACTTTTTCGGCCGAAGCCGAATATAAAAAGTTAATAAAAAGCACTTTATTTTAAAAACTTAGTCAGCAAAGTAGCTCAATAAACTTTGATGATAAAAAAATTTAACAATAGAAGTACAAATGGTGAAAATTAGTTAATAATTAAAATTAAACAACTTGATATTGTACGCAAGAAATAAATGTTTAGCAAAATTTTGTCCGTGTAAATTAGCCTTCCTATCAGCATAAATCTGCCCAGAACCATTAAATTGGACCTCGCTCGCTACACTAGTTGGAGGAGCTGATAAATACATATGTATATTATTGCTTCCTTTTTTAAGTAATGAAAATCAGCGTTCCTTGTAAGCAGCAGTTCATTAAAACAAGATTTGCTATGTTTTTCGAAAGGTGGAACATGAATTGGAAGATCCACTTATTGTCATGCGAAATCCACAGATTTTCGATTTCAGGATTATGATTTAAAGAAATTGAAGGAACAAGAGGTTCATCATTGGTTAAATACTTGGTTATGAATCAGGAATCGATAAACGTTGCAATAGATAATTCAAAAAATCCTTTTTTTAAGGAAAAGCGTTTGTTGACAGACTAAAAAAAACGGGTTTTTAAAATATTTATCTCTTTGGAATCGTTTTCTTTTAGTGCGAGTTTTATATTCAACATAGCTATCAATGGTATGATAAGTGACACGGATGCAGAATCAGCAAAAATATCAAGATTAGCTTGATAGCAACATTTTAAAACTGTTGTCAACTTCTTCACCAGAATCCACGCGTCCATAGTCGGCACTTGAATTCCGTCAAGTTCAGTGATATAGAGAGTGAGCGAAACTTTGTGTTCTTTTTACATTAAACCAATAGAAATAAATTGCATGCATAAAAATTCAGACCAGCTTATTACTTTCCAACTTCCAAATGCACGTTATGTTGATTTAAAAGTTGTCAAACAAATATTTCAATATCAAACAAACCAGGCTTTAATTCACAGAAAATTCAACATTCGGCTTCGGCAAAATTTTTGGCCTCATTTGGCAGAAGCCAAATGTTTTGCCGAAGGAGATATTTTTAGCCGAAGGTGGCCGGAGACGAAGCCGAAGCCGAATGTTGCGTCGGACTCTAGTGGGTAATCATGATACAAAGTTAGTCATGACTAAACATTAATCATGACTAACCGTCAATCATATGTGTGAATAACGAAAATTGATGACTAAAACATAGTAGTGAATAAATCCGGCAACTAATTTAGTCATGACTAACGTTTAGTCATATTTCTTTAGTCATTAGTCATCATGTTATTTTATGCCCAACTCTGTATCGCGGTCATTGCAGTTGGATAAGGTTTTTTGATTAAGATAAGACATTATCTGCTTAAATTGGAAGATCAGTGTTGAGATGAATATCGCTTGAAAGAATTGTATTGCTCCATTAAGAATGATTTATATATGAATATGGGTCTTCGATAAGAGTGTAATATGTATTTTCTTGCGTAAGTTGTTAGATTAGACTGGATATTTGAGATTAAGGGTTATTTTTGGTCTGTACTGTGAATTTTTTGTTCGTGCAACTTTTAGTGGGGTGGCCACGGATTTGACAATTTCTGCAACGCATTGCGTTCGGAAAGTATTCCCTCACGCTGTGGGATGGAAACGGTTGAATGAAAGACGTACAAATCCAGTATTACATGAAACTCCATCTTGATTCCTGGTTAATTTAATTACATCGGAGACGCCTTGGCTGCTCATTTCCCTCACAATTTCATCTTCCGGGATCTGGAATAAACACGGGGCGTATATTGTGCCTATTAAATTATTAAATGAATTGTGCAAATTCACTTTAATAGGGTAAATATTAGATAGTATTTTTTTTTTTTTTGATAAGAACATGTCAGCAATTCTCTGTTTACGACGGAGAATAAGTAGGTTTCCAACTCGGAGTAAGGAAATTGATTCATAATTCGTATTGATGCTGTCGATACTTTTTTGAAGATGAATACACTATATCAAATGAGTGGATTTTTGTCATCACTAGTAGCTATAAATATAGGATCTGATAAATTAGGAGAAATTGATTATGGAACTAAATGTATAGAAGAAGAGTTGTTTGGTTTAGTTTTTGTTTCTTTTTACCCGATCCAAGGGATTCGGGATATAGAATCTCGAACCGGTTACTCGGAGACCCACCGCTTCGGAGATTCATTCTGCCTTTCCAAAAAATCAGAATTGATATCTCGGTTAAATGATTACGGGATAAGCAGTTAAGATTCAATAAATGTATACAAATAAATAAGAACTTAAAATCAATTAATTACTAAGTTAATCAGTAAATTAATATAAATCGGGAAACACAGCCTGCACGACATCACATCCAGAAATAGACTCTGGCTGGTGGACTTCGTCTCGGGCGGAATCTCTGTCATTAGCACGCTGTTCCCACACCTCAACATCCTTAAAGAAACCTAACGAACAATCAACCATCGATCAGATATATCACATTGCGATCGACGTCAAACACTCCCCCAGTATTCTCGATGTCCAATTCTTCTGAGGTGCTAACATCGACTCGGATCATCACCTTGTTGTAGCCAAGGTAAGAACCCGGATATCAAGAGAACAACGGAGTCGAGATAGGCCACAACGGTTTGACGTCGGAAAGCTACAATCGCAACAGGTCGCTGGGATCTTTGCCGACCGAGTCTCCCTGAAACTCTCCCAAAGTTCGACGCTGCCTGCACTGACGATAGAAGAAGAATGGAAACGTCACCACCTAGAAGGAACTCAAGGCGCATAGAACAACGAAAGCTGTTTGTGAGCTCGACGAATAGAAGAAACATGGTAGAGAACCGGCTTCTCAGAAGGAAAAAGAAAGAGCATAAGAAGGAGGCGGTCGAAGAGATGGCGAGGTGATAGCACAGAAATGAAGACAGGCCATTTCAAAAGAATTTTTGACGGCTATAACAGCCCAAATCCCTCTGATAGGCAGGATGTTCCACCATTTTTATACGATGATAGAGAAGAATTCCGTTCTCCCGACTTGGACAATGTCAAAAAGCAATATCGAGACTGAAGACCAACAAAACTGCTGGAGCGGACGGACTGTGAAAAACCGTTTAAAGCAGCTAGAGATAACCTGGTTGAGCGTATTCACCAGCTCATTTGTAAGATGTGGTCTGAGAAAAGCATACCCGATGAATGAAATCTCAGTGTCATTTGTCCGGACTACAAGAATGAAGATCTCTTCGACTATGCCGACTATCGAGAAAGGAAGAGAAGTTCGTCGTGTACAAGATCCTCTCTGTGGTATTGTGGGATGGCATGTAACCCTTCGTCAACAATCTCATAGGTCCCTATCAGTGTGGTTTCATGACATGGTAGTTCACAAAGGACCAGATCTTCACTCTACGGCAGATCCAGGAAAAGACCCAAGGAATACAAATCGACACGCACCACCATTCGTCGATTTTATGGCCTCATATGAGAGTGTGCATAGAGCCGAGCATGGCGTACCTACCAAAAAAATCGCTGCTCCGTCAAGGTTGGTAACGAACTCACCGACGCGCGACGCGCTGTCATATGACTTTTTCAACATCCTACTTGAGAAAGTCGTACGTAACTCACAAGTAAACATCAGAGGTACGATCTAACAAAAGCCCGTTAAACTGATAGCTTAAGCCAACGAGATTGACGAGCTTAGAGAAACCAAGCGGGCCATTCATGACGCGTTTATTGGCATTGAAGCTGAAGCGGTTAAAATGGGTCTGGCGATAAACGAGTGCCAGACGAAGTATATGCTGTCATCGAGGAGGGACTTAAAACACCGACGTCTCAAACAGAGCGTACCACTAGGCAGCAAAAACTTTGAGGTAGTCAAGGACTTCGTCTACCTCGGCTCCGCGGTAAAAATTGGACGTCAGTACCGAGATCAAACGCAGAATCACTTTTGCCGATAGAGTCCTCTCTCGGAGGCTTAAACTGGTTTTGTACAACAGCTTAATCATTCTCCTTTACGGCGCAGGAACATGAACGCTGCTAAAATCGGAGAGCTGGAGAGGCATGTTAGTTGAGAACGAGGTCTACCCCGGTCTGAACGAGGTCTACCCCGGTCTGTAGCACCATGGAAATAAGAGAGCGATTTGGATTTTGACATCAAGGCCTATTTTTGTTTTCTATTTGGTCCTCTAGCCAGATAATTGTTTGCCTATCCCTTAACTAGGATTGATCCTATAAGGTCCATAATATTCATGCTTCCCACAAGTTTCTGTGTGCTTTATGGTCTTATTGTTCTTGAAAATTCAGGTGAAATTTCATTCAATCCTCTTTTCGTAATATTTCTTGACTGTAATGGATAGTTAATAATTATTTACAAGAAATCTTCTCCTTTTTTAGCGCCTTCGTTTCGGCGGACCAGCTTCGATCTGAATCCATACAAGCCTCTTTTATCTGCCTATCTTCCTAATTCACAATACGGTAGGAATTTCATTATTAAATTGATTATTTCATAAATATTCTGCAGTAATCTATTAAATACAGCTATTCACAATTGAGGAAACAGTTTTTAATTTTTATTATTTTTTATAAATGTCAGTGATTAATAGTTCATTAATTTAAACATTAAGAACTTATAATAATTTTTCAAAACTTCAATTCAGGTTTGTACTTGAGCATATATCTGAAAAGAGAAAGAAATTAATCAATTAATCAATTGCTTAATTGCTGTAAGGTTTATGCTCTTAAACGTACTTATCCAATTTTTCCCAAAATGACATTAATACCGCACGATCTAAATGTCGTTTTGTTTGCGATAAGTTCAAAAGATTAACAGCCCATTTTGCCACATTACTATCCAATTTCATTTCATTGAATCTTAAATGGAATGCGCAAACTGAAACCAAAAAAGGAAAAAAGAAACATGAAAATTGTTCATACATAGTTTTATTATATTTAGAATAAGATTAATTTTTTTTTTAGACAAGCACTAAACATTGCGGATCAATTATCAGAAAAATTAAGCAACATCATTTTAAAGGCAAAATACTTTCAGAAAATTGATCTTCGTTTTATTCGAAGTTAAGAAATCTGAAAGGAAACAAAGATAAACATATTTTAAATGTACTTTTGGCATTTAAAATGAAATCGCTAGGTGTATGGAGAACCACAACCCAAAACACCAAGACTTATATTGAAAAAGATATACATTTTTCTAAAGACCAATTTCCCAACGCCGTACCGCCTAAATTTTTAGGCTATTTTCTCTAGGTATATGTAAGATTTCAGATCTCAACTACGAAGTTTTGGAAACCAATATTACTCGTGTTATCCGCGAAGTATCGCTACGCTTAAATGAATTGCCCAAAATTTTATCTTCCGAATGAACCACCTCAGACGTAGGCATGACCAACATTCACATAATATCATTTTCAAAAAGTAAATTTCATCAATTGCTCTTTTTGTCCACAAGAATTGTAAGTTCAGTTTCAATTTTAAGTGGTAGATTTTAGATTATAAATCAAATCCAACGATGAAACATCCTGCAGCACTCTCTGAAATTGACTGTTTTTTGAGGATATGGTGGTTTATTGCGCGAATAATCTGACTCGTTGATTGCAATTTCGATGGCTTAAGAAGGGTATAAGGTGGTGATGACATACATAGGTGTCAGGTATATATATAAGCTTTGTGTGCAGTTTGGCAACTATAAGGAAGTTTATCATTGCTGTACATGTCAAGGAGGCATGTGGATGCTACACCACTTCATTCCCAAGTAACCTTACGTGTCCAGGGACCCGAAAGTTCCATCCTTGGGAGTTTTCTTCAGTTATAACAGACGAGTCCCTTTTTAATATTACGTTGGGTGAACCGTGTCCCATTTGTTTTAAGCTACGTTTTGAAAAATTTTATTTCCGGAAGAAACTGGTGAAAAGTTCAGAAATCGAAAAGCTTTTTTTCCATCAATGTACAAGCTATTTGCACATCAAATTCAAAATTTAATGATGTAGTTGATCGATGGCCAGGCTCGACTCATGACAGCCTTATATATTTCATAACCCTGCGGCTAAATTTCATTTCGAAAATGGGTCTGCTTGGAATGCAATAATATTAGGAGACAGTGGATATTTCTTGAATGAATATCTTTTGACTTCATTCGAGTCACAAATAAGAACAAGAAATACTATTGAGAGAAGCTTTAGTTTGTGGAAAAGGCGAGGGTCTTTTTCGGTGAGTAATTTCAAGTCACGATTAATTAAGAATATAGTAAGACTACAATAAAAGTTTGTTTAGTTGGTTGATACGTGTCATAAGCACATTTTAATATAAAAATAACTATTTCCAAACTCTGTGTTCTTCCTGCTTTAATTTTTTTTCCGTTGTGAAGATGAAGAATTCTGAGTTCATGCTCTTCTTTTTTTGTTGGACATGAAGCTCATGTTCAATTTGTTTGAATTCCAATTTCGTTCGGGCTATGTGTTTCTGCAGTTCCCCAATCCCAGACGGGATTCATCCAACGGTGTTACGGTGTTATTATGACTTGATACTTCTTTTTTAAACTGGGTTTCGAGCTTACAAGCCGTCAATGTTGGAAGACATAGCCAGTACTGTTTCATTCGCACCTGAAAATGCTGCCTGTTTTGTTTCTCCGCCACCTGTTTTATACAATTCGTAACGATTGTGTGTGGCTTTCTATTTAGTATATTTTAAATGTTCTCACACCTTATCTTAAAATTTTTCGATTATCGTATGTTCACGCCACTCGCACTGTTAAATAAATCTGCAATTTTGGTCCACGCAGCATCTTTTTCTTTATTGATGTTTGCATCAGTCTTTTTATTTTCTATAATGGATTCACACCCATGCCATATAAAGGTAGACACAGTTGATACTGCAAATACGGTCAAATAACTATCCAGCTGTTATTTTTCAATTGAAAAACTGAAACTACTTTAAATAACTTCATAGGTTGAGCAACACGCAATCTTCTTTCATTCGTTGATTTTCTGGAAGTGTCTGAACATCTTACTTTCCTTTATTTTTCTTCACTCTCCAACATGGAGTCGTTCTTCATTCTACTGCCAGATAATACCCCACTAGCATAGTTCGCTTAAGGCGCTATTACATTATTATAAACAGATATTAGGCCTAGAAATTGAAAACCATTGTAAGATTTAATTTAACACGATTGAATGCGTAAAACTTACATAGATAATTGTGTTTACATTTTATATAAATATATTGGTCTCGTGCTGAAATATTTATTATTGATTTTGACGCAAAACCTTTCCCTATCCGGTAAAGCTTGAATGATAACGAGTGGAGATGTATGATAATACGCCAATCAAGCGCGTTTAAAACTTAATTGCTTTGTGTTAATAAGGTAGTTTAATTCCATAAAACATTGCAATTATTTATTCTAAGATGTTGGCGGAGCAGGATATAAGGGATACCGGGTGGTATTTATTAATACTATTAGACTTGAGGATACGAATTTTTTATTTTTCAGCTCTGCTAGATGAAGCTGGTATTGGGGTTTTGAAGTATGGAGTATGAGATGTGGTGCCTTTGCACTGTGTAAGCAGTGAATGTGCTCTAATTGGGTTATATCAGTTTCCCAATTAGCGCGACATTGCGTATTATTATCGATAGGGCAACGCCCACCCATTTGTTTGTATTTTAGATAAAATTGGGTGGGAACTTATCATCAGTCGATGCTTGTGACCATCGGTGAGTAAAAAAATTTGTAATTTCGCTTGTGGTGAGTATGGAGTTTCTAGGAGTGCTAGTGGCTTTGATTGCCGGATGCTGTTGTCTGTAATGCAGCAAATTTTGTGCCAAACAGTATGCCTAGAGGACAAATGGAGGCTTTGAATTGCTCAAAACATTTTAATTTAACCTGCTTACGAATGTTTGTATTCGATTTTCCATGATTTACCTCAGCGCAGATTTCAATGTACCGTCGATCCGGCCTAAATAATGAACTCAATTACAATTGTGTATATTAAAATCGCCCGCAATAACGCTATGAGAGGTGATTTATTACAAGTGAGGTTAGTGTACATAGTAAATGGGAGTTAAATGTACCAGGGAACGCATATGAAGAGCTGAAGGTACCCAGCGAAGGCGTGAATTGAATTAAAAGCAACAGAGGTCATAAATAAAATGAAGAGTGTCGCAGACAAAACAGAGCCCTGAGGAACACCAACGCTAGAGGTTCGCGGGTTTTTATCGTATTAAAGAGTAAAAGGAGTGTTTTATTCCAAAAAAGGTCTTCAAACGAAATGCTAAATGTTTTGGTGAGAAATCACATTAATCGTCGCTTTTTGGTTATTGTTGTCTAATAAAAACATTTTTTTCATTATATCTGTCCGAACGTTTAAACAGAAGTTTCTGACATGGCCAAGCTATAGAGAAGGACAGGAAAGATCAAGCTGTTATACAAAACCAGTTTGATCATTCGAGAGAGGACTTATATACTTTGTTTCCGCTTCCGTTTCAATATCAGTAAAAGTCTCAATGACGACTTGCCACTTAAACAGCTCAACGGACTTTTGCAAGATCATGCCTATGATGAGTTTCGTACGATCTTCTCAATAAAGGTGTTAAAAAAGTCACATGACACTGCGTAGCCTTGCATGAGAACTTTTTTGATATTGAAGATTCCGGAGATTTTCGGTTTTGATAAAAAAATGGTTCAGCTCTTGCAACTTTATTCTCTACATTGTTATCTTGACTTCGACTAGGTCACGGGGCCTAGCTTCTACAACAACTACTCGTGTTGTGCGTTATACTGTTCTCTCACGACCTACAGTTTTTTGCCGACTCCGAACGGCGAGATTTGAGAAGCTTTTCATAGACAATTGATACTCTTTGAGTGTTGTCAGCAACTCGTAAGAGGTGGTGCCGTGAAAAATGCGAGTTGTCCCGTCCGGGAATCGAACCTAGACATTCTGCGGGGCCGTCGACGCACTTACCACTACGCCACGGCAACCACAAGGATGTAATTCCTCGATGTAATTATACAAGCATCTGAACTTCAAAACTGCTTTAAAAATCTGCTCAAATCTCCTCAATTTTTACTTTTACCACAGTATGAGGAGCAAATTTTTTTGAAGTACAAAATGTAATCAAAATCTCCAAAGTTGGAAAAGTACCATGAGACGACCAAGTACCTCAAATCTATGAAAATGTTTAAATTATTTTTTATTTTTTTTGTCTGAACCAATGAATACTAAAGAATATTTAAAACTTGTGTAAGTTTTAATTACAAAAGGGAAGGCATTTCTTTCTCTTTGATTCTATTGTACGCAAAACGTTTTTTCCTATGAATAATGTGGGACTACCAAAATTGTTGTTTTATTGGCAGCGATATGGAAGCAACTTTGTAAATTTACAAAATTGGGCACGCTACTCAATTATTATTAATTACATCCTTGAGAAGTTTTATGATTATTCATTAATATTCGTTGTCTATACTAGATGTAATTAATAACCTTGGTGTAATTTCTAATACAAAAACAAACTGTTCTTTGCATTATGATTACACGATTGCAACGTAATGTTTGAGTTATTTTCATCCATAAGACAAATTTTTTCTAACCTATTATAACCCGACATATTTCGGGTTGTTTTGTTACTGCTATAATTTTGTTTGTTTAGGCGTGAGTTAAAAGGCAGATATATGTATATTCGGAGAAGAAATGAAAGCAAAGTTTACAGCGTGAGCAGGTGTAAACTAAATTTCTGTTGCCAAAGAAGAAAATTTGGTGCAATGGTCTACTTCTGGAGATCGAAGAGAAACATTCTATACAAGTCAAGAAATTATATCATGAAAAGCAAAACGAATATAAATTGTGTTTTTTTCCATTTATATGTAATTTTTTTTTCTTTTTCAGGAAAACAAAACTACAATTTTTCTTAGTCTTAAAAAAACTTCACAAGGCTTTTTTAAATAACTTCTTAACTCTCAGTGAAACCACCTCCCAATAACCACACAATTCCTCATATGTAAAGAGTCCAACTTCCATTTTTGACTTGCTGAAGTTCTTAATAGGTTAAATACATAGAACAGAGATAATACTTACTTTTCGAAAAAATTTCAACTGGATTACTATCCCAGGGCCATCCTTTGAATTGCCACGCAGGACCCATCACAAAAACGGCTACAACTCTATTCCAGTCATGAGGTGAAAGTTTCTGATGATTATCAATAACTCGAAACGATACGGTGACATTATTTTTTCGTCGCTTAATGAAAGAAGGATCAATGGTTTAATATTTTCGTGCCATACATTTACAAAATAAGAGGAAACGTTATTTACCTGAAGAAGAATTTCATTTTCCCGTGAACAACCGTTTCTCCGTTTTTCCTCTGTTGAAACGAACTTCAAGTCTTGCAAAATATCTTTAGCGTTATACATTGTAATTAAACTTGTATTTGTAGACGGTATGATTATAATTGGTGTTCTTGAAATTCTTTTGGAAGGGTTCGTAGTTCCAACTTTCGGTTTGGACAACACGGTATCTAAACCAAAAAATATTGTAACGAGATTAAAACTTTAGGGCATATATAGACAAACCATGCGGGAAAACTGCTACTTGTGCCTTTCTTTGATTACTTGAGCCTTCAGTTACAGATTTCAATGACATGCCGTGGTATGTTCCCATTGTATCAATTTTAAATCCCTCAGTTTCTAGTATGAAAATAAGAATATTGTATTAAGAATTACATATTAATAATAATTAAAAATTATGTTTATTATATACAATATTATATATTGTATTATTTTAAAACAAAAAGCAACACAAACAATTTTATCACTGGCAACTCATAGTAGAGATACCATATATGGCTGAAGATTTAGTATTTAATGATTTCAAACAGAAAGTCAGTACCATAGCTCCGCTAACCAAAAAGAGTCGCTTAGCGCTGTTTTTAATCAAAGGTTATTTCACACCGACATCTGATTACGCCTCTTAACAGACAGTCAGTATAGTATCATACCTCCGCGAAAGGGACAGTACCTTTTTTCGTGCAAAATTCAAGTTGAAGAACAGCCTCTTGCAAGGCCACACAACAATGGTTGTATGGTTAACCAATGTACCCAACCCCCATCAGTCCCTACCTACTATCTGCAAGTTATGCGTTAAGTTAACTCCTTCAACACGTAAACAAACAGCGCCAACAGCGAAGGACAAAGGATACAGAAATTTGATTCTCCACGAGCATTGTGAGATCCCACAATAGGCCACTTGCAGGCGAGACTTGCGGAGGGCCTGAGTTGCTAAAAAGCAGACTTTAATACCATTCAGAGAGTGGGGTACACTGGGCCAGACGAAAGGAGGATGATAAGCTGTGACATTGTAACATCCTTTTAATCAATAAAGAGACCTGACAGCACCCTAATTAATCAATCGTCAGCCAGATAGACAACGTTGCAATCGACTTCAGACACTATTCTAGCATTTTCGATGTCTAGAGCTTACAAGATACAAACGTTAACTTGAAATAGCAAAGGAGACATGTAATTTTGACGTTGGACAGCTACAAACAAATGTTGTTGTTGAGTAGGACTTTTGCCTTTTCAGACCGACTAAACTAATATAATTTTCTAATTGAAGGTTTACACGTACTTATCAGAGTTTTATTAATAATGTCAGCAACATACAAACCTGAACTTGGCAATTTAAACCTTCGCAAGTATTTATCAGAATATTATTCTAATGTTAGCAATATGCAAACTTGAACTCATGCACTCGATATTGTTGGGTTATCCCTATAAATTCAACTGACCATGCTGAATGTTGCATTTCCTTTGTGATCAACATCAACTGGTTTATGTAAACATCCATCTGGACAACTTCAAAGTTTATTCTGCTTGTATACAGCTCTATTATGAACTCCGAAAGAACTACGAGTTCTGTGATTTTGAGTTTCCTTTGGAATTTTTTTCTTAAACTATATTCAAAAAAATTTCGAAAAATTTGACTAATTTCGCAGATATCAGTTTGTTTTTTATGAAATAATGTTAAGAATTTTTATTATTTAGTTTGTTCCGGATAATTAGAAGGAAATAAAGAGACACATTGAATCTATCGATGAATACCATATACCTAAGCCTATTTCTTTTACAAAATGTTTTCAAAATCAATATGACTTACATGCATATGTAACCGTACTTTATAGCACTAAAGCTTTCTTAAATATCTTTTGAATGATTTGATAAAATCCTTGCAACCGTCTAGAAAAATGTTCACGATCCCTCAATAGTTAAACTAAACTAAATAAATAAAAAGCTATCAGAATGACGTTGGCTTAGCCCAATCGTCATTTTCAATAGTACTTAAGAGGTATTACATATATTTCAAGTTAACCTGTGTCCAGTATGGATATAAAATAAAGACGACATCTGAAGAAATATGAAAATATTTGTTATTTCAAGGGTCAATAATACCTAGAAATATACAACTTATATTATATATACATATATTAAGTACAATATATACATATATTAAGCACGATCAATAATTTCACAAAGTTAAAAAAAAATATTTAAATGTTCGAGATTTTGTGATATATATTAAAATTTTTGTTTCTTTGTCTAAATTTCTCTAGAAAAAGATAAGCGAAAAGTTCGTCAATTTGTGCCAAAATTTCTGTCAGAAAATTGTTTACGGCAATAAAACTTGTTTGTTTCGTTTTCGAACATTGTTCACAATCCCAGTTTTTCCGATGAGAAATAAAAATTGTATGACAAAATAGGTATAATTAAAATTTACACATCTTATAGATAAGACGACAAGTCCTACATGTCGGCCTGATACATTCAGAGTTGGGCATAAAATGACGTAATGACTAATGACTAAAGAAATATGACTAAACGTTAGTCATGACTAAATTAGTTGCCGGATTTATTCACTACTATGCTTTAGTCATCAATTTTCGTTATTCACACATATGATTGACGGTTAAGTCATGATTAATGTTTAGTCATGGCTAAGTTTATATCATGATTATCCACCAATCGCCGGACGTCTGTATTTATTTGCGGTTAATCTTTGATAAATAATTTGATGATAAATATACATAAGGTCCGGCTGTCATCATCTGTTTTATCAAAGAAAATTGGACCGGTACCATTATAGGAAAAAACATCCCCACGCGTTAATTTTTACTCCGCCATGTTTTACAGTCATGATGGTACTATTATTTTGCACAATTTAAATTCGGTTGTATTTCCGGTAACGTAACTTTGTTTTGAAAATTAAAAAAAAAATCATTTAAAATAACTAAATACTTTGGCTTGGATAAATACTCCTATTTAGTGATTAATGACTAATGATTAACTGTTAGTCAAGACTCTTGAATAATGATTAATTTAGTCATGAGTGACTTCTAGGAATAAAGAATAATTTAGTCGTTAAGCATTATTTTTATGGTTAATGAACAAACTTAATCATTAGTCCAGCAACTAATGGCTAATTTAGTCTTTATTCGACTAAAATTTGCGAAACACTTGATACATATTGAAACGTATATAGAGAAATCCAACACCCTGGAAATTTACACTTAAAGAATGTTGACGTTTTTATAAAAAAAAATCCCACTACATACGACCACGAAAATTATCATTTTCCATGTGTTTCAGTGCATAAAAATTGAGTACTATACATATTTACTATTAAAAAAACCACCTATGTGTTGACATCTGCATGTCAACATCAGTGGGTAAATATACATGGCACTGGTTCAAATAATGGATAGAAATTTTTACATATACTGATATTAACACGCACAGAAATATAGCGGACCATAAATTTTAGTTTGCGAGGAGTTAAGTATAAATTTGAATGGAAGTAATTGGAGTGACGAAAGTTAGTTACTCGCTTTTAGTTGTTATTAGCCCTTCTTAAAAAAAGAATTTTAAGTTTAAGCATTATAAAAGGAAATATAAAAGTAGAAACGTAATAGGTGATAGTGTTTTATTTTATCACAATCCAGCGATTGTGCTTAAAAAGGCTTGTATTTGTGTGAAAAGCGTAGTAGTATGTATGCACTAAAAAGAATGTCAATTTAAATATAAGATAAGAGGTCCTGGCTCTTGAGCCAGAATTTGGTTACATTTATAAGGTAAAAATCAGTTCGAATTAGAAAATTCACGAGGTTGTACGATATCAACTAACCACTCAATCTTTACGATGGAAAAGCATTCCATAGTTCCGATTTAGGCAAGGTCAAGTTAGCGATATCAAGACGTAAGTAAGTCAAAAAAAAAAGTTACTGGCCTTTCGCTTAACTAATGTATACAGCGATCCACTTGTTTAGCGTAGGGCTTACAACTTATCTACGTAAAATCGCGAATGTTATAAGAAAACAAACTGCCTCGGAAACATAAACAGAATAATAAACTGAAACAATTCTTGCGCGGTACATAGCTCCACTACGACCTATAGGAAATAAGTTCGAAGGTTATCGACTTTAAACCTATAAATGATTGCCTTGCTGGGATTGGGATCAAAGGTAGATTCTTCAACACAACCCCTAAATGTCCGCACACTTATACCGACATGGCTGAAGATTCTGTAAAAGATATGATATCTTGGAAAGTGTCTACTAGGCATGTCCAGAGAATGTTGTCAAAATCATACTCGCGTCGACACTTCAAGAACACCTGATAACACGCAAAAACAAGTGAAATGTTGACATTCGCATACGGTGAGTGTACTCTCAGTAAAGAAAATGTCTACAAGTGGTACAACCTTTTCGAAGAAGGTCGAAAAAATGTAAATGACGACGTTTGCCCCAGACGCCCCAGCACATCAACAACCGATGAAAATGTTGGAAAAGTGAAGAAAATTGTTATGGTCGGATCAGTATTAGACTGTTTGCTAAGGATGTCGGCATATCGGTTGGCTCAAGCCATGCAGTTTTTTCGGAAATTTTGGGCATAAAGCGTGTGGCAGCGAAGATCGTTATAAAATTTCGGACTACAAAATGTGCAGCAAACAGATTTGGTTAAGCTGACAATTGAAAAGTCATCATAAATAATGAGATCGAAGACGCGCTTGTATTTCACAAATGAACAGACGTTTTTACTACCCCAGAGACATATATAACCTATATACATAGAAGTAATATTTTTGCTTCAACTTATAGTCATAATGACCACGAGTTTAATTCAAGGTCTAACTGGCGTGATACAGAAGAAAATGAAACTGCGTACCCTGTTATTTTGATAATTAATAATTCCCAATTTGCGTGAAGTGCAAAATTAATAATGAAAATTTCTTCCTATGGGATGCGAATTTCGTTTCGAATATCGGTTGTGTTTTCATAGATAGTTACACAATTTTAAAGTTAGAATGCTTCACGACGTATAAGGGGTATATAAATAAACAATTTCTGAATTTAGTCTGTTACCTTCTTTTTGACGGTTGAATCTTTCCTGATCGTATCTGTTATACTGAGTAAGTTGCTGCTGCGGCTTTGTGACTCGGACTGGTTCAGTTATTTTTGCTTCCTGAGGTGGTCTATTGCGACCTTCTTCTCGGGCCTTAATGCCTTGAAGCAAAGCTATTATATTTTTCGCAAAAACTTTACCCGTGCTTTGAAGAATAGTAGCACGTGTTCGCCATTGCCGCTCTCGACTAATAATATCCTTTGTCGAATCCACATCGAAATCTATAATCGCTCTGAGATCTGTTCCCATTGCATCCTCATGATCATGCCGCTTGATTGTTGTTCTTTTATTGGCGAGCCTCTTGGCTTTTATGGCAGCTATTTTTTCAACAGACATGGTCTCGGAAAGCGATTTTATATTATCCACATTAACTGTAGCCTCTTTCCTACTAACAGACCATCTTGCAGCCAACTGTTCTCGAACCTTTTGCACTTGAATATCTTCAAAGCGAGATTTTTTTGCGAAAAAATCCTGATGTGCCCCATCGTTGTCAATAGATCTTTTAATTTGTGAGGGAATTTCTAATGGAGCACTTTTATCAATGCTTGCGCAGGTAAGTGATTCGCCATTCAGATATGCTAAAAGCTCCTTCCGATCAGGTCGATTTACAGCTGGAATATCTTCAGCCTAAAAAAAGCATTTCTGAGACTGCAATCATTTTGATAATTCTGTCTACTTACTGCACATTGACGAACATACACTGAATGTTGTAGCAAAACATTTCTAAGCAAGTAGAGTAAACATTCAAGGGTATAATATTCTTTTGCGGAGCCGTTTTTGCCAGATCTAAAATTTAAACCCATTATACCAGTGACGTTATGACGTACGCCGCTCACACTTACCCATATTTTAGATAATTTGTCTTTACAGTTTTGTGCCATGAGAATTCACCAAATATTATTTGATTATTTCTTTCCACTATTTCTTTTTTGTTTATGTTATACTGACGGAGTAGACTCAAAGGATCAGCCATTTTATGTCACACTTAAGAGTATTAAATGAGCCCACTTAAAAAATATATTTCAACCTATAACCAAGCACAGAACACATAAGGGAGACAAGCGTTTTTGACTGGAAGGCCGACCTACATTATGAAAATCCACGCATACTTTTATATTAGAGAACCATACTTCACGCATACTTATTCATGTGGTGTGTTGAAATCAGCTGATTACTTCCAAGCATCAAATTAGTCAATAAGAGCAGAAACCAATTAAAAATGAGATGACGGACTGAACATTAAATGAACAGCTGATTTCCATTAGGCAAATAAATAGATTGACAGCTATTTACGAATTGTGGTAAATAAAGCCTAATTTATGACAGTTACTTACGTGACATCGAGATTTTCTCATTTTTCTTAAAGGGCATATCACAACGGAGCGCTTTTTATCAATATTACGAGAACGTTATGTCAAAGCGTGACTTCCTTAATTTTCAAATCAACATAGATCTCGGGCGTTTGACAAAGCAAAAAGTTAACACGGTAACACATGCTCTAAGGCCCGGTATTTTGAAAAGATAGCTGTCAAATGTATTATAATAATATTAAGGGATTATGTTAATTCTGTTGATACATATTCGATGAAATGCTACAATAGAAAATTGAATTTATAATGTCACAGTTACGATCTCTCACTTTAGGAAGTGTAATAATGAAAAGCATATGCAAACCGAATGTTCTGCATGCAACCATTATACCGAACACAAATTATAAAATTAGCGCTTAGTAAATTTGGAAACTCAAAAATACTTTTTAAAAATTAAAAAAAAGTTACAAATGGCAGTCACTTAATGTATGCTGTCCGCGACGTGTATTCGTTTTACAAAAGTTTTATGGCGTTAAGTCCATACGAATTATGATAATGTATTAAAAAGTTTATATAAATATGCATAGATATTAAGCTGTTTTAAATAGTCGTCCTTGCAATAAACTAAATTTAAATATATATGAAATTGGATGGATCTATAGCTTTTAAGTATAACCGCAAGCCTTACACTTGTGAGTGATATTGTATTATCTCAATGAGAGTGGAAATACAACTTAATTCTTACTACTTAGGGTGAATGTGAATCTAAATTATGAAGTATATTATACTTCACTTAATTACTGTATAATACTAATTACTGTATTATACAGTAATTAAGTTATAAGAAGTCAATACTGGCATTTGGTTATAACTAAACTCAATATTATAATCGTTATTTATATTAATTAAAACGTTTTACTAGAGTTAAGGCTTAGAGTGTTTGGCAAACACAAACAAACTCAGTTTTATTTTTTTACCGTCCAAATAAAAAGTATACTAGATAAAAATAAAAGTGTTATAATATGTTGGTGTTTATACTGAACAAAACATCCTAAAACTATTGCTTTGTAAATTTGTAATTTGTTTACTTGTTGAAAAGTGAATAAAAATATATAAAAAAATATATGTTAACCACTAAAAAATAGACTAAAAATATTAAAAATAGTAGTTATCAACGCGATAAGAACAAAATCCAATGAAGGAACACCATCAAAATATTGAAATGTCCGGCATTATAAAAATACTGATCTAAGTCTCATAATATTTACATACAGTTGCGATCAAAATTATTGCAGTGCAGGGGTGCCAGCACGTAACTTGGAACAATCGACTTGAGTCAATACAATCGAACATGGGAAGCACCTATTTTGGTTCAATCGATTCGAAAATTGTTTAGTCGATAGAAAAAAGATATCGTCATTAATGTAATGTATTTTATTAAACTGAATTTTATCCAATGAAGACAAAATTTGCTTTCACAAACAACCAACGAACATTGGAAAAACTTTGACACCGTTGTCTGTGTCATCCCTTGTAGCACATTTCTTCCTACATTCGCTTGGTAACTTCCACTGGCCAACACACTTAGAGTTGCGCAAAGCTGGAGAACTGCTGGAACCGATTTGCTTTTAGCTCTGTCTGGGCGACTTAAGTAGCTTAGTATCATCACGAAACATTCCTTATTCACTCTAAACTGCTGTATAAAACTAAGCAACAAGTGGTTTTGTTTTAGATGGTATTCATTTGCTTTGTACATATATATTCTTTTTCATACTATTCTAATGAATTGCTATTATCCCTAAGGTATCTTCTTTTGATTTTGGCATTAAGTACTTCTTCATCTTCGCTTTCCAAATCAAAAAATATCATTCTAAATGCAACTTTTCTTTAATGAACGAAGTTTATTTTGAAAATAACAAATTTGACATTTCACTTTATAGTTCACAATGACATTTTTAAGTAGAAGTCACTATGAAACTCGTTTCAAGTTACATGCTACCAGAAAATATTTGTTTCGAGTTGAATGGCAATGAACAATGCTCGACTATTTCAAGTTACGTGCTGTCACCCCAGTATTGATCAGGGGATCGACGGTTAAATGGTCAGGGGATCGCCATGTTCCTTTATGGATGTTGAGATGTGGGAACCGCGTACTACTCACAGAGAGGTTCCGCCCCGCGGCGAAGTCCAACAGCCTGAGTACGTTTCCGGAGGTGGTGTCTTTCAGGCTGTTTTTCCCGATGACGCCAGCAAAGATGTCTTCTTTTCCCAGCAGAGCATTTAATCTCCTAGAACGATCTTGGTGTCATACATGCGGCATCGATCGTATGTTCTTTCTAGGAGATCATAGAACTTATCCTTGCTGTTGTCATCTTTCTCTTTTGTCGGGGCGTGAGCGCAAATCAGGGTGATGTTCCCGAATTAAGCCTTAATGCGGATGGTCATGAGGCGTTCGCTTACCGGATTGTAGCTTAAGACTTTTTGCCTAAGTCTGCCTCGAACAACAAATCCGCATCCGAATAGGCGCTGTCTTCTCTCCCTGTATCAGTCGCTGTAGTAGATGTCGCAGTTCTTAATTTTCTTTTTACCCGGCCGATCCCGCCACACTTCCTGAATGGCGGTGATATCTGCTTTGTAGCAATCGAGGGCCTCCACAAGTTGTTCGGATGCATGTGGTCTGTTAAGGGACCTCACATTCCATGTGCAGAACCGAAAATCTTTGTCCTTTATTCACTTGCTGGGGTCGTCAACATTAGATCGGTCCATATCCTATGCATGTTGTGGTCGCCGTGGCGCAGTGGTAAGTGCATCGACTGCGGCGCAGAAAGTCTGGGTTCGATCCCCGGACGGGACACCTAGCATTTTTTCACGGCACCACCTCTTTCGAGTTGCTGACAACACACAAAGAGTATTAATTGTCTATGGAAAGCTTCTCAAGCCTCGCCGTTCGGAATCGGCAAAAAACGGTAGGTCCCTTCTACTCGTGAAGAACAATAGCATGCACAACACGAGTAGTTGTTGTGGAAGCTAGGCCCTGGTCCGTTATGGGCTGTAGTGCCACTCAATTATTGTTATTATCCTATGCATGTTGCTGTCTCTGAACTCGTTGTCTTTTATGTGGTGAGGGTTAGCCTCACGCACAACCTCCAGACTGGTAGGCCAGACCCATTATATAGCTTTCGAGCAGAGGAGTTCACTGCATTCATTGGTTCACCACACAACGAATGTTGTGATGGCTATCCATGGGGCGCCACGGGGAGGCTGTATGTCAACTTGACCTGTGCACGGACGAAAATAGTCTTGGCAGCTCTCCATGATGAGTGCGATCAACGACGCAGATATTATCTTATGTAATAATGGTATGCATTTAGTTATTTCTGTGGCCTTCAAAATAATAGTAGTGTTTTATTTTTGTCCACATTTGATTGCTTTATCAGCAGTCTTCTTTCTTCGTTTCTGTTATCTTTTTAGTTTTTGAAGTAAGCCAGCTAAATTGTTGATCTTATAAATTCATTTTGGCTAAAGAATGGGACGCTCAGGACACTAAAGAAGAGAGATCTCTTGTTCAAAACCTTTTTGACGCGGGCAAAATATAGAAAGAAATTAAATAAATCATTGGTTGTTTTTGGTGTATTCCTTTTAAATTTATGTTAATGCATATTAACCAAAATAAAAGTATGACTTTACAAAACATACGTTTCTGTAGATTCAGTATCACCACTACTGTTTTTTTGAACGCTACTGAATGTATGTTTGCTTGTATGTATTGTTTGAATTGTTTCCCGGGCATTATCCTAATAAAACGGAATCATTACAAGGGATGAGATGTTGTGCATGTATATATAGGAATACATGGATTACCATCACGTCCGACATCATCTACCCTATAAGGCAAACCCTTGGCCCGAAGTTTAAAATTAAATTAACTCCGATCTCTACTACGGCTATTGCTACAGAAAAGGAGGGCAGCGCTTGTTTGGATGTCAATTTGTTAATCGAGGCAAACTTAGGCAACAAGTTTAAAGATTTAAGTATGTAAGTGAGCGCTTCATAACAATCGAAATCAAGGCTTAGCTATGGAACATCAGCCTGGTTTGCGCCCACGCCCCAACAAAGGAGAAGAATGACTACTGTGGTCTCCTAGAAGGAATCTACGATCAATGCCCCTACTATGATGCCAAGATCGTTTTAAGATATTCGGGCAAGGGCAAAATATTTGCTAGAACCATCGGAAAATAAAGCCTGCGCGTCAACACATACGGAAAAGGACTTAGGTCAGTAAATATCGCCTCGGGGGTAGCCTATCTCACGTAAGAACGCGATTCTCACTCCTCTGCATTTTTAAAGGGATCAATCAGATTGATCACGTTGCGATCCAGTATTTCTGTGTCCGAACATTCCGAGGAACCAATATCGATTCTGAATAATTCTGATAATATTTGTAGCAAAGGTAATGAGAATATTGAGAGAAGTACGAAACGGTAACAGGGCACTCCAGCTGTAAGCCAACAGGCGCAATCACCCGATAGAAGCTCTGCAGTCCCCCAAAAATTATATAAAAGTTTGATCCTGCCTATAGTCACCATAAATCAGTAATGGAAACGTTGTCAAAAAACTGTCAAGGAAGCAGCCATTAACCAGAAGAAACCCATGGTTAAATGTCGAATGTAAGCAGCAATGATTCTTCTATAGAGGGAGCCAAAACTTATTATTAATTTTTCATGTTAAGAGTTTTCACCTACAATTAGGCAACGACTTTCAGATGTCAAGAGTCGCGAACATAGGAAGAGTCTTCTTGACGCAATGAATTTTCCGAGCGAGGTGGTAGCTTAGGTGGATGGTGATCGCCCTTCGAATCGAAATTCATGGGTTCACCCCAATATGGGATCGGAGGAAGTCACAGGTAAATTGTATTTTTATTTTTTGCTGAATTTGTGTGTTCTGTTTTTGTTTGTTTGTTGGGGTCAGTTGGCTAGTTGAGTTGCAGGAAAATCGCAACAACTTACGCCAACGGAGAAAGCGAGATAGTGGTAGTTAAGTGTTTAAGAAGATATTGTTAATTCACAAAAAAAAAAAAACATTAAAAAATAAAAGTCCTTTATTGGAACATACGTTCATGAAGTCTCAAATGGAGGTTTTTCCCATAGTTTTCCTCCAAATGTATTTGAAATCCTTAAAGTAATTAAACTTAAAACATAACTGAATCTTCAGTAGTAAAGTTTTTGTAAACTATATCTCTAAGCAAGCTAGAGCACAATAAAAATTTGTTAAAACACTGTTACACTATGCAAGAAATAATGTATATATCTATCTATCTATCTACGTTCATGAAGTTTCTGTGGGTGTCCGACTTCACTTTTCGTTGATGGTCCATGGTGGCCAACTGAACAGGACGGTCGCGTATTAGACTTCATTCGAGGTGGGCGTACAGCGGCTATAGAAAGTGTCTGTATTAAAGAAATAAGTGAAAAAAGTACAAAGGAAAAATCACAAACATAAAAGTGAATAAATTTCGATCTGAGCTCTTAGAAAAAAGGATCCAGGACTATAGATGAGAATCGATCAACGATTTCGAGTCAAGATTCGGAGAATACATCAGTAAAAACAGCGTTAAAAAAGAAGGAAACTAAGACCACAGCTAACAATATAAAAACGATGCGTGATGGCGGAGGTTGTCATACAAAACGATGAGTTGGGAAAAGCGTCATAAACAGCGGATGGAAACCCCTTCGTGGAATTCACTTCAACGATTAAAGACGTTCAGGCAGATGATGATAGAAAGCTGTTAAAAAAATAATAAGAGAAGGAATAACTTGAGGCCTTTATTAAAGTCCTACAGCCTAAACTTGAAGTGAGGAAAAGTGCAAAGCTACCCCAGCTAGATAGTCACAACAACAACTGCAGATGAAATCGCAGCACCAACAACAACAGCAGTTGAATACGAAACCACAGCACCAACAACTACAGTAGCAGCAACTTCAGCTTCAACAGCCAAATCGGCAGCTTCAGAAACATTAGCAGCAGCATCAGAAGAACCAGCCGCTGCAACAACATTAGAAGAACCAGCAACATCAAAAAAACCAGCAACATCAGACAGACCAACAGCAGCAACAACAACAACCGCAAAACAAACATCAGGACCAACAATAGCAATAGAAGAAGATACGGCTACCATCAATCAATGTTACCGGCTTGGGACAATCGAGGTATATACATTGTCAGCAAAGAAACAATTTTTCGTTAAGAATCTGAGAGCCCAATAACAGGAGGACGGAAGGATTCACCAACTCAGGTTCAATCCTGTGCTTCATCTGTAGCCGAAAATGCTGTGGACAACCAGGGGTTCGGAAAAAGTCAATCGACCTCCTGTACCAGCAGGACAGGAGCATCGAAAACAATAAAGGGATTGCCGGCTGGCAACCAGCCCGGGAATGTGTTCATTTAGGTTTCACGTTAGAGAGGCAGGATGTACGCCAGTACTTAGAAGTTAGCTAATGTGATGTCAGAATGGTAAGACTAGTAGATTCTCGATCATCGCGTTCGATCGTATTTAGGGACGGGGGGCAAACAATAAGAAGTTTAGGAATAGGACCTAAGTTAGGACGAGGAAATACTACACTTTGATCTTAGCCATAAGGCCGAGAAGAGAAAAAAGGTGCACCACGGCGTATTAGATTTATATGTAAAGCATATAAATAACACATACACTCTGGTGTACGCACGCGTCCGTATATTTTTACGGGCATAGTTAAGCTTAATGTAAATAGTTAAGTAGAGTTAAGTTTTAGGTTAATTTAATTGTATATAGTTATAAGTTTTAGGTGGTAGGTAGATTTTAGATTTATTTGAAAGTTAGGTTAAGAAGAAAGAAAAATCAGGAATTCCAAGTTTATTCAAATTTTCTTGGAGGAATTATAAAAAAATTTAATTAGTTTCAATTTTAGATTTACAAAATATAAGAGGCCGAAAGGCGTAATAAAAAAATCCTAGATTAGCTTAGAGTACTCGCAAAGAGTCAGTAAGTTAGAATTAAGATCAGCAGATTGTATGTGTAAGCTAGTCTTAAGTATTTTTGTCTTGCATGTAAGTAATTTAGAATTAATTAATAAAAATGCATTTAAATGTAATCTAATCTAGGACGAGGAAATACGAACAGTGTAATTTTAGCAAATGGTGCAGGAATAGGTGAAGCAGGGTATTTATGTCTACCAATTGAGGTGCAAGGAAAGGTCCTCATTATACAATGTTAGGTGATTCTCTGCCACTCTGTCCTACACTTTAATTACACTTTAATTTTGGGGGCGGACATCCTCAGCCGAGTGGGAATTGTGTTGGACATGGGCTCCAATGTGTGAAGTTTCCCAAAAGAACCTATTGCTTCGGTGTCCGCGGTGGAAAGAGCGGAGTTGGACGAAGGCCAAGAAAATTGTCTAACAGCTCTGGTGGAAGAAGCATGCCGCAACGTGCCAGACGGCATCGGATGCACCCATTTGGTAGAGCACAAGATTAGGACGTCGTCTGAACCAATCAAGCAGAGATACTATCTGGTGTCTCCTGCTGTTCGGCGGCAAATAGATAAGGAACTGGAGGATATGCTTAAGGAAAGGATAATTGAACGATTAAACGGTCCACGGACTTCTCTGATCGTGATCATCAAGAAGAAGGATGGTTCATTCTGGCTTGGGTGGACTACCGGAAAGTAAATAAAGTCACCGAAAGGGACGCATATCCACTCCCGTACATCACCTCCACTTTGGTCAAGCTAACTAACGCTAAGTTTTTGTTTTACTTGGAAATCAAGTAAGAGAATTCAAGTGGAGGAGAAATTGCGGCAATACTCGGCTTTACGGCCCCGAATAAGGGTCCCTTCCAATTTAAGAGAATGTTCATCTGGTTGCACAACGCACCAGCAATGTGGCAACAATTTATAGACACCGCACTAGGTCCAGACATAGAGCCACATGTGTTCGTGTATTTTGATAACATCATCGTGGTCACAAGCGATTTAAAAAAAACACCTAGACATACTACAGGAAGCAATTAAGCGGCTCCGAGTAGCTGGTCTAAAGTTAGGAAAAGAAAATTGCAACTTTTGTATGTCCTTTTATAGGTAAGTTAGGGACTACATGTTGATACCGAAAAGGTAGAGGGAATGGTTAGGATTCCGGCACATAGGATGTTAGGGAAATAAGGAGTTACCTTGGTATAGTGTCGTTGTACCGACGCTTCATACATCTTTGCACTTCTGGTGAGACCACTGACCAACCTCCTCAAGAAGGGGAATAAATATTCTTTGACGGACGAGTGCGTGTGCTGGTTACCTGCCCGGATTTTGAGCATCCATTTGTGGTGCAAACGGATGCCTTGGATTACGGTAGGAGTAGTGCTTAGCCAATCGTTTGATGACGGGGAAAAAGTAATATGTTATTTGAGTAAGTCCCTGAATAGGCGTGAACGAAATTATTTCACAGCGGAGAAGGAATGATTGGCCGTATTGTGGGCAGCGGAAAAGTTCCGACTATATATCGACAGCGTTCGGTTAACGGTAGTGGCAGATGACTTCTCCTTGGTATGGTTTAGCAATCTCAAGGACCCTTGTGGTAGGTTAGCGAGATGGGCGGTGAAACTACAACCATTCGAGTACGATATCGTTCATCGAAAGAGTAAGGAACATGTGCTTCCGGATATGTTCTCCAGGGCCGTAGTTGTGGCGCAGGGAGTGATAACAAGGGAAGAAGCAAACTCCCTCTCATATCCGATTTGGAAGGAAAACAGGGAAAACTTGGACAAAACAGATTGGTTCGTGACCAAGGATTAGAATGGAGGTAGTTATAGAGAACTGAGCTGTTTCTTTGGGCTCAAGAGGCAATTGAGTAACAAAGCCCTCTCTCGAAAGACTAAGCTTGCTTTATATAACACCTTGATTATCCCAATCCTACTTTATGGCGCGGAAACCTGGACACTACTAAAAGCGGATGAGGATGCCCTTGGTCTCTCCGAGAGAAAAGTTCTGAGTGCGATTTTTGGTCCTGTTTGCGTTGATGGCATCTGGAGGAGAAGATTCAACCACGAACTGTATGGGCTGTACAGCGGCATGAGCCTAGTCAAGCGTCTTTGAATACAACGCTTAAGATGGCTAGGCCATGAGGAGCGCATGGACACCACTGCTCCGGCCCGAAAAGTCTTCGAATCTGAGCCATTGGGACAACGCAATAGAGGACGGCCCAGAATAAGGTGGCGCACACAAGTGGAGAAGGACCTCAACTAACTTGGAGTGCGCAACTGTCGGCAGCTGGCGAAAGACCGTGCTGGCTGGAGAGGCATGTTGGTTGAGGACCAGATCCACCCCGGAGTGTAGCGCCACAAGAAGAAGAAGAAGAGTAATAGGGAAAGAATGTATGCCCAGAGTTTTAAAGGAGTATCACGACAATCCGTTAGCAGGACACATGGGAGCAAAGAAAACGTTTGCTAGAGTAGGAACCCGACACTATTGGCCAAAGATGAGGGCCGTTATTACCAGGTGTGTTAGAGAATGTAGGTTATGTCAGGCAGTGAATCCAAGTGAAGCCACGTTACGAGCATACGTACCGGAAAACCACAGGACTTGGGATACACAATTGGCTAAGGTCACTTGCTGTATCCGTCCGTCACAACACGAAGTATTGGGGGTTACCCCATAATTTCGGAAAGGAGATACAGATGTCAGGCGAGCAACAACAAAAGCCGGACACCGACGGCGACACGACAAGCGGCTGATGATCGAACTCTGAAGGAGCAATATAATATGAGGCGAAGGGGTACAAAATATCTACCCAACTAACTAGTGTGGAGAAGTAATATGGTGCTGTTATAATTAGCGCCGGAATACGTGGGACCGTTCGTTATCCACAAAAAGGCATCTCCGTGGACATATGTTCTCCACAATGAAAGCGTAAAATAAATGCGTACGTGGCACGTCAAAGACTTAAGACCCCACCGAGGAAATGGAGGAGAGCAACCAAGACGAAATTTGCGAGCAAATTTCCCAAATTTCGATGTAACTATGTATGTTTCGTGAAATTGTTGTCCGTCCATTAGCGAGGTAAAAGAAAACCCTCAATCCCTCGCAAATGCTACTATGCTACCGAACGCACCAACAACAATCCTGTGTCATGTATGAGATTTGTGAATGTTGAATACCCATAATGAGTTATTGTGGAAAAAAATGTAATGTCTATATTTTGGCGATGGAAATATGTGTCTGAATGGAGTGTGGAAGACGACGCAGTGGGATGTATTTTTTTCTTTGTTTTTTCTTCAATTATGCTAACAAAACTGTCAAAACCTACGTTTCGTTTTTTTTTTCCATGTATGGCGAGAAAGGAGGGCGACCGGTTATTCCGATGGTCTTTTCATGGTATGTTATGATAACGGGGAGGCGGTAGTTCCACTTAAATTCCAGACAAAAATGCTTAAGACTAGTTTCCAGAACTTTTTTTATTTGTCTAACAATAATCTTACAGGTTCTTCGCAGGCTCTCTAAGATAAACTTGATTTAATTCAATATGTTTTTCAACTGCTATATACATTTTATATACATCTAACTAAAGCGTCTTTGTACAAACACATGTTTATGTGTGTATAATTAAATATACATTAACATATACTTTTCTTTTATTTTTTTCTTGTTGTTTTTATTTATTTTTACGTTTGGATTTTTGTAATTATTTTTTTTATATTTTTTATAACCTAAAAGCCTAACTCTAATCTAAAACCTAAGGCTAAGTATATACAAGTTGGACAAAGATTGCAGCTGGTATTTGGTCCTTTGCAAAACAATAACCGACTGCTGCACTGGTTTCCCAGTGTTTAGAGGGTTCAACGAGGGAGTTCTTGAACAACCAAAGCCTTATGCAAAGGCGTCCTGAACAGGATGGTTACCAACTTCTCGAACTTGAACTGGTTATCCGGTATGATATTTTTGTCCTCTACCCCGTCAAGCAGATCTCTGTTAACCAGCTTTTCGAAAACCTTGCTAATATTCGGAAAGAGACTAATCAAGCGAAGGTTACACGGATCAGACAAATCCTTTCCTCTTTTGGATATGGGGTGTATTGTCGCTGTCTTCCAATGCTCCGTATAATGTGCATTATTAAGAGGAATCTTGAGTAAGATGTCTCAGTACAATGTTAAAGATCCCTGCAGACTTTTTCTTCTTGAAGCTTGAAGCCCCGTAACTTTTAAGAACGGGTGTGTACCCCTTCAAAGGCGATGACATTATCTGCCATGTTATCATCACTGCACACGACAAAGCCAGTATTCTCAGATCGCCATTGTTGCAGATCATACCAAAGATGGGAATTTTCGACCAGGGCGAATGCTTTCATTCACCTTATACACTTTCTAAAAAAATCGGGCCAAGTACTTCCATTTGTTTAGCGGGTCTTCGATCACGAAGAGATTATCATCTATCGTTATCTAGATTAACACCTGGTGTTGTCAGTATGCGTTCGATGGGAATCTTGTTTTTGGCACTAAGTCCGCAATGGAGGCTGAGGTACACAAAAGTATTTTGGCAATTGGCAGTATGTCCAATATTGTCGGTCAGATTCAGTCTTTCGTTAAGCAGCATGAGATCCAGAAATGAACAACTTCGTGGGAAAGACCAGATCTCGGTTGCTTTCAAATCGCGCCTATACTCGATATTATTCAAAACCAACTATAGAGGTATTGTCCTCGAGGATTGGAAAATGTATAACCCCAATATCCATTTCGGGCATTAAAATCCCCGGCCAAGATACAATAGTTTTCTTTCGAATCGATATCTGAGATAGTTGATCTGGTTTGAGAGGATTCAGAGGCATAGACCGACACCACGAACAATTTCTTCCCGCTACGAAGATGGATTTAAGCAACCTTCTAACCCCTGAAATCGACGTACTTCGCTACTGTACAATACTTTATTATCGCGACATCTCCTCCATTTTGGGAATTGGGCCGATCTCTTCTAATAACATTATATTTGCTGTGCACTCATTTGTTTCTCTGAGGTAGTTTAGTTTCGCTAACTAGGAGAATGTCTGGGCTCTGGTCATCCAACAGGTTAAATAGCTCCAATCTTCCTTCGATCCTTACCAGTGAGTTCACATTCTATGGATCTTGTAAATTGCCCCCATTGGCGTCCCCTTTATGGCTGGAGACGTGCTTGACTCTGCAAGAGTGCCAGAATTTGGCCAACCTGCTCCTCTAGCCGAGTCATACGCCTTTCCATGGTAACTTTCCCTTCGGACGATGGCTCGGGATTATTTGACATCACAATTTTTGAAACTGGAACCTATGCCACTTTCAACTGCTGTTGTCGTTGCGCTCCAAACAAACGCCATATTGGTGAACGTCATTTGAGGTGTGACGGGTATGGCTGTCCCAAGTGCGTGTTTCACTGGAGGCTGCTTCTGAATTGAAATTTAGGGCAACATAAATAATTTGAGGTGTGCCTCGCATTCCCGCAGAGTACGCATTTGAGTTGATTTTTGTCTGCTGCTGACTGCTTCGCCTGGCCCAAAAGAACATCTGTGTGCGTCGTGGTTTCCACTGCACTTCACGCATCGTGAAGCGCTCCAGCGCTACGCTGGAGATGATCTAATGCATTTTTGCCGACCATGGTTGTTTGTACCTATTGATACGGTAAATAAAACGCCTGCATTTTGTCTTGCTTAATGTTCTTGGTAAACAACTCATACATTGTCGAGTCTTGTGCAGTGATAGTGTTAAGTGTAAGTGCGTGAAAGCGAACATTTTTGAAATGGATAGTGTTAACGATCCAGAAGCACAAGGTGCCCCTCGTCATTCAAATAGGAGGACATCTCAAAATGACATTTCTCTTGAAGTTCCTTCAAAGAAAAGAAATGGTGCAGAAGAGATCCTAATAACCGAATTTTTTAATCAAGATGTAAGCTAATTAATTTCGTTTAGAACAATTTGTGTGTATTTTTGTATGTATAAGGGTCAGTATTGGGAGTAATGCATTTTTTTGCTTATGAAATTAAACAAAACATACATGTGTATATGCTGTTGCACTGGCAATTATAGAGTGCAATATCAAAATGTGCATGCAGACGTCACGCGCATAACATACACATTAAATGTAACATACACATAAACAATGCAACCCAAACAAGCAAGACAATTTTTATAATGACATTGTCGATTTTTTATTACACACAATGTCCCCGATTATTTTAATAAAAAATAAGTATTTCAAAAAATTATTCCACAAACGAATTCATGTAAAAGTATCGTGCAGAAGAACAACTGTTACGCGCCGATTTTGGGAGGCGAAAATAAAACGCTTGTAGAGTCAGTGATGGTCAGAACTGATTTTATTCGTTTCAAATCATTATAAAGAAGTGTATGCTATGTATATGCATAACACAACAACAAAACTTTTGAAAGACAGATTCCTAAAAATTAATGAAACGATAAAAAAGGAAATGTCAAATACTCAATTGTTTTGTACAACTGCGGGCATCTGGTCGACTAGACACAATAGTTTTTTCGGGTACACCTGTCACTGGTTGGACAACAATTTTAAGAGAAGATCAGTAGCTCTAGCCTGTAAGCGATTTGCCGGTTTGCATACCAATGATCGGATAGTAGAAATAATCGGTTTGATCAATGAACAATTTATTATTATTAATATTAAATATTTTGGACAATAACAGACAATGGATTCAAATTTTGTTAAGGCATTTCGGGATTTCGGGAAGAAGCCTGCAGTTGTTATGACTAAACACTTTCGTTGCGCAAGTAATACGCTAAACTTAGTCACCACGAATGATTTCATGAGATCAAAAGGTGACTCTCTAAACGTGCATATTGAGGTACATTATTCACCATTTTGGGTTAAGGTAATGTTCCATTTAGGCATTTTCCAAATGTAGCGGAATCTGTAGAAAAACAAACAGACTCAAATCTTCTGAGATTATAAAAAATATACTGAAAAAATCTCTGAAAAGACCAGTTGTTACCCGCTGGAATTCGTTGCTTGAATCCGTGTCCCAAATCCTACAGGCGGAAAACCAAATTAATGAAGTATGCTCAGAGCTGGGTTGCAGGCATTTTTCCGTCACTGACATTGCTTATTTAAAAGAATATTGCAAGGTGATGAAGCCATATGCCGAAATACTTGATTTTTTACAAGGCCAGGAAGGAGTTTATTTTGGTTTCTCAATACCATCTTTGACAACCCTAAAAATTAGAATGCTAAACGCGAAAATCTTGGTATTTCTACATGATACTTTGTAGTAAATACAGATGAGCCTTATAAATCGGTTTAAGCTATAGTTCTACTTAACCGAAAAGGCTCATGATGCCATTGTTGCAGCAGCTTGTCACCCTTCGGTCAAAATAAATTGGCTTAAAGTAATATCACCATTGTCTGGTATCACCCGAAGTACGATTTTCAATATTATTGATATATATACATTATATACATTCAGAAGCACAACCTTCATTTAACAGTATATTCGATTTTGGTGATGACGATTTTGCTTCCGAAGGTAACCATAATTTTTAATAATATGAATACATAACTTAATATAGATTTATTTTAGATGTTTCTTATGCTTTTGAAAACGGACACAGCGAAAAACCACTCAGAAAAAGAATTGGAGCTTTTTTTTGACAAAAATATAAAAATAGAGGTTTTGAATAACTATCCTCTAGTGTCAAGGGAATTTGCTCGATCAAATACTCCTTTGACATCTTCTGCGCCAGTAGAAAGACTGTTTTCGCTCGCTGGATTAGTTTCAACTCCAAGAAGACAAAATTTTCTTGACACAAATTTTGAGATGTTGGTGTTTTTAAACGTCAATGAAAAATTCTTTTAATGTTCTTTCTGTTGTGTTATGCCATGATATGTTTTAATGAAAAATATGTATCTATTTGTCAATTGAGTAAAGCAAAAAATATGAATTTTCTAGCTTTATACATTTGCATTTTATTAGTTCTCTGATTTGGCTGTCCAAGTCATAAGAATTTTAATAAAATGTAACTGTCAAATGTTATTTGACTCGATATTCATACCAATACAGACTGTTAAATTAATCTTGCTACGTTAAATCAGTTAGTCAATACTGTGCTAATAAATCAAATAACATACAATTTTCCGCCTTTTCAGAAAATTCTATTGTGTCCAATACTTATGCGTCGAATTAAGTACCTGCTAGCATCCAAAATGAAATAAAATCTTGTTCCCAAACAAATGTCGTTAGAGATAATACTATTAATAACTAGCACTACTCATAAATAATCAATAGACTGAAAGTATGTTGAAAAATTTACTAAATTTACTAAATTTTTTGAAAAATTTCAATCACAATCGCTTGTTATTGTAATTGGAACGGATTTCAATTACTAATTACTGCAATGGTATTTGAAAATATTTTCAATTTCAATTACTTTCAATTGTAATTTTACCTGTAATCATTACACAAAGTAATCATTACTTTCCCAACTCTGTTCCCATGTGCAATACCAGCAATCTAATAATACCGAATTTTGTTTAAATTGTTTTGCTTGCTGTTGGGTGTAACCTGTACAATATAGAAAGGTAATTTCAGCCCCTCTCTCTTGAGCTTGATCCTTACGAACGTAAGACCGTCACACACTTGCTCTTTGAGCATTTAGAGAGCCTCTTTCCTCAGCGGTTGGAGGAGTTTCAACAGAACGGAGCGAAGCTTTTCGCCTTTTGGCGTGAATGAGAAAACTTCGTCGTCGAAATCTCTAAACACTTTTTAACTTTGTGGTATTGTAGTTGCTGTAGTTTCTGCAGAACTAGTAGCTTAACTTTGCGATTGCTGTTGTTGCAGTTTTTGCTTCTTTTTCTTCTCGGAGTCTTACACTTTTGGTGTGTTATGTCCTCGTTCTGGTTGCTTGTTTTGTGTTCTGCGATTATTGACTTCTCGCAGTTCCAAGAGTTCTAGTAACAGAGCTTTTGTCTTCTCTCTCAACCTAGATACCTGAAGTTCTTTGTCAAACATTATTTTTTCGATCTCAACTTCCGCGTCGGTTGATGCTAGTGACGCAAAGCTGTTACTGCTGACCGAAAAAAGACCTTCACCGCCATCGGACACATAGTCGATGGTTTCATCCACTGTAGTAATCTCGGCTGCAACTGAAGTCGTTGCCGCTTCACTGCACTCGTCCCTCATCAGCCCTTTCGTGTTGCGGCGTTTGGTTTCTTCAAATATTGTGTTGGTGGAATTGTTTTTTTTCCTCCTCCTTTTAGCTGTGCCTACTTGCATCATAGGTCAGGGGCCTGATTCCACCACCGGTTCTTGTTTATTTTTTGTTTTTTTTTTTCTTGAGCAGCAAACGCTTATGTGTTTCCATTTTTCTTGTCTCTTTCACACTACACTTAATGAGTTTTTGATTGTTACTTATTAAGAAAAAAAGAAAAATGTTTCCGCTCCGGGGGATCGAACCTAAGTTAACCTAATCAAAACAAGAGTTGCTTAACTGCCTTTCGGCCTCTGTGCTATTTTTTAAACTTATATTTAACTTCAATTTAACTTATGCTAAGAAAACCTTTAAAAAAACTTAGCTCCATTTCCATTTTTTCCCTTACATCCTACTATTAACTATGTCCGTTCGCAGTGCGGACACGTGCACCAGGGCGTATTACTTATTTATATGCTTTACATATATGGTGTATACGCCGTGGTGCACCCTTTTTTTCTGTTATAAACTTAACTTAGGACTAAAACACTTAAAGCTGGCCACAGACTGTCCAGCTGCCAAGACTAGAACATTACATCAACACAAGTTAACGGCGGCAGGGGCCGAATTAACACAACCACCAGTACAGGTGACGTTCTGTCCCAGACTCCCTCCTGTCTCGGATGGAGATCGCTCTACTGAACGAAAGCAGATCCTCACGGCTGCGAGCGACATTCGATTCGTACAGGAGTCGCCGGTCCACTGTTCGGCGTGCTAAGTGGGAGATTATAGCGTATCCCTCCCTGTCCTAAGCGCGACCCATCATATCTAAATATAGGAATGCCTCGGGTGGAATAAAGCCACTCCGCCGTACCTTCTCAAAATACAGAATATTGGGGTAATAAGACCCAAAGATCAGGCTGTTGGGAGAAGCCAATGCCCGTGCAACGTGTTTCGAATCAGTTTTATTATGAAATGATCAATCCTTATCAGGTTTGCCTCGTTGTACAGAACCTCGTTGGGATAGAATTTGTTGTACTCGGATTCGGGAGTTCGATATAGCCTGAGACAGATCCGGAGACACTGCCTCTCAAACAACCTCATCCTTTCCATCTGGGAAGAACTCACGTTAAGCCACACAGGACAAGCGTACGCCATCATCGGCCAGATGAGTGCCATATAGCATATTACCTTCACCCTGGTATAATGTTGGCTGCTGTAAAGCAGCCTCCTTGCCACATAAAACGCTTTCTTGGCTTTCGTCAGACCAGCATCTACATGTTTGTCAAAATATAGATACTGGTCCAACCAAACGCCTAAGTACCTCACCAAGCCTTTCACAGCTAACGGTTCTCCTCGTGGGTCAACAATGCGGAACTAAAGCCAGTTTAACTTCGTGTCCTTTGAGGCCCTGGACAACGGGGTCCTGAAAAGGATAGTCTCCCACTAATTGAAATTAATTTTTAATTTCCAGCTATCACAGTATTGCTAAATCTTTTGGAAGTCATTTTGCAACAGGATATTAACGACTTCGACCTTCGGCGCTGATCCGTACGCTACCAGATCATCGGCGTACGCTATTATGTGCGGCATGGAGTACAAAAGATCACTGGTAAATATAGCAAACAAGGTTGGCGACCCAACTGTCCCCTGTTGCAGACCATTTTTAATATCGAAAACCATGGTAGACGTCACGTTGCCATTTTTCACAACGAACTTCCTACCTGTTATCATGTCATAGATCATGTACAGCAGTTATTTACTTATGTCAAGTCTGACCAGCTTTAGAAAAAGACCTTCTAACCAAACGGTATCGAAAGCCTTTTCCAAGTCGATCAGACATGCACCCGTGCATTGGGTCTTGGATGTGTTCCATTGTATGTCGGAAACCAGCTTTGACGCGGCATGTATGGTATCATGCCCCGCTTTGAAGCCGAACTAGTTGTCCGGGGAAGCTAAGATTATCGCGGCCCGAGCATTGGTCATACGCTCAAAACAAAAGCGACTCTTGGAAAATTGGTTGACTTAGGATCTACTTGGTATACTCGCGTGAATTCCACCGCTCCCTTGGTAGGTTTGTTAAAGACTGATGACGGGGAAGCAGTTCATTGTTAAAAATGGCAATTAACTTGCGCCATGATTTTCAATATAAAAAATGGACTCCAGCACAGTTAACAAGCGAGTTGGTAAGCTCCATGCATGATTTTGTACAGAACGGCGCCAAAAGTCGAGGTGATTAATATCTTTCTGCAGCATGACTTCAAGAAGATTCAGCTAAGTTGTGACAACTGTGACATGTGAAGCCATCCTTTTTTGCATCCCGTTATGCTGAGTCTCAAGGGGCACGAATAAAAACTGGCGTGAGTTCGGCATATTGGATCCGCAGGAGCGACCATTGGCCGAGAAATATGTAGTGCGACATCTTGTTGGACCAGTATCTGTATGTTAACATTCATACAGCTGCTGTTCTGGCAAAGGCTAGAAAAGCCTTCATAATGGAAAACAGGTTGTTTTACAGCAGCCAACTTGATTCCAAAGTGAAGGCCCTAATCCGGCCAATCATGGTGTATGGCTGCGCGGTGTGGCTTAACTTGAGTCCTTCGCGGATGGAAAAGATGAGGATGTTTGAGAGACAATTTCTACGGGCTTGTCGCAAGAAGTATCGAACTCCAGAGTCTGGTTTCGAAAATTGTATCGCAATGAGATTCTGTTTGACGAAGAAGATTTTCACGAGAGTACTCCACAGAATGATGGAGAACTCTCGCTGCTCCGTCAAGGTCGGGAACGAACTCCCCAAGACTTTCATTGTCAATAAAGGTTTTAGACAAGACGACTTCTTATCTCTTTAACATCATCCTTGAGAAGATCGTGCGTAACTCACAGGTCAACACCAGAGGCACGATCTTCCAAAAATCAGTGCAATTGCTTGCTTACCACGACGACATTGACGTGATTGGACGAATACAACGAGCCGTCAATGAGGCGTTTGCTGGCATTGAAGCAGAAGCGGCTGAAATGGCTCTGGTGGTTAATGAGGGCAAAACGAAGTACGTGCTATCAGCAAAGAAGGACGCACAACATCGACGTCTCGGAAAGTGCGTCACAGTAGGCAGTAGAAACTTCGAAATCGTCAAGGAAAACAACACCAGTATCGAAATCAAACGCAGAATCACTCTTGCCAATCGCTGTTTCTTTGGGTTCAAGAGGCATTTGAGTAATAAAGCCCTCCCTCGAAGGACTAAGCTTGCTTTATATAACACCTTGATCATCCCAGTCCTACTCTATGGCGCGGAAACCTGGACACTACTAAAAGCGAATGTGGAAGCCCTTAGTCTCTTCGAGAGAAAAGTTTTGCGTGCGATATTTGGTCCTGTTTGCATTGATGACATCTGGAGAAAAAGATTCAAAGGCGAACTCTATGGGCTGTACAGCGACATGCACCTAGTAAAGGGTCTTCGCATACAGCGCTTAAGATGGTTAGTCCATCTTAAGTTTGTACAAAAGTAAAGTGTGGTGTACTTTATCAAAAGCTTTTGAGAAATCCGTGTAGAGTACAGCAAGTTGTAATCGATTTTCTAAGTTTGCAAATGTATAGTTTGAAAGTTCAGAGAAATTATTATTATATTAATAAAAATAATTGAGTGGCACTACAGCCTATAAGGGGCCAGGGCCGAGCTTCTACAACAACTACTCGTGTTGTGCGTGCTACTCACGAGTAGGAGGGACCTATAGTTTTTTGCCGACTCCGAACGGTAAGATTTGAGAAGCTTTTCATAGACAATTGATACTCTTTGAGTGTTGTCAGCAACTCGAAAGTGGTGGTGCCGTGAAAAATGCGAGGTGTCCCGTCCGGGAATCGAACCTAGACTTTATAAGTCTTTTAAACAATTTCGGTAGGGATCAAAACTTTCATATAATTTTCTACCTTCTGTTTTAAAAGGCTTTTGAATATTGGAGTTAGAAGAAAATACGTCCATTCATTTAGTAATTGATTGATTAAATACAATATTGAGCCGTCAAGAAAAATAACTCTAAATAATTTTTTTCTAATTTTTTAATATAGCAGCTGTGGACGGGGACTGTGCTGTTATTAAGTTTAAGGTTTTTTGCTCCATTAATTATTTCATTATCTGTTTATTGCAATAAACCCATGTATAGAACTTCCAATATACATACATATTTAAGTAATGGTCCAGCGTTGACTGGGCTTGAGACACATTATGAACGGACTCAAAAAGTTAGAAAATAGGTCTCATGTTCCATTAAAGTCAGTTAAACTTACGTTTCCTAGTTTCATTGCCATAGGCAAACCTTAGGAATGTGTAAAGGAATAATGAACTACTTATTTTTATCGAAGATTTTACGGACAAGATAAATTATTTATACAAATATTTGTTCAAGAACCCATACTCCATCCTAAGTCTAAAAAATCTTTTGTGGCTTGAATTCGTTATCTTGGAAACAACATTTTTATTTGCCCACGGAATGCTTAACCGATTTCTATGACTCATTTTAGGAAGATATAACTCGAAATCACTTATTCATATATTTTATTTATAAATATATAACCTTTCCCTTGAGGGAATCCAAAAGGTCGTCCCAATTGAATTGATTTATTCTGCCAGCGCAACAAAATTTGTGATGAATTTTATTAGAATCAATCACATTTAACTTCGGATAATTGAAAATTCGGATATTTTAAAATTAATTTTATTATTAAAAAACATTAAGTCTAATATTCTATTCATGTTATTTCGAACATCGTTTATTCGAAACAAGCCCAAAGATAGGCTGTCCGTTACCAAACGTTCCCATTACTGTATTACATTGAAGAATATTAAAGTTCCACAATGCGCACGGTACTTCATGAACGACTGATGACACTACTAATGCAGCACTTTTTGGTGGAACGCAGGAGACAAAGATAAAGATTTAATAACGGACACCAACAACAATTTCAACACACACGCAAATCTGCTCTACATCAATTGTCTGATGCACTTACGCAACTTGTAGGCTGTGAAGGCGAGATGAGACAGCTCTTAAAATTTAGCGACCAGTCTCCACAATCGACTTGCATCGACCCTTCCAGTAAACAACATATGATGCATCAAAAATCTCCGCAGAACATATGTCTGGGTACAGATATGTCTCTGTAAAATGTATTTAATAAGCGGGAGTTATGCTGCTGAGAGTTCTATACATTTAGAGTGGAACATTTTGCAGCAAAATTTTTTCTTTTTATTATATAGTGAGTTAAGCGACAATTATGCTCGAAATTGAAATAAAATAAGAATGTACGCACTAATAACGCTCGCAACTTGAGAGTTCGATTTTGACTGATTCCCCAGTTCTAATGGACAGGCAATCCGTGACAGAGCCCTCCATAAGGGATGTAATGTCCTTCATCCAGTCAATGCAAGCGCAGATGATTGCCTTGCAAAAATTACAGGCCAGTTTCTTACATTGACGAATGGAGAAGATAAGATTAGATAAGATATATAGCAATGAAGTATTAGGTTTGGTTTGCTAGAAGCATCCATCGCACGCATCTCCCACGGAAAATGGGGTTATAATGTTCCAAATATAAGAGGAAAAGAACAACATTGAGTTCAAGCTCGATTTCCTTGCAATGAGTACCTCACACAAATGGATGAAGTCATTAAACGTACTGATTATGGCGACTTCTATCGGTATTCTAAAATAGATGCACTTTACGTGTAAGCCGAGCATGCTCACGCACATTCAGTGCGTTCGAGTATGTATTCAATGGAAAAGAAACAAGACACAGTACACAGGCGCCTGCCTAGTTGACATGAAAAAGGTGTTCGACAACTTGTCCTTAAGCTGATCAGACTCTGCAAAAGTAAAACTATATATGATCTATGACATGGTAACAGGTAGGAACTTCCTTGTGAAAGATAGCAACGAAATTTCCACAACTGCTTCATATTAGAAATGGGTTGCAACAAGCCAACAAGCGGCGGTTAGTTCGCCGTTCCTGTTCACTATAATCACTAGCGATCGTTGATCTATCCGCATTCAGATTGGGTTCGAAGATAGAAGTAATAAATGTATTGTGGCAACGTGAACAACAGTAAGGAATCCAAGCTTTTTATAATTTTCTTGGAGAAAGTACAACTAGATTTGTATAGACTTAAGCGTTAAGTTTACATAAAAAAAGAGGCCGAAAGGCATAAGAGAAACAAAAAATAGACTTGGTTAGCTTTGATTACTTGTATACAGCCAGTAAGGTAGAATTAAGATAATTACGTTTGATTGGTAAGCTGGTTTTAAGTATTATTTGTCTAGCATGTAAGAAATTGAATTCGAATAAAAAAGAAACATTAAAAAGGAGACCTTTAAGGCAACGCTGCGTCAAAAACGAGAACTGTTCGTGAGCTCTGAGAACAGAAAAGAAGGAAAGTAAGAGAGCATGAGAAGCGCCCTATCGAGCAGAGCGTGTGGTGTTACAGCAGGAAGGCGGTCCGAAAGTTTAAACAAAGGGTAAATCAATCCGAAGGATGTAGACCTCGGACTTAAAACTGCAGTGATAAAAACGGACAACTGGTAGTAGATCCGCAGTCAATGTTGAAAATGTTTCAGGCAGAATGTTTCACTTTGTTTGCAGAACTCCATCCCTCTGACAAGTTCAGGATGAAAATCGTATAAAGGTGCTGAGGCGGACGGATTGACCGCTGAACTTATCAGAGCAACTGACAACTTAACAACTTAATAAGATTTGGTCGAAGGAGTAGAATTTCAAATTACCAGAAAGTTTACCAACGACCAAATATTCGTGCTGTGATAGATCCTGGAAAACACCTAAGAGATTCATCGATTTCAAAAAGTAGTTTGCGAAAGTCCTGATTTTATGTAAGATGACAATGGAAAACATCTCATCCATTGCCAAATTTAAAGTAAAAAACAAAACAACATTCAAAAGCGACTATGTTTGCAATTCAATGATAGTTCTCCCTGCTAAGAAATTAATTACATATAAATATTAACCTTTAAGAAAATCCTAGTTTATTGTCTAATAACTGCAGTATCTATATTCATTGTTTAGCATGGATGTTTTTGAAGTGATATTTCTGTTTTCTTGTATTTTTTTTATTGGAAAATTGTTAAAAAAGTACTGTGAAATAAACTTCTAAGTCTTTTTAATTCTTGATTTCATGTAAGTCTTTCTTTTTTCGGAACCTTTATGTATGTCACGCATATAAATGTCGTATACGCTATGGTGCACATGTCCGTATGCGACGGCTATAGAAAAGTAGTTTTAAATTCAGTTTTAATAGTTACGTAGCCTACTAGTTTAGTTATAGTTTAGTTTTACTTTAAGCTAAGTTAAGTTTATCTCATAAAACCCAGACTACCATTATATTCTTTCTTATCTTGGGACAAAATTAAAACAAATATAAATAATTTATCGCCAATTATTAAGGCACTTGTAACTAGAATATATGTATATAGATTAGCTTAGAGCACCTGTGTAGGGTCAGTTAGTTAGATTTGAAACTATTGTTAAAATTGACTAAGCTAATTTTAAGTATTTTCCTAGAATTAAGTAATTAGACTAGAAACATTTATTAATAAAAATGAGCAAATAAAAAACAAAAAGGAACCTAAAATCAATTCGTCCACACACTGGTGCTTAATAAATTTTGTTTAAGTTTCTCTTAATAAGAATTGTTACATATTTAATTTACAATTTATGATTACGTTACCTTGTTTATATTTACTTTATCTTAAAAAAAACTGTCAACAAATTTGCGGTAGCTTTAAAAGCCAGAAACTGACCTCAAAGTTGAACAACAATTACATTTGCGATTAATGTTTATGAATGTGAATGTGCAGTTGTTTGTTTTACCAAATCCTTGACCTAAATCAATGAATCTATCAAATACGAAACGGTACTCGTCGAAACTGGAAGGGAACACTTAGCACAATCGGTATTCGATTTTTTTCTGATATGTACATAGTGCCAATCAACTGTAATATAGAGAACAATTTTTCAATCGCATCAAAAGTATAGTAGAATCAAGTTACGTAGTACACCCCCTGTGTACCCAATAAGAAGACAGTGTCTTATACTATACCAAACACTTTATTTTATACGTTAAAATTAAGTTTATGGAAAAAGGTATATATTTTTGTAACATTAGTATATTCTTTGATAAATCTTCAAGTGGAGTCTTCAGTGAGAATGTTCCACTGGTGCTCATTATTTTCTTTCCATAAGGTTATTTTGCTATCGGACCCAGTAACAGCCAAAACCTTCCCAGTAAATGAAAAGCTGACACTCCAAACAACATCGTCAAATATGTTGAGTGTAGTTGGTGCCCAAGAAAGCATATTATCGCTACTCCAAATAATAACATGCCGATCTTGTGAAGCAGACGCTATCAATGTTTTACACCCTCCATAAGTTGGTGCCCATTGGACTTGTCTAATCCAGTCAGAATGGGCTTCCAAGCGAGTTTCCTCAATCCATCTGTTATTTCTTTGTACCCAAATCTTAACACAATTGTCGCAGCCTCCACTCACCAATCGCCGGTTGAGTTCCTCTTTTGACATTGCAGCTGCAACAGAGGCTGGACACCATGAAACACTGTTGCAGCCAATTGCATGGGCATTCGATATTTTCTCCAAGTCCCAACTTCCAAATTCTGGATTAAAGGTCAGAAATACTATAGATCCGTCAGAACTTGCACAAGCCAGTATCATTCCATACTCATGTGGTGCCCAGGTAATTGAATTCACAGAAGATTCGCAGTTATATTCGTACCTTGCGAAATTGATAATTGTTACATCAATATAATTACCATACAATCTGATCTTACGACTTAATCCAGTTACCAGGGGTTTTTTTCCAAATGATAACACTGCGGTCATAAGAACAAGAAGCGAGACAAGTACCGAATTTTGGATGTGCCCAAGCAACTTCCCATACAGGTCCTTGATGCCCCTTTAAATCTGCAACGTGCAAATAAGCCTCATTTTTCACATCAAATATTTTTACAGTATTATCAGATGAACACGTGGCCAAATGGAGTCCATAATAATCCAATTCACAAGCATGAACCATATCATCGTGACATGTCTCCACAGTATTTATTAATGTGACCATTGTTGCAAAAAGTCAATAGTATTTACTTTATATTTAAGAAACAAAGCATGTATATAAATGTTTATTTAGAAAAATAACTTATTCGTTTTCGACGTTTCAGCCAGAGATGAGGAATTGAAGAGATACAAATGCTTCCAGGCATTTTTAATTGGAAAACTAAGCCATTCCACGAAAACAGCTCTGCTCCCACACAACTTAAATTATCTTGTACACACCATTCCACGGCTTAGAGATCGGCCATAATGTTATTTATAGTCATACCTCTAATCAGGGATAATTAGAAGTCATCGACACTTTAGATATTATGTAATTTAAAAAAGTAGTTATGTACAAAAGAAACAGCAACGCATGTTTAAGAATCAAGCATTACATTATGAAAAGTGTTATACTGAAAAACATAAGGAAACCTAACCTAATAGATCGGTGATAGTTGTCCAGGCAACCGCTTTAAAGAATAAATATTAAATGAAGATAATTTGAAAAACATGTTTATCTAGCAAAATACAAACCTTAGCCTTAAAAAACATATGACTCGACTATCTCAATATCTCAATATAACGTAATAGCATGAATTAATGAATTAGTCCCTCCAACATATTTTTCTAAAACTTCACGTTGGTTAACCTAACTACAAACGCCTGAGTGACAATTATAATATATAATTATGTAATGTAAATAATATAAATATAACAATTCAATAAAAAGACTGAACTGTTTCACAAAAAGGGCATATTTATGAATTTGAGTTACTTTCTTAGTGTTCTCTTAGAAAAAAAGTATCAAAATATGGGAATTGCTTTACCAAACATAATATTTGTTACCAACAATAATATGAAAGATATCAATTTTTAGAATACGAGTCTTTGAGTTCGAAGATAGTAATAGGAGTTTAGTAATTATTTGGGAATTCCAAAATACTATTTGTCCAGTTACTGTGTTCAATATAAATTCGTGTCGTATTATTGTTTCAGAATTTATTATAAAGTTTTAATATTAGAGCCTAACTAATGAAACTACTGCCTTCATGATACAATTTATGAACGCCTCCAATGTCGGTCATTATTTCGTGGTGTAATTTTTAGCAGAAATCTTTGAGTGAGGGAGACAGTCAACATTTCCGTCTCCCGTATTCATATAAGTTGTTTGCGCGGGAAACTACGCAGCTCACACGTATTCTCAGTCAACAGATATAAGAAACGCTGCAAAATTTTCCCCATGGGCGGGAGACGAGGGAGTCAACTGTTGCATCGAATCTGCTGTTCAAGGAGCGGAAATGATATAAAAAAAAAACGCTGTCAAAATGAATTCATTTAAGTGTGACGATGGCAGGGATGAACAAGGAAGGATATACACAGTTTCTTCGTCTCCCTCCACATGTTGAAAATTTGACAGCCTTTTTTGTAACATTTCCCCTTCTTGAACAGCTGATTCGAGAGCCAAATTCACAGACAGGGTTTTTCTCCGAAGCGAGAATACGTGTGAGCTACACAATCAGCCAACTATGATCCCACTCAAACTATTGGGGTGGGTTTTAATATGAAAAAAAATCTTTATTTTTTGCCAATTTCATTTAACGTCATGGAATGCTGATTCCTGTGATAAATTCTGCGGGATGTGGAAACATAATTTTTTTTATTATCTTTTGTTGTTTTAAGACATTTTAGACAGTTGAACTGATTAAAAATTCAAAGTGTATTTAAAATACCGCCAATATTTCTCACCACCAAAAAATTCAAGAACATGGCGGAGGGAGTGCGTGTTCAGAAGGTGCACCAGTAAGGCAGCAGTTGCACTTAAGGCATACTTTTAAGAAATGTTTTAACATATTATTTGTGTGTAAATAATTTTGAATTTATTAATATATCAATAGACCTTGTTGTTAAATTATAAATTACAATTGCATACATAATTGCATACATACAATATTACAATGCTTCCCTTATATATATGTTCAATATGAAAAATTATCATAAATCGCTCTATTACTTTAAGTATACATATGTTATTTTATAATTGTGTTCGTCATACTGTAGATGCGATTAGAAAAATATTGAATTCCACTAAATTATTGATTTTATAAGAATCGATGTAGATACGTCTTTTCGTTAGTTATAGCTTTAGCTTTATAATACTACCGAATCGAAATATTAATAAAAATTAAATCAATAATATACAAAACAAGAACATGAAATTCCGAAAATGATTATATGTCCTTAATCGTACATTTGAGTTTTCATAAGTCATGGGATATACAAATTAATATAAATTTTACATCGTTGTTTCATGTTGTAATTAGTTACACAAACTATTGGGATTACTATATACATTTTAATAAATGTAACGTAGTGGCATAGAATCAAAAAGAGTATTTTATTTTTTATTATTTATAGCCCATTATTAAAGAAGAATATGTACCGTGGGGACGTGTGTTGTTTTTCTAAGGCTCATCAGAATCCCTACAGTAAAATACTGAATTCGTTTTAATTTCTGTAATTAAATAAGGTGCTTATAGTAAAATTCTTCTTAGTAGTATATGTAATTCAAAATATCGGTAGAAACGAAAACCGCGTAAAAAATACAAAATTCCTTCTTATGCTCAACTTTGAAATTGCAAATATGCATCCTCTTCTTTTTTGCACATATTTCACAAGCCATTGGATATATAATATAATACTGAATATCTATTTAATAATAATTTAAAATCTTTATTTATTAATTAATTAAAGTTTTGATGACACTAATTTCAAGGGAAATTTATTTGGTTACTTACGAACCTACTCCGAATAAAATCTCATAATGGTTGACGAATATAGGAAATACGTGGGCAATTTACGAATGTTTGACACTATTGTGGGCAAAAATTCAGGAAATGGTCGACATGTGGTGCAACGGAAACAAGTGTGGGTAACATGAATAAATGTTCGATGGTTCGTAAATAACTTTCAGAAATAAACCTAAGTCCATCACAATTCGTCAATATCTGTCAAACGTTTGTAAGATATAGGGGAAAACAGCTGGTCGAACAGCTGTGAAGCTGTGCATCTCCTTCTTCATTCATCCCTGGACTAGGGAGTCGACTGTCACCTTCTTGGTCTCTGATTTGAAGACTCCCACGGACGCTGTTCGCGAAGTGTACTCTATTTAGCAAAATAACGTTTATGATGTTAAGTATATATAACGAAATATGGGAATTACTTATAAAAATTTATATTTTTGTAAAGGGACTACGGCCTAGCATCTACAATGACTTCTAGTGTTGTGCGTGCTACTGTTCCCTAATACTTACCAGGAAACGAACTTGGTTCTTTGGCATGTGTGCGGATCAGTTACATGTTAGTCACGGTATTGTAGTAGGCTCTGAAATTCAACTGTTCATATTTCAAATATGAATCGCAGTATGCTCTGGATTCAAACGCTTTTTTCAGAAAATAACAACCGCAAAAATGTAAAGGAACTACCGGATAGGAATAGGAGAGAACATTCATTCGTTTGTGAACAGTCGGATAAGTAAGACGTGACGTGTGAAAATAAAAGTTGAAAAGTAGAAAGTATTTTTGTATTTTTATTCCTATTATAACTTCAGAAGTGGGATTACGATGGCTTATATTGGAAAATATAAAGTTTAAACGGCGCTACAACTTAAATTATGGCTTGCTAAGTAGAATAGAAAAACAACAGGCATCAAAAGAGAGCTGTTGCTGCGTATATTATCTGGAACGAGGTAATTTCCCCGAAATATGCAGTGGCGGTGTCTCCGATGTGCCGACAGTAGACGGGGAACCCCAGGATAACGAGCGAGAAGATGAAGAGCGAGAAGATAACGAGGAAGAAGATGACGAGCGAGAAGATGAGAGCAGCATAAGCGAAGACGATGAGGAACTAGATGATGAAGCAGAAAATGAAGATCGTATGACGAGTGGTAAAATGAGTGACAACACGAAAATGAAGAACAAGATGAGAGTAAAGATGAGTGGTGAAAAGAAAAATGATGAGTGGAAACTTATGAAGAGAGAGGTGGAAATAATGCGCAAGGAATTGGATTTGCTTAAACGTGAGAACAATCTCCTCAAAAGGGAGAATAAATGGTTACATAGAAAAAGTCAAGAGAATGAATTTGAACAAAACGACAGCAGTAGCAGGATCGTAGAAAATTTCACCAATATCAAAGATTTGCTGGCAGAATTCTCCGGAGAAGCGGAATTGTTCATTCGTTCATAGACGAAGATGCAATTTTTCTGCACAAAGCATCAGTTGATGGAAGCTTTCAGCAAAACTCGCAAATATGAATCCATGGGGTATTTAAACAAAACGAACTTTTCCAGGAAATAGGGACGATTTGGAGTCAGGAGGGCCGAGTTGTAGTAGGCTCTGAAATTAAACTGTTCATATTTCAAATATGAATCGCAGTATGCTCTGGATTCAAACGCTTTTCTCAGAAAATAACAACCGCAAAAATGTAAAGGAACTACCGGATAGGAATAGGAGAGAACATTCATTCGTTTGTGAACAGTCGGATAAGTAAGACGTGACGTGTGAAAATAAAAGTTGAAGAGTAGAAAGTACTTTTGTATTTTTATTCCTATTATAGTATACAGAATAATTCCTGCCACTTGTCTGTTTTACTCATTCTATCATGCAGACTAGAAAGTTGACAATATATTGGCGCGAACAGTTTAAAGTGTGTTTTGAAACATTTATGCATATAATTCGTAAATGTTTAATTAAGTGTGTGCAGTATTTGCAACAACAATACACATAACTAACAATAAAAAACAAGGAAAATAATTGTGTAGTGAATTTTTCCGTTAATGACAACGGTAAATTTTGGAGAATTAAATGTTAACTTTAATTTAAGGGACGCGTATATATGCATTTTAGAAAGAATTAGTATTTTTGTTATTTACGGTATGAGTTACTGTCCCGAAAACTCCAGAATATTGAGAGACGGGGTGGTACAGTCAAAAGATCGATGCGTAGTTTATAAAAGGAACATAACACTGAGCGGAAGGACAGAGTTCAATAACCAAGCAATGGTAGCACCTTTGTTGAAGCAAGATCACATCGAGGAGGATGCCACTGAATTAAAGCTGTAACAAATCATAACGTAACTTTTAAATCATTGCCTTTTATTCAAACACCTTTGACCTAGAGAACTACATCACTTTAGTATGAAAAAGAGTTCCTGCACGCACAGTTCTGAAATTAACCCAAGAGTGTGTGCAATAAACAGTTGTTCCTTTGCTACAAAGCAATATAAGCTTAGTCTAGGATTAAGAGTACGATGCATTGTATATCTAAATGTATCGCTATTCACGTAAGTGAACCGAAAGTATATAGGTTTGTGGTAAAAAACTTCTCTTACTGTAACAACATTTAAAAAATCTGCTATAAACAGAAAAGATCAGAAAAAACTATTCTATGAAATTAAGGTGTGTTCTTAATAGATAATAAGTTGTTTAGTTGAAATTATACCTTGAATATATTCTTCTCTGAAATGCTACTCTAACATAAATAAAATATATTTTTGTTTATTTTTTCTTTTGTCAAATGCCCGAGTTTTTATTCGATTTGAGAAGTCAAGAAATCGTGCTTTGACATAACGTTCTTGTAAAAAGCGTACTAAAGCCAGTTAAGCCAGACTCATTTAATGTTGTGCTGGGATAAGCATATTATTGTATATCAGCACAACAAAACACAAACGAGGAAACTATGGGTTAGAAAATATTTTTCATCTGTCACACCCCGACTGAGTATAGTAACTCTAAAAAAACGTTTTGCTCAGGCTAACTATATAAGGGTCTGTGAAATCCTTCGGCGCGAACGCCATATTTCGGTTTGCACAAGGATTTTACTAGTATTCTACTTCAAATGTCAAGCCACAAATCACCGATTGTGATTTTGCTACAATTTGTTGAATGTAGGGGGTAAAAATTCATATTTCATACTCGTATATGGTCGATTTTTAAGAGACTTAATAAAAACACTGTCATTCATTAACTGGTTCAGTTTAGTTTTTATTTTATTTATTTTTGTGTTTTATCCGAGAGACCGCAATGTCGGTATAGAAGGTCAATAATTGTTTGATTGCTTGAGTTCGAGAACTGTTGTACGATTTCTATGGTAATTATTCACGACTCATTTTGTTATTGTCTTTATTACTCCAAATAATTAAGGATTTCAATTTTTTGTTTGTTCTTCACTTTCAGCCACTTTCTTTTCTATTTGGTTTGTTTGATTAAGTAGTTCTAGTGGTGCTGTAGTGCAATGGATGTTACGTTAGGACAACGATTTTAAACTGACTTATGCATTGCTATAGCGACATTGGCAGGAGCAATATTTATGCGAAGGAATGAAGTAAGAGTACCTAACTCGCGCTATGATATCGATAATAGTACCCCTTAGTTTAGTTTAGGTCAGTCTTACTTTAAGCTAGGTTAAGTTCATCTCAGATTGCCAAGTTTTTTTCTATGTTTTCTTGGGCATTGCAATATATGAATATATGTTAAAAAAATAAATAATTTTACGCCCATTATGCCCAAAAGCACTTGTATTAGAATAGATATAGATTAGCTTAGAGTACCTGTGTAGGGTTAGTAAGTTAGATTTTAAACTATTGTTAAGATTCAATAAGCTATTTCTAAGTATTTTCCTAGGATTAAGTAATTATACTTCAAACATTTATTAATAAAAATGCACAAATAAAAAAAAAAAAAAAAAACATTCGAAAAGAAAGGGACTTCCATGTTAACAAAAACCTATCGCACTTTCTTCTCCAGTACCAGGTTGAAGAAACAACCTGCGCACCGCACAGAACAGTGCACTTTTCAAATATGTCGGAACTGGGCGAGGATCAGTTACAAGGGATTCTGAATTATCGGGTTGAGGGTTTTTTTTAGTATTTTCTCTCTGTACTAATTCTCTTTCATATCTTTGAGCTGGGAGGTTGCGAGACATATTTTCTTCAGGCTTCTTCTTATATACACAATGGAATCCGCTCATTTGTATCTCAACCATCGATGAGACATATCAACATTCAGTGCCCTAAAAGAGCAGTGTCTGAATATTTCAATTCAATTCTCCTGGCTGCATGCGATGCTAAATATAGGTTTACCGTAATAGAGGTTGGGGCTAAGGTAGCATATTTGTGCAATCCACATTCTGGAAAAAGTTATTGAATAGATCCCTTAATCTTCCTCCATTAAATATTTTATGCCATCATTACCTACATAATTGGGGATGCTGCATTTCCTCTAAAAATTTTCCTGATGCGACCACATCCAGGAAGAGAAAAAAAGCAACTTTAACAAAATGCTATCGCGTGATCGACGAGTGATTGAATGTGCATTTGGTATACTTGAAGCTAGTTGACGAATTTGCTGCCACATGCTGCCTTGTAACGCAGATAAGGTAGTGAAGGCGTGTACCATTTTACATAACTTTGCAAAGCTCAACGATGGCGCAAATTACACACAGGACTACATTGATAGCTGTGATGACAACGATGTGTTAAATGATAAAGGCTTATGGCGAACCAAAACCCAACCCCTCAATAAAGTAAAATCAATAGGATCAAACTTTTCCTACAAAAAAAGCATTTGCCATGAGAGAAACAATAAAAGAATACCTTTTTGAAAATAAATTATAGCTTTTTCACATTTAAACATTAAAATGGCTTTCTATTTTAAATGTAGTTTGTACAAAACACTTGAAAATTAAATATCACATTCTTTAAAAGAAGAAACTCAAAGATCACATTAAAAAAATAAATAAATTATAAATTCTTAATGTAACAAAAAGATAATGCAAATACACATACAATATTTATTAAAATAAAAAAAAAAACATCACTTCAACTGGAGAAGGACGCTATCAACTACAGAAGCTACCATAAATAGGTTAACAGAACACGAATTTGAAATAAACAAGGAAAAGTACATTGTATGTGCAGTCATAAAATTTGTAATAAAAAAAGAACGATGTTTATGTCGTAAACGAAATAAAAGTTAAGATTCCTTCACTTTAAACCTCTTTTTTACATGTTCCAAAAATAGGTTAACTTGGAACTAATGACCACAGTGGTCCTCATTCAAGCGAGGCATTGTCGCCATTCTGGTTGGCATACTGCGGCAGTACTTCTTACATTATTCTGGTGTCATTTTTGTCTACTCTTATTCGATTAAGAACTTCAATTCCGTTATATTCCGAGACGTCTTTTCAGCAATTCTTAGCTTGAGTAAAGCCCAAATGTTTTTAAACGGTGACAGGTCGGATGTTAATTTTGTCACCTCCTATCCTGTCCTTCAGGTATTATTACGTTTAAGTGAATCATTGGCTCATCTGTCCAAAGCATCCCAAAATTCTATGTAAAATTCCGTGTAAAAATTAAATCTTTTCACTACATTTTGTTTGCTTATGTACGGAACTTTGCGCGCAACTCGTCCCTTTTTAACGGCTTCGTGCAATTTGCGGCAAATGGTTTGCTTTGTTGACGGTGTTAAGTCCTTCTTTTGCAGAAAAGCTCTGATTCTAGGAACCGGGAGATAGGGATCAGCATTTGAAATTAATTTTATCCTTTAGTCTTGTCACTTTGTAGTAATTCTGGGTCGGCCAGGCCTAGTAATGCAATCGATTCTATTTTCAGATGTATATACTTTAATGTATAGATATAAAGAGTTAAAAGTTGTTAACCTACATATAAATGAACGGAAAATGATCTTAAAATCCAAAAAATGTTACGGTTATGTTAGTACATTAGTCATAATCAAGAATTTTTGTGTTAGATAGTTTAATTATATGCTCTTATAAAAAAGGGACGGCTTTGCGAAATCTGTTGTGGAGATAAGAATTAATTGCGCAAATTTCCTCCGTTTCTGTATGTTCCCTATTCATGGTAGCATCTGTATCTGAAGCAGCTGCTTCTCCACTCTTTTGCGGAGAAATTCTGGAAGTTTTCATAGCCTTGAGCAAAGGTACCTCCGAAACAGGTCACCTTCATTAGGCGCGCTCCTGTGCCCAAAGGTCTGCTACATCTTTTCAAAGAAGTTTTATACAGGAAAGTCCCCTGTGCGGGACCTGCGATCCCTCGTTGCTTACACTCTTCGACTTAAATTATATCATATTTAATAAATAAATATATAATAATAATATTATTTTTCATATTGTATTTACCTTTTACCCACTTCATATCTCGTTCGTGGTCATGTTCAAGGGAGCGTGACTTTGTGTTGTATAGGCAGTCACGATCTTTCACTGCTGCAATTAAATCTCTGTTCGAAACTCAGCATGTCTTAAAACATATTTTACAACAAAAAGTGTAATTATTTCCTATTAAATAACTAATAAGTACTTACACAAAAAGTCCCTTAAGTCTGCCGCTAGCAACTCAAATCTGTAAATAAAAAAAAACATTTCATCTGTCAAACAGCCTGACTGAGCAGCTTTACTTAAAACATTCTGCTCGCGCATACGATAATACGATCTGTCGAAGTCCTCGGCGCGACCGCTCCATTTCGGTTTGCACATGGATTATATGTGCACCCAGTCCTTTTTTTACGGGATCTCTTTTTACGCGATTTCACTTTAACGCGGTTATTTTTGCAGCGCAAATTCCTTTTTTTACGCGAATTTCTCACTTTAACGCGAGTGCTTTTTTCGTTTTTTGCTTGTTTACATATTTTTACGCGTAATAATTTTTGAATATAATACGGGGAAGTCCCAACAAAAAAATTATGATATGACGAAATTCTTCTAGACGATGATGACGATTTGATTGAAATAGCTACGGAAGTAATTGAATCGGAAAATGGCAGCGACACCGAGATAGACAAGCATCCAATTAAAGCAGAGACGTTTAAGCAAGGTCTTAAACTTGCAGCAGAATTGGAAAATTATTTTGTAGAAAATGATACTGATACCGAACGTGTACGAATTTTTCAAAAAGAATTGAGTCTCTGCATGTTAAGATATAAAGAACTACATCGGAATTTATTGGTTCCAAAAAGAAACATTCAAACAAAATTAACTGAATTTATGGTGCAAACTCAGTCGCATCAATCCATAGTTCTAACTATGGATTCTGATACAAATTCTAGTGATATCAGTGCCGGCCATCAAAATAAGCGACTAAGAATAATTTCCACTACGGATAGTGACAGTGATTAAACAGCATTCAACGTTTTTTCAATAAATTTACCTATTTTCTCCTCTTTCATATATGGTTTTTGTTTTGTATTTTTTTATGAATGAATAAATCATAAGTCTGAAATTTGATACTTATTGTATTGTTTTTGAATATTTGTTTTGCGCGTATATTTTGTTATACGCGATATTTTTTATATTCGGCACCAATTCGTCAGTTAATATTGGAAAACTAACCATTTTTACGCGATTTTTTTTTACGCGATTAGTGGCAGAACCAATAATCGCGTAAAAAAAGGACTGAGTGTACATGTATTCTACTTCAAACGTCCTTTAAATATACACCTTATCCATAAAAAAATGTTAAGATCATTTAGAACTGGAAAAATGGAAATGGAAAAAGGGAGACCCTTTAAAAAATTGCAAAAGAGTCGTGCTCCGCAACACAAAACGCATTTAAATCGCCTTCGCAATTTGTTTATAGAGAAGTATAACGAGCTAGAAATACCTTCAAAATTTAACAGCAAAAACAAGAATATAACAATGGACCGGGGGGGGGGGGATAAAAGAGCCCAAAACCCTGCGCTAGAATTGGATGTATTTACTGTTCATTTAGACAAAAACTTCCACTTGTAAGATAGACAAACAACAAGCTTCGATGGAATGGAAGCGATTTTTGATAACTCAGCATTCGCAGAATTGAAACAAGAGATTATGGAGTTAGAGACTGAAAAAGCTACTGGGTGTGATTAAACACCGGAGAAGTTCTCAAAGAAGTAGTTAACTGAACTATGTTCAATATATACCTATAATAGCTAAAATCGTGAATAATTTAAATTATTACCCCAACTTTAAGCAATTTCCGTAAACGTACCACAAGGACTTTCTCTATCTTTCATACACTCATTAAAAATAGCGAATGGACGAGATACTGAGTGAGTGCTCGGCACAACTCAAGTTGGCTGTGAACCCAACTTGGTTTGGCTAAGAAATTCTTTTGATTCAATGAACCACATTAAGCGTTAGACTATTATATTTTTTAAAAGCTTAGAAATGCAAGGAACATGGACGGGGCCTAAACCTTCTATTACACTTATATTTTTGTTTTGTTTTGAGAGCGGGAGTACTGTTGCTGGTTTCCAGTATTGTTGAATTGTACCAGTTGCAAGATACTTTTGTAAAGAGACATGAATCTGGATTTTGCTTTTTTAAGCATGGGGTATAATACTCGGTCTCTACTGGTTGTTTTACCTTTCTAGTTCCATGGGGGTTATATCTGTTTCAACCCGTCTGGCGGAGTCTGAAGGAGTGTTAAAAGCGATTGTGGAAACGGTAAGCTTTTCGACTCTGAATTTTGGGGGAAGTAGTCGTCCATCACGGAAGTCGACGATTTATGGTCAATACAGTTGCTAATTTCCTGTGGAGAAGTCTTACAACCGTCTGGTGTTGCGTTCCAACAACGTTCCCAGTAAAGCTTGGATGGTATGTCACAGTTTTTCTGATGTCGACTTGAGATCATGCAGGCATTTCTCTTTGCTCTCCTCAAACTTTGCATTTGATTTTTTATAACATTAGATTTGTGGTGCTGGAATGCCTTGTAAACATTTTCCACTCTTTTTGCTTTTCGTTTCTTGGAGTAGCTAGTGAGGAGCTCCACAATGGCACTGAACGATTGTGAGGGTGTGGAGAACCTTGTGGAATGGACATGTTTGCAGCTGTTCTTTTGGCTTTGTGAAGCGTAGCGGCTTCTTTATTGATATTGGCGTAGATAATGTTACGTGACAAAAAATCTAAGATGTGCTTGTAACAAGCCCAGTTAGCTTTGGCGAATTTAAATTTCGGGTTAAAAGGTGCTTTGCCATTACCCGGGACAAGAACAATGGTGGAAATATTAAAAAAGTGGTCGCTATTATAGAGATTATTCAGTATTTTTCAATATACTGATGTGTAGCATTTAATATCCACGTTTGTTAGGGTTCCATGAGTTAAGAGGTGTGTCGAAGAGACATCACTTAGGACTATTAGGTTAGAGTTACAAATGAAAGATTCAACCTCCCTACCTCTGGTATTGGTGGCATTTAACCCCATAGAGCAATCCAGGCGTTGACATCACCCATTTGGATAAAAGGGGAGTGGATTTAAAGAGCAATATTTTCCAAGTCGTTTTTTAAGAAGATTGATACAAAGTTTTAGTTTCAATCTTTTTTTTAAATTTGAAATCAGAGTTAAAATATTAGGTATGATGAGAGTAGTTGTGGAAATACCCTGTGAAAGCACGAGGTGTCTGCGGTGTAAAAAAAATATGCGCAGTGAGTCTCTTGAAGAGACACAACATATGGTCTTTCCTCCTTGGTTAAAAGGTTTAATTCGTCGTAGATGTGACGAAGCCTTTAATGTTGCATTGAAGAATTTTAAAACTATTGTTAAATTGTGTTGTTTGATTTATTGTAAGATAAGATTGGGGTCGCAGTTCAGATCGTTCCAGGTGTAGACCAAGAGATTGACTATAGTAAATTCGATTATTGGTTGTCATCTGTATCAAAGGAGGCAATAAAGTAAGAATTGCTTTGATTTAACTTTTTGGCAGTGGAGCTAAGAGGAGAATCTTAAGAAGACAGGTTGGAGGTTTAGAGATTGGTAGAAATGGAAGTGAACGGTTTTGTAGTGTGGTAGTGTAAATTTTTGATGTTGAAGAAAATGAAGTTTGTTGCCAGATTGCTGAAGTTGTTGTTGGTATTGAGGGGTTGAGCCGTGTGCATGTTGTGTTTTAGTTAGTTATTGGATTAGTTATGGTGGAGAGATAAGGCGTGCTGGAAACAGCGACGTTAGATATCTACTACTGATTTGGTCTTTTGCTTAGTTTTCTCAGCGTATGATTGGTTAGAGAAAGTAGGGTGTGTTTGATTGCATGTCCTTCTAGCTTCGGCAATGCTACATCTATTTCTGGTTCTGATTTTCAACATTTCTTTAATTTTGAAATATTTTGGGCAAGAATTGGATGACGATGGGTGAGCTTCTGCAATATTAGAGTAGATAGTACGCGAACATATTTCCGGTTCATGAGGGGCAGACTTCAGTTTGCACAGACCTTGTTTTTGAAGCATGTTTTTGTCGTGTGACGGAGTAGCTGACAGTTACGATATCTCATCCGGTTAGGGATGTATTCCTGCACTTTGGCTTTGTGATAGAGATCAAAGGTTAAAAGAACAAAGACTTAGGGCGTTGTTTGCCGTCTATATTTTTTGGGAATTTGTATACGTCGGTCACACCTTGAGGTTTCATTTCCGATACAATTTTACTTTCATCAATATTGATCGAGCAAGGGGCGTATACAATACCCTTGGATGAGATTAAATTGGCGTGTAGTTTGGCAATCACAGGCCATTGGTTTGCAATATTTGCGATGCGTAAGCATTTGTCCCCTACTCTTTGAGATTTTGCAAGAATCAGGAGGTAACCATTGGGAGATGCTTTAATTTGGACAGTGGTTGTTTTTCGTCTTTAGACGATATAAGTACGAATCGCGGATTTTTAACATTAGTGCATGAGGGAAGGGAAATTTATATTTTATTTTTCTTTGGAAGGGATTTAAAGTGAAGCGTGCCGACATCTGCCAACTCGCTAAATCTATTCCCGTGTTTTGTTTTACAAGCGCTCGGGGCAATGCTGTGTCCGACAAAATTGTTTTACTCGTGTGAAGTATGAGCCCATGGTTTACGAACGGAAACAAAACCAGCCGCCGAGTGAGCAAGAAAGAAAAACCATTCGATTTGAGCGCACTGAAAGAAGACCGACTGTCCAATAGTCACCACGATGTTTGTTCTAGACGGAGACTGAAGACTGCAAAAAATTTAAAAATTGCATTTTATGCGGAACATGATGGGCTTTTAGTTTTACTGAAAGTGTGTGTAATTTATAGAGTGGCGGTAGTGACAGAGAGATAAGATGCAATCACAGTGCTGGAAAGGAATAGTGATTTCAAAACTTTAGCCGAATTCAGTTGTATGAATCGTATATGTAAAACGACTTCGTTGAATTCAGAGATTACGGTCTTTTACAACTCTGGTCAATATGCCCCCAGCCCCCCAGCCCCTTGTCTAGGGCGTTCACTGCATAACTTGATTCACCTTACAACAAGTGTTGTGCAGACTATCCGGAGGTCCCAAAGTTGTTAAAAAACTATATCTCCAGAGCCGTTTGTGCTATTAAATTGGGAGTCATTCGATTTAGGGTAAGGTGCATTGGGAACAAGAAAACACTTAAAAACAATTATATCATGCGTATTTTATTTAATCAAAATAACAACTTATGTGATTTTTCGCAACTTTTCGTTCTTGTTTGTTTAAAATTAGTTACTGTGTATATACCCTTTTTAATTATGATACTTCTGCTAGAAAAATCATTCGGGGTACCCTGATACCAAGGTGTTTCTTCTTCAGTTCAGGCCTTATAAACGTAATATGTGATAACTGTAGCTTGTAAAAAAACATCTTCGTGGTAGCATTTGAAGTGAAGTCGATAGTATTTGTAATCCTTATTCATGCTTGCTTGGTTCTCTTCCGAGATTAAGCCATTTGGTCTACTGCTGCTCCTATATATTTCTAAGTTAACTTTAATGGGCAAGAGTACTTATACCTAGGATTCTGCACTCTTCTATATTACCCTGTTTATTTACGCCTCCAGTATTGTTTCGGTTTTTTAATTGAAGTAGACCACTTTTAAAAAAGTCGTGTGAAGTGTGCGGGATATTTTCTCAATAGGGGATACTTATAAGATATTTTAGTTTTAATTCTAGCGGTTATTCAGATTTTATTTTAAGACAGTTTGATGCCTTTTTATCCGTCTAAGATCAAGTGTAAAATTTTTTTAAAAATTTTTTCTTATCACGGATGCTAAACTTTCTGACAGATTTCCAAACGTCAACCTCAAATTATGCAAGACGGTAAAGCTTGTGTAATCACACTTAACATAGAATCTATTATTTTTCCTATGATGTAAAATAAATGTGCAATGGATATAATAAAGACTGATAAAAATAATAGATTTGATTAAATAGAGTGTAAGTGTAATAATATTAAGTATACCAAATGAAACTATATTCATATTGAATGACATTTATTACAACGAATATACTGTAAATCCACGAGCTGGACACATTATTTGCAAAGATTGAGTCATTATAAACCAGCAAGAATGATTCGAGGGTCTTCTACAGCAGCCTTAATTTTTCGCAAAAACATAACAGCCTCACGACCATCAATAAGACGATGATCATATGTTACAGCAACGTACATCATAGGGCGAATCACAACCTAATAAACATTAAAAGAGTAAGTTAAATTATTAAAAAAAAAATATATTTCTATTCATACTTCTCCTTTAACAGCAACTGGCCGGTCAAATATTCCATGCATTCCTAAAATTGAACTTTGTGGTGGATTTATAATTGGTGTACTTATTAAGGATCCGAATACTCCGCCATTGCTAATTGTGAAAGTTCCACCTGCCATATCTTCCACTGCGATTGCACCTTTCTTGGCTTTATCTCCCAGGACGGCTAAAGCTATTTCGATATCGGCGTAATTCATACTTTCTACATTACGAATTACAGGAACAACTAAGCCTTTTGGTGTAGCAACAGCAACAGATATATCGATGTAATCACGGTATATGATTTCCTTAAAAAATGGAGAACGAAAAGTTATATATATGGTATTGGGGTAAAGTTCTGGTTATATATTTTATACAAATTGACTTATTAATTAAATTATTATTTTATTGTAGTGCTGTAACATTTCAAAAACATGTGATTATCAAAATGGCAAGTGAGGCGATGATGGTAAAAATTGAGCATCTCGCTCTGATTAATAGAAAAAAAAGAATATGATTCTGCAGGTTCATTATGAACTTTGCATAAGTGGTCAACTAACTTTAAATGAGGCAGAGAAAGCATCAAAGACAAATTCAGCCCAGGCTTCCAGCCTACTGCTTGAACGAATGAAAGGATTAAGCAAGTCGGGAAACCCCTATTTGAGGATGTCACAATGATGGTGGAAATTTTGGCAAAAATCACAAATCTGGTACATATACATTTTTCACGATCCCGCAAACTTTCCCAGTCACTGCACGAATGCTAACAGCGCCTCAGGAAAAAGTGCGAATTGTGCGTGCTGTTGAGTTTTTGAAGTTCATGATCACAGTATACTGTTACTCAAAAGGGATATAGTTCTGGGAGCGTGAAATTAAAAAAGAAAAAGATAGTGAGAGAGGAGGAGAGAAAGAGAGAGAGAAGGAAAGGAAAAGTCAAGACAATGCCACCATCCACATTTCTAGAATTGTTAGAAGTTGCCATGTACATCGTTCACAGCATACTTAAACATAATCGAAAATGTCAGAGCATTGTTATCTGGTGAAATGTATGCAGGCGGCACACAATTAAAAGATAAGGACAAAGAAGCTATTCTTGACACCTGGACTCATATTTTATTTTAAGTAGACTCAACTTTTCCATTAAGATAAACAAACTATTAAAACCATAAAATAACGTATTTTTTTTCAAAAACACACTGTCTCAAAAAATTGTCCATACACCACTGGCTTTTTAAGTTGAAATAGTATAACTGGAAAAGTACTAGGCCAATTTCAACAAAATATATCTTAAATTTAAGGAAATGTATTATAGAAAATAAATTTAAGAGGAAAATAATAAATTAATGACAACATTGATACTAACAGGCCATAAGCTTATCAGGTTTCCCTTTTTAAACTCAAAAAATTGTCCGTACACCCTACAAAATAATATAAAATTAATGTGAGAATAAAAAAACTGCTGCTATTTTGATGGTTTCTGCTCACTGCGCTCTGAGACTGAGACAGTTTTTTGCCGGCTCCGAACGGCGAGATTTGAGAACTTTTCATAGACAATTGACACTCTTTGAGTGTTGGCAGTAACTCGAAAGAGGTGGTGCCGTGAAAAAATGCGTGGTGTCCCATCCGGGAATCGAACCTAGACTTTCTGCGTTGCGGTCGACGCACTTACCCACTACGGCACGACGATCAGTACAATATGTGATAAACAAATATAAAGCTACAGGTTCTGTGGAAATGGTGACAGGCAGGGGACAAAAAAAGTTGGATACTCCACAAGTCCAACGTAATATATTGCGAGCAATAAAAAACATCAAAAACGAACGCTACAGAAATAAGAAGACTGTAATATTGATGTCAACCCACAGGTAGTCAGAAATTTCTTGCGTTCACATAACTTTAAGGCCTGTGCACCTCGTAATAAACCCCTGCTATCCAAACGGAATAAACAAAAAAAGTTAGAGTACACTAAAGCCTTCGTCGATAAACCTCCTGTGTTTTGGAAACGTGTCATCTTCTCAGATGAAGCCAAATTTAATATTTTTGGATCCGAAGGGCGACGTTTTGTTTGGTGTAAGAGCGGAACAGCACTTGAGGATAGCAACATTAACCATACCGTCAAGCACGGTGGTGGTAATGTTATGGTCTGGGGTTCAATGGGAGCTTCGGGAGTTGGGAATCTTGTGTTTATAGAGTCGACCAAGAACAAAATACAATATTTACAAATTAGAAAGTTCCGCCCAAAAATTGCACATTGATGATGAATATCGCTTTGTTCACGACAATGACCCTAAACATTCGTCATTGATTGTAAAAGAGTGGTTACTCTATAATGTTAAGCAAGTGCTTCTCCATCCTCCCCAAAGTCCATATTTGAACCCTATAGAACATTTGTGGGCTCATATGGGAACAAAACTACACACACTCACAAAAGTATACATACGGCATGAATTTTTAATATTTTTCTTAAAAGAATCGCAAAACTTGAAATATTTTCCACTAATATTATTTATTCACATTAAAAAATAATAATAAAACAAAGTAAAACATAATTCATAATAAAACTTAAGAATAATACATTGTTTTTCCTTTTTTAACACTTTGGAGTTCTCACAAAAGTATACATACCCCCAAAAAATATTAGATTTTCCATTGTTTTCGTGATGAACTGTTTAAATTTGTTGGTGCCCTGCATTCAATACGCATTTCTGTACCAGAGAAGACATTATTTTTTAAACTTAACAAAATAATGCCTAAGTCAAAGGAAATAACATTGGAAATTCGTAAAGTCGTTTTAAAATATAAAAAAGATGGAAAATCATATGCAGAAATTGGGGAATCTTTAAATTTACCGAAGTCAACAGTCCAGACAATAATAAGAAATTTCAACAACACCGGTACTTTCGAAAGTAAGCCACGCTCAGGACGTCCCCGGAAACTGGATAAAATAATGCAGAGGCAAATTGTTAGATTTATGATTGAAAATTCGAAACAGAGCGCTATTAAACTTACAAAAGATATCGGAAATGAATACGGAATATCTGTAAGAGCAGAAACGGTTCGTCGTTGTTTGAAGGAAGGGGATCTCCGTTGCAGAGTGACAAGAAAAAAACCGTTGCTAAGGAGTTAAACAGAGCAAAACGATAAGCATATGCCCAGAAATATCATAACGTCCGTCTTACAGCCCCTTCGTTTTAGGAACGAGTCATTTTCACCGACGAATGCAAATTTTACATTTTTGGTGGTGATGGCCGCGTTAAAGTGTGGAGAAAAAAGAACACCGAGCTTGAACCCAAAAATGTTGTTCCTTCCGCAAAACATGGAGGTGAATCTTTCATGGTATGGGGAGCAATGGCAGCAATTGGTGTTGGTGTTTTAAGGTTAATAAATAGAATAATGGATAAGCATATGTACATAGACATTTTGAAAGATATGAAAAAACTAAAACTACGATCGGGCAAAGATATACTATTACAAGATAATGATCCTATACACTCATCCGGTTTGGTAAGGGAATGCCTGCTCTATAATATCAAAAATAAACTGGAACATCCACCACAATCTCCTGACCTAAATGCCATAAAACAATTATGGGATTATTTAAAACAACAAGTTCGGAATAGGCGAGTAACATCAATTTCAATGCTAAAATCAGTTCTGACTGAGGAATGGTATAATATAAGCCCAGAAATTACTCATAAGTTAGCGTTTTCCATACCTTTTCGTTTATCTGCAGTTACTAAAGCCAAAGGAGGCCATACTTCTTATTAATAGTCTAACTATTCTTATATTTTTAGTTTTTATCAAAATCGTATGTATACTTTTGTGAGAGCTCCAAAGTGTTAAAAAAGGAAAAACAATGTATTATTCTTAAGTTTTATTATGAATTATGTTTTACTTTGTTTTATTATTATTTTTTAATGTGAATAAATAATATTAGTGGAAAATATTTCAAGTTTTGCGATTCTTTTAAGAAAAATATTAAAAATTCATGCCGTATGTATACTTTTGTGAGTGTGTGTAAGGCAAAAGACGATTAGGAGCAAACAAGAACATAAAATGACATTGGAAAGTGTTTGGCGGGAAATATCGGGCGAATATACTGAAAAGCTCGCACTTTCAATGAAAAACAGATTGCGTGCTGTAATTAAAACAAAGGGAAAGCACACATCTTATTAATCATAAGTTCATTGCAATGTTATGCGTGGTTACGCATTGCAGCCGTAAGTGTACGGACAATTTTTTGGGTGTAAAACATGAAGTTACCTAAGTTTTTGTTATTTATTGAATATTTTTTGTTTTCGTACCAATGCTTGACCAGCGTTTTATTTTTAAATATAGAATTTCCTTTATTTTATGGCATTTTTTGTTAAAATTGGTTAAGTACTTTCAAAGTTGTACTATTTAGACTTAAAAAGTGAAGGGTGTGCGGACAATTTTTTTGAGACAGTGTAAATAAAGAAATCTCTTAATTACATTCAACTCTCCGTAGCTGGTCTTCGGTTTAAAAAAAAATCCTACACCCCAGTAGTGTTATCGTCAGAACAACCAATATAATTGAACAGTTAGCTGACTTATGCATTGCTAAGGTGACAATGGTCACAGTAATTTGAATATGGAGTGAGGAGGTTACTCGCGTGATTAGCGAAATACAAGTTTCCTTGGCTGATCCGAATAAAGTCACAGCACGAGCCAAAAATATGGGGGTATGAGATGTAGAGAAGGCACCGATACACATTGATCTTAAATACCTGTGTATTATAATGGGGAGAAAACATCGAGTTGGGAAGAGGATTTCATATTGTGTAGTGGGGAGGGGGCTAACGAACGACTTTCCGGGGAAAGCATACAATCGTCGTACGACGACGCTTTTTCAAATACGTTTCTTTTTAACTTGGTATGACTTGGTATTAATTTAATTGTTAATAATTAAAGTTAAATTAAATTGTAGCTTTAGTTATTTTCGTGATTCTATTCGGGCTATAGTTCCATAAAGAGTGATTTGGTCTTAAATGCAAACTAAAGAAGATAATCTTATTATTTTCATTTAATTATCAATTTTAATTCGTTTTCTTTCTATGAAAGAAAACGAATTAATCCCTATGATGGGGACAGGGAACCAACGTGCAAAAATAAAACCCACTACTTTTTGTGTAGTTTCATTAAAAGTATTTGTATATATTAATATATATATATATATACTTACATTTTCATCAATTACAGCATTCATGACAGGTTGATCTTGAAGTGCATACGCCGCAGCCTTTGTAAACATAGACATAAAACCAAGTTTTATTCCATACTTTTTCTGGAATGCATCCTGATTCGCTTTTCGGAAAGCCATTGCCGAACTGCAAATATAAAAGGTTAAGCATGCTGGGTTAATAGACATATTGGTTATTTTTTTTTTTCGATATCACGCAGATGACGCAACCCGATTACTAATCCAGTAAAGTATCTTTTGAAGTATTCGTTGGTAAGCTACTGAATGAGAACGTGTCATTTAGTTTCATCTTAAACGTAAAAATTTTTAATCTACTGAATGTTGAATTTCGTGTCAAATAAAATGTTTTTTGATCTTTGAAGAAAGAGAAGATTTATATATCATCATCCAGAGAAAAAGTGAATAACAAACAAATTGTGATACCATGGAACGAGCATGCGACACATTAGAAATAAAGCCAGAGAGGCTAAAGATAAAACAAATCTGAGATTTTGAAAGGAAAATCCACACTAAGAAATAAACCGATTAAGATATTCATGAATACAAATAAGGAACAAGAAGGGGAAAAAGTGAATTTTTAAATTTTTAGGACAATAGAATCGGATCTAACCACACCTGATTTGATTTAGATCCTAGGGTAGATATTGTAATGCCCTTAAAGGAATCTTCAAAAAACTTAAGGAAGATGCAACTTAACCCCAAATCGCATTCAGAAGCGGTTTTGGTAATTGAGAAGCCCATCTTCAAAAAACTCTCCGTTGCGAAGTTTGGCAATCATCAAGTGAATTGTGCTTTTATTTTTGTACTTCTATAGCATATAAAACCACTCTCGTAGTTTAAAAATGTATTACAATTTTTTCTTCCTCAACATCTTTCTTATATTCCACCCTACAGGATAACTTAAAGTAAATTGTATTTTTGTATCAGTTTTTTTTTTCTTTTCAATGATGAACGCGAGGTTTTTATTCATATAATTTATGCTCCTCAATACTGTTTCGTTTGGTACTCTGTCGATCCAGGAAATACGGAGGATTCCTCCATAGATTCGGGGTATATCCAGGCAAATATGTACTTCGGTATTTTGCCTTCCTAGGTTTCACCTAGCGCCGAGACAGTTGGTTTATGGCTAGAATAACAATATAGATTCTATTGACTTGAATAGGGCCACGAACAGATTTTACAGTTCTGAATGCGCTTTTTGAAACTTCCATGATTGTCAATCGAATTCCATGATTGTCAATCGCTGTGCAGAAATGAAATTTTCTTGGACGTATAACACATTTGTTATGCTCACTTCAGTTGTTTCTACGAATTTGTTTATGAAATGGCATTAACGTTACTCATACCATTAGCAGTTGGACCATTAGCAACGTAAATATTTCTTGATCTTTATAAAAATGGTGATTTGTTGCACCATGCAATCATCCATTACTACATATCTACGTGGCAATAGACAAATGTTGGGCAGCTGAATATGTAGTCTATTCTATTCTAGCTCTTATTTAAAGGTGTCCTGTGTTTAAAGCTATATTTCTTCAAGGCGGCATTGTGCTTGGAGAAATATCGTTTTATCTTTTGAACAGTGTCAAAAGTTTAGTATAGCTAAAAAAAAAAACTTTTCCTACGGCGTGTACACGCGTGTCATTGTCCTTCGACACGTGCAAACTAGCAAAAAAAGAAAAACAATAATACGATAATATGGTGTGTATGGAACTCAACTCCAATAGAACAATAAAAGGAATCAATTTAAAATTTCAAGTACTGAAATCGAGCAGAATCAGTGAGTCAAATAAAGATAAATGTAAAACATTTTGCGTTGGGTGGGTACCGATCCTTATCAAAAGAGGTTTAGATCACCAGAAGAGGCACAGAAAGAACGCAGTAATTAAAAGGTCCAAATTATAATAAATAAAATGCAGGAGATAATGTGTTTAATACAGGGGAGAAGCGTAAAAACGAATAACAAGCATGATAAAAGGAAAACAGTTATGAACACGGCGAAGATATATGAAGACAAATTGAAAGGAAAACAAAGCAACAAAGAGAATTATGAACATGATAAAGATATGAAGAGATGATTACGAAGGAGAGGACGACAACGGGAAACAACCGCTTAACAATTTAAGAATATATATTAAGTGGTCAGAGGCTAGGAATCCCTTCCGGCTACATAAATATCAGAACGCAGAATGTTCGTAGTTTAAATCAAGAGGGAAAACTAGAAGCAACATGTCGCGACCATGTGCTAAGCAGCAAATACAACAAAGAATTAATCGAACTTTGCCAAATCAATAATCTTACTGTACTGATACATGGTTTCAATTACCACCAAAGAAGTTATATACATACATTATTCTCCTCAAGAAAAGATAGACTCTATTATGGTCAACAAACGATTTTGCAACATGATAAAATTCATGAGCAAAGGTAAGTTCAGATCACAATGAAAACTTCAAATAAACAGAATATTTAAAAACAGCGCGGAAAAAAAATTAAAAGACAAAACAAGGAAAGACATGTTCAACCAATCACTGGATGTTAATGCGAATTGGACAGACTTAAAAGCATCCAATTCGTATTTTTCTAAAAATCTTCTTATTCAAAGACATTCATATGCAAAAAAAAAAGAAATTAATGAACCAGATTCTAACCTTGATGGAAAAACAGAGAAAAGATAAACTCATCGCATACAAATATAAAAATAAATAATACAAAGACATAAATAAAAATAAAATCAAGGCAAATCTAAAATCAAGCGTCTATTGCATGAAGGGGGGAATTATAAAAATAAATCCTTGACAGCTTCAATCTACATAAAGAGATAACAGAAGTTATTATAGTCTGCACAATCAAGACAAATGAGAAGGTAATCTGCTCGTCGAAATACATATAGAAAAACTTTCCCGAGATTAAAGAAAGATTATGAAGGAAAAAGTAGTATATGTCATAAAAAAAGAATAATAAATCTGTGGGCTCAGACAAGTTTTGAATTAACTTCTAAAATGAATTGATCAATAAAACGTAAATATACTAATCAATATATACTCAACTTAACTGTCCTTGTGTAGATATGTCACATTACCTGGCTCAAAGCTGTATTTAAAACATTGTTAAAAAAAAGCAACTCTTAGAACTGCGCAGACTTCACAACAATAAGTTTCATGTCAAACACCCTTTAAATGTTTCTAATAATAAAAAAGAGTATACAAGATATATATATATATATATATATATGTATATACAGCCGGCGGTGCTGCTGAATCTAAGAAACCTGAGAAGGAAGAAAAGAAGGAGGAATCCGAATCTGAAGATGATGATATGGGTTTCGGTCTCTTTGAATAAATGTTTTCTCTCCTACATGCATGGAAAGCACAGATATCAGCATTTGATGGCCAACACAACCAAGGTCGTGATGTAGTTAAAAATTCATCCGTAAACTACTGTACAAATTTTATATTTCTGTGAAATAAAGCAAGAAAAGAAAAAAAAAAAAAAAAAAATGACAAGGAAGATATAAGCCCCTGTCAAAGTGACTTAAAAGAGTGGCTTTAGCACATCCAGTTTGGTATCGAACTTATAATCCAACATAGAATGGAGGAAGTTTTCATATTTTTTTTAGATTATGAATAAGCTTTTCATCCAATACAACACAACAAATTTACATATATTCTGGTTGGAAAATATATATGTATGTAAATTATAATGGTATCTGAATAATCAAAAGTCTATCCACAATCGTCACATTCTCCATAGACGAAGTAATCACAACTTCGAAGAGGAGTAAGGCAAAGCTGCATTTTATCTCCAATTGTGTTCAAGGTGTATTCCAAAAAATATTCAGGGAAACAACAGAAAATTCACAATTTTTAGCAAGAGGCAACAAAGGCAAAACTTCGAACAAGAAATCAACAATACAGACATAGGGCTTTAAAGCTTTAAATATTTGGGAGCCCAAATAATAGAACAAGTGAGATCAGTCTGCTATAAAATAAAGGTATAAAGGCTCCAGAGACATAAGCGTATCGATAAAAACAAGGTCAATAAAGTTGTACGTGGTCGGAGTACTTTATGAGTATAACGAAGGTGGACAGGATTACAAATGACGAGTTTTTCGTAGAAATAGTGTGAAAAGGGAGCTTCTGTTCACAATAAAAAAGAGAAAATTACAATACATTAAACACTCCTCTCTAATGAAAAAAAGTAAATGCTGGAATTAAGGAAAACTCTAAAGCAGTCGAACAGTAGGAAGACAAAGACTATCTTCAATTTCCAATATCCGTAAATGGCTACACCTCGCGATGGTAGAAATTATGAGAGAAGTACAAAATAAAAACTCAAAATGATAATTTCAAATCTCCGGACCGAGAAGAAATCTTAAAAATAAAAATTATAGCTCATCTATGTCAACAAACATTCGACTTATCGGATTTTATTTACAATTTCTGCAAAACGTAAAATAAAAGTAGTTCATGATGATGCGAAAAAAGGCTGCTTTTGAAGCACACGTTTGTCTTTTGAGTAAAAGTTTCTACGGTTTGAAACAATCAGCTCAAATTTGGAATAAAAAAATTTATATAGTTATTCTTGATACAAATTACATACATCTAAGCAAAAACATATGATGTGTGAATGTATGTTCAGCTACTAGAAGTCAAAAATTGGTAATAGATTTTGAAGCAAAACTGCTTAATAATTCAAAACAATTTTGCCAAAAATAAGTTTAGAAGTGAAACGCAACCGGGATTGAAGTTTAGGACTTAACCAACAAGAATATTTATTGAAAATAAATTTAGCCATGCAAAATGTATGGCCATTAGTTATGCGGATGCAAATTCTACTATCTTTGAAGACAATCAAAGTTGATTAAAATTAATGAAAGGAAAGTTTCTAAATCGTTCAAGACATATCCACGTTCAAGTATACTTTGCTGAAGATAACCTTTATACTGGAAGTTTGTTGCCCTTAATGTCCGACAGAAGATAAGGTCGCTGATTTCTTGACAAAACGTATTGCCAAATGTCAAATTTCAAGATTGCGAGTTATAACCAAATTTTAGTGAGGAGTGTGAAATATACACACATATTACTTGATTGATTTTTATTCATTGCCTATCATTGAACAATATTGTTTATATTATATAATGGCTTATGGATACCGCGAAAAAATAATTCAGATTTCGATCCAAATTATAAGAAAAGGACAGTGAAATATGGTAGAGGCAATTTCATTGTGCTTTTCAGCATCTGGTGTCGATCTAATTTTTTCATATAAAAAACAAAATAATTACTAGATTATGAAAAAAATGTCAAACACATTCTCGCTACCAATTGCTGACTTAGGAATTTATGGAAGATAATGGTCCGCAATCCCCGACCTTAATCTAATAGAACACCTATGGGGCCTTCTTAAGCGCAAGGCCAGACACAAAAACGAAAAAAAGCAAGGAAGAACTATGGCCCAAAACACAAGAAGAATGATTGATACTGCGATTTATACCAAGCAAGTCAAATAACACGAAGATGCGTACAAATTGTTGAAAACTCAACTTTAAAGAAATGAAACACTTCTACTGTACAAAACAAACAAAAACAGAAACCTATTCTGTTTCTATTATTTTTTTTAGAAAAATCCATAGAAAAACGGTGTTCATTTGTTAAAAGCGACCTCTTGTTACTTTAGTTTTGCACGGTGTAAACATTTTGTGGCTTTTGCTTTGTCTAATTATAACAAAGTATGAGCTAAAATTGTTTTTAATAACATATTATTATTTTTCTATTTCATTATTACTGATTTGTATATGTATATGTATATGTATTTTTTATATCAAACAAATGCACATAACACATATGGCTACTCTGATTAACCAGGACAAAGCACAACACTTCATCAAATAAATGCACATACACATATGGCCACACTGATTAACTAGGACAAAGTTGGACTCTTTTGTTAAGCATTCTTAAAATCAGGACATTTATACAACTCTATACTGAAGTTTGCAGCAGTCTATTAAAACGCATAAATATCAGTGTTCGTTAGTGTGCTTAAATGTCCGAGACCCACAAAGAAAAATATTGGTAAGTTATATATATAGAAAAATATTAAATGGAAATATCATATATTATTCATAGACTTCGTGGTCGCCGTAGCGTAGTGGTAAGTGCATCGACCACGGCGCAGAAAGTCTGGGTTCGATTCCCGGACGGGACACCTAGCATTTTTTCACGGCACCACCTCTTTCGAGTTGCTGATAACACTCAAAGAGTATTAATTATCTATGGAAAGCTTCTCAAATCTCGCCGTTCGGAGTCGGCAAAAAACTGTAGGTCCCTTCTACCCGTGAAGAACAGAAGCCTGCACAATACGAATAGTTGTTGTAGAAGCTAGGCCCTGGTCCGTTGTGGGCTGTAGTGCCACTCAATTATTATTATTATTCATATTATTCATAGTATAAAAGCTTCGCCTCAGGAGGAGATCGAAAAAAGTGTCAACTATTTACATAAAAAAAACTAAAAAATTGTATATAGCAGTCCCAAAATAAATGAAAAATGATAAATGCTTCAACTATAAGAAATTCTCTGCAAACAATTGAATGCCATGAGTGCGAAGCAAGAAACCATACTTTTCCAAGACAAATATAGTACTGCGATTTAAGGAAAGTATAAAAAAAACGCGACTGCAAGACTAATACTTATTAGTTTAGGAATCTATTCTACATGAATAGAACAAAATATCACCCTAAATGAGCTCTTATTCCAAATAAAAAGCAGATTAAGAGACGTTATTATAGCAAAAGATCACCATATACATTATTGAAGCTTATAAAAGGCGTATATCTGTTAAGTGTATGTGTAATTGCTTGATTTATGTTAAATTTTTTGACAGTTTTAATTTTTTTTTTCATTAAGAATAACTAAAAAGAATTATGAATACAAATATTAATTCAAATAAATTTCTTGTATGTGCAATTTCTTAATAATACGTAATAATAATTTAGTGGCACTAGAGTCCACAAGGGACCAGGGATCAACTTTTGTAACAACTACTCGAGTTGTGCGTTCTACTGTTCCCTCACGAGTAGAAGGCACTTTTTTAACGAATCCGAACAGCGAGATTGTCTATATACATACATGCGCTAAATACTATATACTACATACCTCATATCAATTTCATTAAATGTTGTTAACATAGCATTGATGTTTTGGGCGTCTTTTAACCTTTGAGCAATTTTTAAACGCATTCTATTCATTTTTACACGTTGCTCAGTTCTTGTTCCAGTTATTCCTTTCGTATAGTCAACAGGAGGTACCTACACCAAAAGAAACATGTAAAAGATTACAAAGCACCTTACGTATTTCCCATAATTTTCCATAAAGTAGATTTAAATCTTTTAAGGAACTTTTAAAGGAGAGAAGACATATTTAACTGTTTTGTTCGCATTTTAAATGGAAAATTATGTTAAGCGCATGTCTAGACACAAAACTGTTTGAATCACCTTTACTGTGGGCTGTGTTAAGCCTTGTGCATGACGAATGGCCGCAACTGGTATTTTTTCGGGAGTAGCAGATAATTTAGGAGTCGGGGGGGTTTTTGGAGGGGATGGTGGAGGGGGAGGTGGTAAAGGAGCTTTTGTAGGCGTAGCTGGAGCAGGTGGGGGAGGGGATGGCGCTGGCGTTGTCTTGGGTGGTGTTACGGCGGCAGTAGTTTCAGGTGGACTGGGAGCAGTCTTCGTTGAGCTCGCGGGAGCAGCCCCGCCATCCGCTTTTTTAAGTTTAAATAGCTGCTGATCAGCTTTCACTGTTTGACCATCTTTCACAAAAATCTCTTCGATTACACCGGCAAAGGGTGCAGGCACTCCTACAGTCGTTTTATCAGTTTCAATTTCCATTACCACTTCGTCTACTTTAACGTAATCCCCAACTTTAGCAGTGAACCTATTTCATAAAATATTTAGTTAGATAACCATAAATTACATTAAAGTCAAACGTTCCTTACTTAACATCACCTTCCGAAACAGAATCAGCAAACGCTGGTGTTTTTACCACTTCAGATTGGAAAAGTGAGTTACTTATATGAATTTTTCTTGATTCAAATTGATAGGCAGTTACATTCCTGTAAAACGTTTCCATTAATTTATCAGAGCATAATTTTCAAGTATAATATGCTAACCAACCTACGGTATGAATCGAGAACGATTCCTAAGCATCTTCCCTGATCAGGCAATCGATATGAGTAATGGGCATAACGTCTGCTGTTATCCTGTGTTAAATGTTTTTATATAGGAGCAATTCACAACAAAAATCATTTAGGTGTTATTGATATCAGACCGATATTAACCGATAAAATTTATTTATAAAATTTTTCGTTTCGTTACATAACCACCTAATCCTTAATACATCTGAGAATTGAATACTTACACCAATCTTTTTAATAATTTGGAATCGGCCATTGAACACTGGTTTGGGAATACAGCGAGCACTTATATAAATTAAACGCGACATAATTTGTTAAATTTCGTTGATTATTTAATCAAACATACGATCGATCCTATAATCTACAGAAAACTTGCTCTCAAAGCCCGATAGAGACAAGCGTTTTCGACACGAAAATTCCCTTGCGAACCAATCTGTTTCGGCTTTTCGTATACGACACACATACTACTATATACTCGAGCAATATTTAGCATAACTTTCTCATGTACAGCGTTGCCGCATTCCCACAATAGTTGCAAGTGTTACATATTTTCCAAATGTTGAATTTTGCTACTATACTACTTAATTTTCTTAATAACACTAACGTTTATAATATCTTTAATAGCTATAATATACGCTAATTTTAATTCAGAATTTCAGCAACAGATTTGCTTAATTACTATCATATTTCATGTTTCTTCCTTCAAAAATCACCCCCTTATTTTTTGGTTACTTGAAAAATGCTTGAAATTTGCACAAATTCATCAATCAGCAGCAGGGCTCACATTGTACAATATTTCGTACGACAAAGTTGGATAGACCGATCGGTTCTACGTCGCATAGGTACATTGATGTGGCGGTTAGTCAGGCTGTCGTATGTAAAGTTGATTGTATCAAAGACCAATAAAGAGACAGTCGACTTCCTCGTTCAACGCCCTTGGGGAAAATTTGGCAGCGTTTTTTATAACATTTCCCATCCTTGAACAGCTGATTCGAGGCAGTTTCACAGACGGAGTTTTTTCTCCTGACTGAGAATACGTGTTAGTTGCGTATATATATATATATATCAAATTTGTTACCGCTTTTTTCGAAACAGTTCAGTAACTTGAAGTTTTAGTGAAATATAATGGAGAACCTAATTCATTAATTTGTGCTATTATTTTATTATTGTTTTTATTATTATTAGAGATTCCATATTCATAATCGAATCATAAGTTTTACAAAGTGAAGGCTTGTGGAGGGGAAACGTAAACAAGTGTGAGTAAAATGAGAAAATGTTCGATGCTACGTAAGTAACTTCTTGAAAATTAGGGCTACATACACCACAATTCGTAAATAACACTCAAACGGTTGATGGACCATCTCCTTCCTTATTGGTTTCTGGATTGTATTCAACCTTTCTTATAATTCGAAGTTTAAAACCACCAAACTTACCCGTAATATGCGGACGTAGTTGTGACACGAGACACAATGGTGTCAAACATTCGTAAATTTCGTGAATTCGTCAGCCATATTAATATACATTGAACAGATTACCTTATAGCCAATTCTTTAATAATATTAGTATCATCAATCCTCAAGAAAGAGTGTAATTTTAATAAGATATTTTGATAGCATATGTAATTCTGATAACTTAAGAAATATGTACAAAGATAATGGAGGAACATATGCTCGAAAAAACAAAATTAAGGAGGGATTTTGTATTCCTAGTGTTATAATCAACACAAGGATTATTTACAACAATCGACGCCAATTATAATACATAACTATAAAACCCATTATGTGGGTTCGGAAAAAAGGACATTTTAATAAATTTTACATCTTATGTAAGTTTATTTCAAAGAAAACGTATGTGGATTATGTTATTACTTTCTTTATTTCTTTTCTTATAAAAACTACTTGTGAAAAGATGTAAACTCGGTTGGTTTGCGTTCAATGATCTTTATTTACCTTTAGCTACACCAGCGATGAACGATGCCGGAATGTCCCCGGGTGGTCTGTGTGGCACTTTATATACCCTTGTGCATCAGATGCTGCAGCTCGGCCATACATTAGATCTCGCCCTCGAGATCGGAATCTTCTCCCTCGCTGCTGTCCTTGTCGAGCAGAATGAAACCATTCTGTCCGACGCCATTATTGTATGCAGTTTTCGTTGCGTGCGCTGCATATGGGGGATGTCTTCTACCACGTACCTGTCCTTGGGGAGCAGCTTCGCAACGACGTATGGGCCCCGGTACTTCGGCTCCCACTTACACGACTCACCGGTCGCGGCTGGCTCGTTCTCGATCAGTACAAGGTCACCTGGCTGGTACGACTTTGGGCGCTGACGACGGGCATCGAATCTTACCTTCTGAGCCCTTTCAATGTTGGTTAGGGCCTTGCTTCGTCGCCGCTCCATCTCGTCGGGAGCCACTTCCCTCAGCTCTCCCAGCTCCATCAGCAGCTTGTCGCCTGAAATACTGCTCGGCGTTTATGCGAACAGTAGCTTGTGTGGGCTTGCCTTCGTTGTACAGTTCCGCGAAGAGTTCAAACCCCATTATACTGCTCGCAGGTGTGCTGTTCATTGCTCACCCCTTTCCTGCGAGTGCATACATTCGAGCGACGAGAGGATGGTTCGGTTACATCTTTCGACCTGGCCGTTCGCTCTGGGTGTCCCAACTGCTGTCTTGACGTACTCCACACCATACTTCTCACACCATTGCTCAAATATTCCCGAGGTGAAAGCCGTTCCCCGGCCCGTAATAATTCTGCGAGGCAGACCAAAACACCCGGCTACTTCGTTCAACACTGCGATAACTCCTCTGCTGGTCGAGGACTTCACCGCCCATAGCACGGTATACTTGATAAAGTTGTCTACCAAAGCCAAGACATACCTCGTACCTCCCTTCTCCTTCGTGAACGGGTACTGCCGGTGCCATCCCTTTGTGGGCAGTCCCTTCTATAATGCCCAACTTGATGGCACCCGAAGCACTGCACTCCGATTTCCGCGTATCCAGCTCCTAGTTCGCGTTCAGCCCACCGCTGGTCAGTCACCCTTCTTCGAGGGCGGCTCTCTCACTGCCTCTCAGTCTTATGACCCAGCGGACCCTATCAAGAACGTCCTTAACTGACGTCGGCCTTAGTGCTCTGAAGGCTTCATGGCATTCTGCATCCGCTATCCCCTGGATGATATATTTAACGATGGTGCTCTCCTGCACACGTCCTCGAGACGCTATCATTCTCATTTCGAAGACATACTCTTCTGTGTCCTTATGTACTTATGTATTTAATTTTATTTAGTGGACACAAACAATATTAAAATGCAAAAATACGTTTCTTACACATAACAAAATGAAAAATATTATCTTATCGTGTAAACACAAAACTGTACGATTTCAAATACATCTTAGTGGTGATGATGGTTTAAACTATTAAATATTTTTGACTTCTAAACAAGTTTTGGTAAATAATATAATATATTCATGAGGGGTTGTCCGTCCATATACGGTTTTATTCAGTAGAAATAATTGTTTTTGCTCTCAGTCTGAAAATTTTACATTAATATTGTTAAATTATTTCTCATAAAACAAGCTAGTATTTGCCCAAAATTGAAAAGGAAACTAATAATTGAATGAAACTTTGTAAGTTCCCGTCTAAGCAAATGATTTACACGTTTTGAAATTATGATATACATACATACAATTATGGATATTTCTAACTCCAGGGAATATTCATTGCGTATTCGTGAAAACTTATGTTTATCCGGTTAAATCCGGTTTAAATATAAAATATAGGAAAGAACTAACATCCGACTATTTGATAAGAGTCGGATGAAGCTAACGTAAGATAACTCTGCCGACGCTGCCCTTGAGGCACTTCCAGAGGTGCTTCAATTTGGTACTTCTCGTCTGAAGTTGGGTGCTATTCACCATTATATTGAAACTATCATGGCCGAATTTGATTTTTGAAAGTTCGATACCATGGATGAACAAGGAAGGAGCACAGCTTCTTCGTCTCCCGCCATTGGTTAAAATTTGACAGCGTTTTTTATAACATTTCGCCTTCTTGAACAGCTGATTCGAAAGCCAAATTCACAGACAGGGTTTTTCTCCGAAATGAGAATACGTGTGAGCTACTCAATCAGCCAACTACCATCCCGCTCAAACTATTGGGGTGGGTTTAAATATGAAAAAAAGGAGTTATTTTTTGCCAATTTTATTTAAAGCCATAGAATGCTGATTCCAGTGATAAATTCTGCGGAATATGGAAACATAATTTTTTTTATTATCTTTTGTTGTTTTAAGACATTTTACACCGTTGAACTGATTAAAAATACCAGCAATATTTCTCACCACCAAAAAATTCAAGAACCTGGTGGAGGGAGTGCGTGCAGTTGCACTTAAGGCATACTTTTAAGAAATGTTTTAACATATTATTTGTGTGTAAATAATTTTGAATTTATTAATATATCAATAGACCTTGTTGTTAAATTATAAATTACAGTTGCATACATAATTGCATTCATACAATATTATAATGCTTCCCTTATAAAATGAATACAAAACGCAACTACAGACTTATGTTCAAAATTAAAAATTATCATAAATCGCTCTATTACTTTAAGTATACATAAGTTATTTAATAATTGTGCTCGTCATACTGTAGATGTGATTAGAAAAATATTGAATTCCACTAAATTATTGATTTTATAAGAATCGATGCGTCTTTTCGTTATGTATAGCTGTAGCTTTATAATACTACCAAGTCGAAATATTAATAAAAATTAAACGAAAATATAAAAAACAAGAACATAAAATTCCGAACGTGCGTATCTGTCTTTAATTGTATATTCATTTATGTTTTCATAAGTCATCGGATATACAAATAAATATAAATTTTACATCGTTGTTTTAAGTTGTAATTAGTTACACAAACTATTGGCATTATTATATACATTTTAATAAATGTAATGTAGTGGTATAGAATCAAAAAGAGTAATTTAGGCTATAATGTTAAAACTTTATAATAAATTCTGAAACAAAAATACGACACGAATTTATATTGACCACAATAACTAGACCAATAGTATTTTGGAATTCCAAAATAATTACTAAACCCCTATCACTATCTTCGAATTCTAAGACTCGTATTCTAGAAACTGAAATCTTTCATATTATTGTTGGTACAACATATTATGTTTGCTTAAGTAATCCCCATATTTTAATACTTTCTTTTCTTTTTGTGAAACAGTTTAGTCTTTTTATTGAGTTGTTATATTTATATTATAAAATTATATATATTATAATTGTCACTCATAGGCGTTTTTACTTAGGTTAACCAACGTGAAGTTTTAGTAAAATATGCTGGAGGGACTAATTCATTAATTCATACTATTATGTTATGTTGAGATTTCATATTCGTAGTCGAATCATATGTTTTTCAAGGCGGAGGTTTGTATGTAGTGAGATAAAAATGTTTTTCAAATTATCTTCATCTTCGGTTGCCTGGACAACTATCACCGTTGTATTAGGTTAGGTTTCCTTATGCTTTTCCGTATTACACTTTACATAATGAGTGATCGAAATTATAACTACATATTGCCGAATAAGTAACACCAGAATTACAATAATCTTTATTTTGATTTCAATATACTTAACTCGGAATACCAGATGAAAAGAAATCCGTCTGAATGCTCGATTTTCAAACATGCGTTGCTGTTTTAATTTTGTAAATATTTCTTAAGTCATCAGAAATAAAAGTTCCATCCTAATAACTAATTTTTAAATAACATAGTTTTTAAGGTGTCGATTACACCTAAATCAGAAACAATTTCCTGTAGTTATTTACGAACGCATTCTGTTGAATATACATCAAAATGGCTGACGAATTCACGAACTGTGGGCAATTTACGAATGTTTGACACTATTGAGGGCAAACATTCACGAATTGGCCACCATGTTGCTTTTTTGGAGGGGAAAGGTTAACAAGCGTGAGTAAAATGAGAAAATGTTTGATGCTACGTAAATTACTTCCGGGAAATTAGGCTAAATCCACCACAATTCGTAAATAAAATTTAAATGGTTGATGGACGAAGGGGAAATCAGCTGTTTTATCAGCTGTTCAGTCGGCCATCTCTTTCCATATTGGTTTCTGGTACATATATCATTTGCATGGTTCAATGATGCCAACACCAGATGAACTGCATCAATTGCTGCCTAGTTGAAATTATACCTTTAATATATTCCTTTCTAAAATGCTGCTCTAAATTAAATATATTTTTGTTTACTATTTTTTTTGTCAAACGCCCGAGTTCTATCTCGCTTTGAAAATTGAGGAAGTCGTGCTTTGACATAACATTCTTGTAAGAAGCATACTAAAGCCTGTTAAAGACCGACCACGCGACCGCGCCGTTGTGATTTTACCTTAAAATGAAAGAAATAAGTTTCAAAAATAAAATATGGGGTTTAATGTTGTAATGACACAATTCTCTAGAGAACTACTAAATGAAACAACTTAACTATTCGGTTGCCAGAATAAAAGTGAGAGTTAGTTTATCTAAAGAAACTAACTAGAAATTATATATTGCTTTGCCATCTTGATTAGTGCAGTAAAATGTTTATACTACCGACAAGGTCGTCACATCCCTCTTATGTTTTTTAGCCTAAGTTTCAACTCTGCATTTATTGGCTCGGTGTTATCTCCCACGAACTCGTTAGATTCTTCCAACGAGGGATCAGAAATGCTTTCATTAGCATTTGCTCCTTCTATCCCTGTTTGAGATAACAGTCCTAACGTCATATCCTTGCTTCATTTCGGTTTAATTTAGTCACCTAATATTCAGTAGGATCGAAAGTTGTTGTTAGCTTGTTTTGGGGTGTCGAATTCCGAAGTAAGACTTTATCGTCGAAAGAAATATTTAATCTCCTCCTTCGCACCAAGTTTTATCCAAATCTCTTGCATCTGAGTCTAAAATAGTTTCATTTATGTCTTGTATAGAAGGAATTTTAGCTCTAATTGATCTATTATACAGCAGTACTGAAGGTGATTTCCCCGTTGTACCATGCGGTGTCATGTTGTACATTAAAGTAAGTTTCTGCAGTTCTCTTTTATAGTCTGCCTTGGGCTATTTGTAGTCGCTTTAAAATCGATCTATTCATGTTTTCAACTTCACCATTGGCCTGTGGTCAGTAAGGAGGCGAGGTAATGAAATCAATGTTGTTACCGTCACAATAGTTTTGTGAGTTCACCACTCACAAACTGCCGACCATTATCAGCCTTTATAGATTTAGGATCCCCAGCAATTATTTCTGAAGACGCTATTTTTTCACAAATCTAGTCTCCTGGTATTTTGAATAATAATCAATCATTACAAAAGTGTAATCGTGATTTGGTAAAGGACCCAATAAATCCATTGCAAGACATTCGCAGCGGCCGCCTGGAAAAGCATGTCGCTGCACAGGCACTGGTGTGGTCGGCCTTGAAACTAACAGACAATCTCGACACAGTTTCACGAAAGATTTCACTTTTCTGTCCATTAGTGGCCACTGACGATGAATGAAACTTGCTATTTCTTGAACTCTCCTTTTAGTAAATGAAATTCGATTGATACACGCAATTACGATTATTACATTAATTTATTTTTTTCGACTCAATTATACATTTTACAAATTACACCGGTGTAGACTACCACGCGGGTATAAGGGTAACAGGTAATGACAACGACTGTCCAAAAACAAAAAAGGCGCTCAATGATTTGAGAGAAAAGCAAAAGTATGTACAGTACAAAGAGAAAGTGTTTTAAATATATATTTTGTGCTAAGCTGACGTTATATTCCTGAACATCTTGCTCCGGGTGAAACGTTGTTTCAGAGGAGTGGTAAAGTGACAATTTTGGTAATAGGCCTGAGGAAGTCTCCATGTGCGGTGTGCAATTTGACAGCTCGAACTAAACCGTAGGTACCAGGAAATACTTCTATGACGCTGACTATTACCCTTGTCTAAAACCTTTTCTGACATTGAAGGTTTCGGTGAGTTCGTTCCCGACTTTGACGGAGCAGCAAGAGTTCTCCATCGTCGTCCTACAAAATCTGACGAGCTCGTCTCTATGCACACTGTAATATGCGGAATTGAAATCGACGAATAGGTGGTGAGTGTCGATTTGCATTTCTTGGGTCTTTTCCAGGATCTGCCGTAGTGTGAAGATTTGGTCGATGGTGGACTTCCCAAACGGTTTCAGGCGTTCACACAGTACGGCAGAAAGGATCTTGTATGCAATGTTAAAGAGACTAGTCCCTCGATAGTTGGCGCAGTCGAAAAGGTCTCCTTTCTTGTGGACCGGACAGACGACGCTGAGATTCTACTCATCGGGCATGCTTTCCTCCGACCATATCTTACAGATAAGCTGGTGCATCCGCCCAACCAGGTCTTCCCCAGCTGCTTTAAACAGTTCTGCGGACAGTCCATCCGCTCCAGCAGCTTTATTCGACTTAAGTCTCGATATTGCTATCTTGACCTCGTCTAAGTCGGGGGGACGGAATTCTTGTCTATCATCATCCAAATTAAGTGGAACATTCTGCCTAACAGCCTCCTGTTTAGCTGCATGTGCCTGCCTGCACTCGTCGTCAAACCATGGGTTCCTTCTAGGTGGTGGCGTGAGACCCAGCACATCAGTGGCAGCTTCTTTGATGGCTTTTTGACAACGTTTCCATTCTTCTTGTATTGTCAGGGCAGGCAGCGTCGAACTTTGGGAGAGTTTCAGGACTTGGTCGGCAAAGATCCCAGCGACCTGTTGCGATTGTAGCTTTCCGACGTCAAACCGTTTCGGCCTATCTCGACTCCGTTGTTCTCTCGATATCCGGGTTCTTACCTTGGCGATGTTAGCGCCTCGGAATGTTCGGACATCGAGAATGTTGGAGGAGTGTCTAACGTCGATCGCAACGTGATCAATCTGGTTGACGGTTGATTGATCAGGGGATCGCCAGGTTCCTTTATGGATGTTGAGATGTGGGAACCGTGTACGGCTCACAGAGAGGTTCCGCCCCGCGGCGAATCGTAGGGATCGTAGCTTATGACTGTCGAATACCTACTTTAATTAATAAAGAACAAAATTGTGCATAAAGCAGAAAGGTTAGTTACCCAGATACATTTGAATACACATATGAATATTTTTAATATTTATATTGAACTTAACATTTTGGGGATTTATTTCAGAAATCAATGTGTTCTACCCATGACAGAATTGTTGATTGCTTTACGGTTTTATGCTACAGGAAGTTTTTACATTACAGTAGGAGACTTTTCGTGTTACACTGCTCTGACTATATGCAAGATTGTGAAAAAAAAATGACGATAGTTACGATTGCTGCGTTGAGACCGATGTTTGTAAGATTGCGAAGAAACGAAGAAAACATTTTACAAATACAGCAGGGTTTCTACCAAATAACACGGTTTCCTCGAGGTGTTGCATCAATAGACTGTACTCATGTGCATATAGTTTCACCAGGTATGTTCAGTTGTATTTCATTTGTCCTGTTTGAAAAATTTCATTTTAGGAGGAGATATTGCTGAAAATTACAGAAATCGAAAAGGCTATTTTTCCATCAATGTACAAGCTATGTGCACATAAAACTTAAAGTTTATTGATGTAGTTATTAGATGGCCGGGCTTGACTCATGACAGCCTCATATTTCATAATTCTGCGGCTAAATTTCATTTCGAAAATGGTTTTGTTGGGAATGGAATAATTTTAGGAGATAGTGGATATTTCTTGAATGAATATCTTTTGGCTCCATTGATCGATCCACAAACAGCAGCGGAATGTTGGTATAATGAATCACAAATTCGAACAAAAAAATACAATTGAGAGAAGCTTTGGTGTGTGGAAAAGAAGGTATCCGGTTTTCTGCATTGGAATGCGGTGCAAACTTCACTAGGCGTGAAATTAACAGCCCTCTCGCTTTTTCGTCTGCAGGTCAACGTTTTCCATTTTTAACTAATTATAACTTGAAACTTCGAAAATAATCGGAAAATTATTTAAAATAAACGAAGATCTCAAGATAGACGTTTATCTGAAAGCATAACCAGCTCATTTGCTCTAACACAAAAATTTACCAATTAATTTGTTTCATTCAAACCCATGCCATGTAAAGTTAGACACAGTTGATATTTGCCGCACTGCAAAATACGGTCAAATAACTATCCAGCTGTTATTTTTCAATTGAAAAACTGAAACTCACACCAAAAAACAACCGTTTTTATCGAAACACTCCTTTATAGGTAATGAATGTTGTTATTTCGCGGCTGTCTTTAGTTATCTCTAGTTGATGATATGCGTTTTTAAGGTCTAAACGGGACAAACACTGAGCACCCTTCAGTTTGGCCATAAGCGTACAAATATTAAACGTAGGAAGTGGATAATTTTCTCGCATAAACGAATATTTCCATCTTCCTTGAATACTAACACTATAGGTGAGATCCAAGGACATGGACCGTAAACGGGTTCGATGATATCCTCGTCTACTGTCTCATTGAGTTTACTTGCTACTTTTTCTTGCAAAGCTGTTGGAATGCGACGTAAGGGTTGCTGGACCGGCTTCACTAACTTATTTATAGTCAACTGTACTTGTATTCCCTTTATCTTCGGAAAAGGACGTGTGTCTTCCACCCGATTCATGTAGACTTCCAATTTAAGAACTCTTAATTTGAGCGCAGTATCACGGTCCATAAGGGACTGTGTACCGTTCTTGACAACATAGAATGAAGCCATCGATTCTTTACGGTAGTCGACACATATGGGAGCTTCAAAAACAGCTCTAATTTCAAGCATCTCTTTAGCTGCGTATGCTCTGAACTAATTTTACGATTCTGTTCTGACATTAATTAATGTTGAAGTTTTGTGTAGACTTCCCAACCTTCTTCCCCTATCAAATTGAAACGTGAACCTGAGTCGATTAGCATTTAACATTTGTAGTTCCCGATTAAACAGGCTCACTACAAGTACTAATTGAGTTTTCTGCATGTACAAACCTAACCTTTAAAGGTCCGAACTAATTTTTCTTTTGAAAAGACTCATTATTATTAATGGGGTATTTCGCTTGTCAGACTTGCTTTTACATTTCTTAGCAAAATGTCCTCAAAACCCACATTTATTGCATTTGCTATTTTTTGCTGCACGAAATATTATTTGCAAGTGACCCAGTCTTCCACATCTTTGACATTCGTCATCTTCGTTTGGGCCCTTCCGTTTATGAGCAGTTCAGATGCTGTTAATACCACTTGACGATAGAGCTGGAATCATCGATTCTGTCTGGGTCGCGGCCTGTTCGTGAATCTGACACGTGTCTAACACATCTTCTAGGGATTGTCCCTTTTCCAATAAACGTTTCTTTAAATCTCTAGAAGCCCATGTATCTATGACCTTGTCTTTTATGTTAATTTCAATAACCTCTTGCCTTGCGTTACCAAAAGAGCATTTAGCTGCCTTATGTCGAAGTCGCAGAAGAAATTTTTGAAGCTTTCCCCTTCATCTGACTTGAGTGTTCTGAACAAGTGTCTTTCAAATGTCGAATTTTTCTTGGGCAAAAAATAGTAATTTAGTTTTCTTACCAACACCATGAATACACATACAATACATCCTCAATTGCTGTGGAATCCCCCAAAGCTCCAGGAATATTTAAAGTAACCTCTTGTAATTGTGGTTCCAGATGCAAGAGCTTTTTAATTGGATCAGTGATTTCTTCGGAATCCAAGTAAAGGGAAAATGAACGATATATTCACATAGAAAAGGTTTTATCGCGGACTCGGCCATCGTTTCTTTATGAGTAACTCTCAATCCTAATTCTCTTTTCTTTTTCTTGCAATTTAATGTTTTTGGTCGACAATTGAATGTAACCCTCAATGCTGCAATTGAATGCAATTTCTTTCTTTTGTAATTTAATGCCTTTGGTTAAAAATTAAATGGAACACTTATTCGATTCAGTTTTTCTTTGAATTCACCTCGTCGCCAATTGTAATGACCCACAATTCTCTAGAGAACAACTAACTGACAAGGCCGCCACAAATGTGATTTAAAATTAATAATAATTACGTCGTATGTACATACGAAATAGCAGTGGGTCCAAAATAAATTATACACAAAAAATTATACCCCTGCATCATGGTTTTTCATTTAATAAAAAAAAACAGTAGTCATGGCTCCACAGCGGTTCCCAATTATTCTACCAACATTTGCAGCTACAATCTCTGCTTCCGTTGTTGAAGTAGCTTAGTATGCTATGAAATGGTTCCGAGTGAATGAGTAACTGAAACTCCTGCGGTGGATCTTTTGGTTATTTTGCAATTACAAAGGTCAGGGTCACGTAACAATCAAGAAAACCTTTTTCTACATGAGTTTTCTATACAATTCCGTTATCAGTAGTACCTTCAATATAGAAAAGATTTTCAGACGATCTTGAAAAAAATCACACTCTGTAGGCTATATGCTCATGATTCTAAAGTCATACTTACTTATAGACTTATGACTTGTTTGTATTTGAAATTGTGTTTTAAAATCTCATTGTACCATGTTTTTGAAGTTTTTTCACATCTTAACAGCTGTGATGAGATCGGCTTACACTCTGAAAATCAGAACCCATCTATAAGCCTTTTTGCATGTTTCATTATTTTAATATTGACCTTTACACCTTTGATTTCCAGTCCTAAGAAATATACTACTTAAATTGTATACTCTGTTCTTAATTCAGCCAGAATATACTGTAGTTATTATAATCCAGTGATCCGTCATCACATCCTTCGCGTTGTATCGTGTAGATACTTCCTCAAGTTCTCCATATAAAAACGATGTTCAAATATAAAATTGTGCGAGATACTCTTGTGGTTTCAATCCTCACTGCAGGACTAAAGGTTTGGCTGTAATCAATGCCATGCCGTTGACCTTTTACAACCAATCTAGCTTTGTATTGAATTTTAATCCTAAAATTTACTTATGTGGAAGGCCTCTGCACCTTTTGTTAACTTTGTCTGGGTTTCTTTAAGGGAAGATATTTTACTATCCATCGCTTTCCTCCACGCAATATTCTTTTTACTTTTGATTATTTACAAGTTTCAGGTTTTTCTTCGGCTTTCATAGTGTATGCATTTTGGTCTTTTTATATTTGATCTGTCTATTAGTTATCTCCGCTAAACATCTTGTTTTCCTTCATGTTAAATTTCGAAACTGTAGGTCCCTTCTACTCGTAAGAGAACATGCACGCACAAAACGAGTAGTTGTTGTAGAAGTTAGTAACTGGTCCCTTGTGGGCTGTAGTGCCACTCAATTATTATTATCTGTTTTAGCCGCTTATTCATTATTTTACTTTTTGTGTTCAATTCTTTCTTAAATTTTGTTATACTTATTTCCTTCCTCTTCTACATCTCGAAACGGCAATTTAACATTTTTTACAAAATCTCCTAGGTTTTGAATTTTTTTTAAAATAAAGTCGATATCTTCCATCATCATCTTACCCTACGGGATTTCCCTTTCTTAGCTTCTTTTATATCCAAAACGCATAAGGACGGACTACAGTTCCAGATTTGTATTTCCCAGTTGTATTCAGAACGTAAATATTCGTCGTAACTCTGCCCAGATAGCATTTGGAAATCTAATATCTGAATTTGAATATTTAAAGAAGTATAACTACTTCAATAAAGTACTGTCGCCATTCTGGAATTTTTAGTCGTTCGCACCAATAAGGCACCGAATAAGGCTAAAATAACGGTATTAAATTCCGTTTCATTTGTTTTATGATTTTGTAAATGAATAGCAATGTATATAAAAACCTTTTATTGTAGGAAGAAACTCAATTGTGTTGATATAAGTTTTAAGAACTTATTTCATAAATCGACATTTCTTATACGTACTAGTGGACTTGTTGAAAAATTCCTGGATAATCAGGAAAAGTACAAGAAACAGAATGTAAGAAAATTAGCTTTACAATTTGTGTTAGAAAAATTAGACGGGAAGCATAATAACGATCAATGATTCAACATATCTGAACAGGAATAATTAGGTTTAAAATAAATTACTTTTGGCGAAGATAAAATTGAAATGATGCGAATTTTTTTCGAGAAAGCTTGTGATGGTTGGTACAATTCTATGTTCATAGAACATACACTTTAGAGTATGATTGGGCAGAAGGGTAGAAGGGACCTACAGTTTTTTTCCGACTCCGAACGGCGAGATTTGAGAAGCTTTTCATAGGCAATTGATACTCTTCGAGTGTTGCCAGCAAATCGAAAGAGGTGGTGCCGTGAAAAAAATGCGATGTATCCCGCCTGGGAATCGAACCTAAGCCTTTTGCGTGTGGGTCGACGCACTTACGCAGTACGCCACGGCGACCACAATTATAACAATTAACTGCGTTAAAAACAAATTATCTCTCAGACTAATACAATAAATATTAAAAAAGAAACTAATGTTTCAGTGTTTACAATAGCACTGTCTGGATTCTGGATGGTGACTGACTTTATTGCTTACAACATTTGTATATTTCATGTACGTCGTGTGTGGTGTTATTGTATGAGTGTTTATAGTATCGGTGTGAATAGTGTTAGCTGTTATTTGTTCAATGGATAAGTGTACATTTAATATATGTTAATTTGGATATATACATATGTATGTGATAACAGTTACTGTGACAGTTTATGTTGTAGAAATATTGTTCTAAAGGGTGATTTTTTAGCTGTTATCTTTTTGGCAACACTGGTTTGAACAGGTGACGCAGATTTCGTGTTTTGTTTCACTGTCAAACATCAGTTTGGTCTACAATTTAACCATGAATCGTCTTACAAACGAATAACGCTTGCAAATTATTGAATTTTATTATCAAAATGCGTGCTCTGTTAAGAATGTTTATCGCGCGCTTCTTTCATTTTATGGCCAGTTCAGGGATATGTTAAGGCTCATGTACACACAAGCCCGCTTCAAGTGACGCATTGGAAGAAAACATTGAAGCATTTATTCGTGAGATACCGGCCGAAATATTGGAAAGATTATGCCAAAACTCGACTAAGCGGATGGACCATTTGAGGCGCAGTCAAGGTCAACATTTGCATGAAATAATCTTCAAACATTAAATTATATGGACCGTACTATCGATTCAAATAAAGATTTCATGCATTTTTCTGAATTTAAGATTTTTTTTAAACTTTCCTATAGATTTTAATCCATTATAAAAAAATATGACATTACCCAAAATGTTCCGAAAAAATAAGTGAAATTATATTTTGATAAAAAATAAAAATATTCTTCAAGTAAGGGTATAAATTGAACTATAAACAACAAACAAGAGTTGAGGAACCAATATTAAATCATAAGTTAGTCTTTGTTAATGGTAAATATGATATTGGTACAGAATCCGATTACAAAGTAGCATTGACTTAACAATAGATAAATATTCCAAAAAAAGGGTTGTAAGAAGTTGTAAGGCGAAGAGAAAGAACAAAAAGATATGAAATATGTATTTATAAATCATTGCTTTGGACTAACGGTTCTACAATGTTGAATATTTTTTTCGCAGATGAATTTTCTTTCCTAATTTGTTCTTGTATTTATGGTTTAAAATTTATTTTGTTTCAATAAAATGATTAGAATTATACTGTAAACACATAAAACTAAAAAGTTGCATATTAATTTTTGGTAAGATTATTGCTTCGAAGCGTCTTTTGTGATTTTCAATCAAAGGAGTTTGAATGTCGAATATATTTTTGGTCACAGTACATTTAAAGTACTTACTGTAACTAAAAAATTCATTGTTGAGTTGAATAATATAACATATATTTCATAATGCTTCAATCTATCTCTCATAACCACTTCAATCAGGAAGCAGGCTTGTATGCGGCAGCTAACATTCCCGGGTATCTGCGAATTTGGTAATTACGCGGGTAACCAATGTTGAATTGGGTATAACCCGTGTAAAATCTAGAGCCTTTTTGGGAGGCGACTGCATGGCAGTTACGAAATGTGTTACTTAAAAAAAAAGCAAAAATAAAAACTGAAATATACTTTTAACAATAAATGTCTTGTTTGAAAATAAATGAAGGTACTATTCAGGAAATCTTGAGGTCCTTTAAACCTTACCCACATACCTATACCACATTTTCTAATAACATTACATCAACTTAGGTAGGTACGGTAGGAAAATGAGAAATGACGAATGATGATGAAAATTTTTAAACTGAATTCTTGTCTCTCCACTTCCCAATTCCTAACGGGGGCATATCTCTACTGCAATTAAAAAAGCACCGCTGCTAACTTTTTTGTTCTTTAGCCAAACTATCCAACTATCAAAATGTTGTATCCAAATTAAAACAAAAAAATCTGCAAATCTTCCCAAAATTAAACTGAAACCGTAAATATCCACCTGAAACAGAATTCTACATATGATTTCTTTTTCAAATTGTTATCCCATTAGTTAAAGAGGAATCACCAAGATGTCATGTTGTCAAAAATAAAAATGTAAGTACGAGTACAATAGAACAGGAAATTTTCTGTATACTTGTTTACCGTTCGGCCTTATCACAAAAGTGATAATATTTTTGGGAAAAATAAATTTCGATCATAATTATGTGCGATTTAAAGCACTTAGCCTGTTTTAAAAAATTTCCATTCAAATTTCGCAATATTCGTTTACACAGGAGTTAATCTATTAGGATTCGTAGCAGTTAAAACAGCATAATTTTCAAAAGAAATAAGCGATCTGCAGAAGAAAAAGCTATATATTTAGAATGTTTTGCAATTAAAGATTATGTAAAATACTGGCAGAATTTATTGAAAGGAAGAAATTTCACTTTTTTTTTGCAGACCATAAGTTACTGTGAAATTTAAACATAAAACCAAGAACAGATCAAGAATTAGGTAATTTGACGTTTTACCTGTCTCAATATGACTTCTGAATTTTTTTTTTATTGATTGATTTGATTTGATTATACAAAAAAAAAAAACAAACTGATGTTTAAACACAGTTATAGTACAAAGATATTAAAAAAGATAAAATTATTTTGTCGGAAGATTTTAGTATTCAATTTAGTCCTCGAAAACTTTTCAACTAAATGCAAAAGAAAATATGTCAACTTCATATTTTAGTAAGAGAATATTTAAGAAGTGTACACCGTGTATTAAAAGGAACCAAGAGGGCAAAAGAAGTTTTGATTAAAATCTCAAATAAGACCACCAACAAAGCTTTTGAAATCATGTCTTTAAACATTATAGGAGGTTTTGGAAGCTCACGTTAATGCCAATGAATGGTGTGATTATCACAATCTTGCCAACTGAACTACAATAAAAGAAGGTACTTCTAAACAAAATTAGGTTGAAGAAAGGAAGGAGATTTTGAGAAATCTAAGAAATCGCATATTTATAATCAATATATAATCAGATATTTTAATGTCAACGTTATTACCATTGTTGAAAATGGAAATAAATTAAATCGAAAAAAGCTTGATGAATTAAGAATTGGAACACATGAAATTGTAGAAATATTACCATTTTAATTTATAGAGTACAAATCAGAATCAAACCTATTAAATTCTATAACACAAAACAAAATTGTTTTTTTTTTTTAAAATAGTCCATATAAAAGTTTTGTTTTTTCTTTTTCCGGTGGGGTGATGTAAGGAAGTATATTTTTTTCAATAGACAACTGTCGCTATTTAGAAATTCTTCATCGTATACACCCTAATAAAAAAAATTCTTTTAATAAATTGTTTAATTTTAAAATTAATTGAAAAGGGTTGAAGTAAGTATAGTATAGTTATGATTTTGTAAATATAAATAAATTGTTATGTACATATGTAATACGTTTTTTGGTAGGTCCCTTCTGCTCGTGAGAGAACAGTAGCACGCACAACACTAGTAGTTGTTGCAGAAGCTAGGCCCTGGTCCCTTGTGGTCTGTAGTGCCACTTCATTATTATTATTATATATATTTAATTAATAATAATAAAAATATAAGTAATGAGTTCAATTATAGAAATAATTTTTTTATAGAAAGAAACTCAATTGTGTTTGGTCTTATTTTCAATTACTTATCCCATAAACGTCTGAATGTCGACGTATAAAAAGTCGTCAGTCTTTATGTCATTCTATTCTCTTTAAAATTTCTGTAACCTCAACATTGTCGAAGTCTCCTCAGTTATCATTAAGTAATTCTTTTATTTGATGACCTTGAACACTTTTTGTTTTAGAACTTCTTTTACTTATGATTTTCTTTTTGTGGTCGTCGTGGGGTAGTGGGTAAGTGGGTTGACTTCCATGCCGAAATCCCAGGTTCCATTGCGGACGGAACACCTCGCATTTTTTACCAGCTACCGACACTCAGAGTATTAATTTTCTGTGAAAAGTTTTTCAAGTCTTGTTGTAAGTCCCCTCTGCTCGTGACAGAACCGTAGTAAATACAACACGCGAATTTATAGTAGAAGCTGCACCCTGATCCCACTCAATTATTATAATTTATAATTTTGTATAACTGTCTTTAAAACTACGATATATCGTTTTTTTTTTTAAAAGGATGCCTCGTATGGTTAGTTTAGTTCGTCGCAAAATTGCTGGATTTTTTCGAAGTCACGTTGCAGAACACGTTAATGATCTCTATCTTTGGTGCCGTCCGGTATGCGACCCAATCGTCGGCGAACGCAATCAAGTTGTGCATGGAGCCAATCAGTTCGCTAGTGAAAATAGCGAAAAGGATTTGTGAGTTCACTGCATTCTGTTGGAGCCCATTTTTTATTTAGAAAACGTTGGTTGAAACTTTGTTGCCACTTTTGACAACAAAACTCCTACCCGTTACCATGTTATAGATCGTGTAAAGCAGTGGTTTGCTTATACCCATCCTCGTCAACTTTAGGAAGAGGCCTTCTAACCATACGGTGTCGAATGCCTTTTCCAAGTCAACGAGACAGGCCCCGGTGCACTGGGTTTTGTGGTTGTTCCATTGAATGTCCGAAACCAGTTTTGACGCGGCATGTACAGTATCATGCCTCGCCCTAAATCCAAACTGGTTGTTCGGTATAATTTTGTTGTCCTCAGTCCACTGGATCAGGACACTGTTGACAATCTTTTCGAAAACCTTGCTTATGCAGGGGAGGAGACTTATCGACCGAAGATTTTTTGGAAGTAAGGAATCTTTGTCCTTTTTGGGAAGAGGTTGCACTACCGCCGTCTTCCAATGCTCTGGGTAATGTGCAATACTCAGAGCATTGTTAAACAGGATTGTGTATGTCTCTACCGCCACGTCTGGGAGATGACGCAACACTATATTTGGTATCCCGTCGATGCCAGTCGACTTTTCGTTCTTCAAACCGTTGAAGATGTCTTTGAGTTCCTCCTTCGAAATGAGGATAGCATTGGAGCCATCTTGGGCGACGGCATTGGTTGCCTGATTTCCCTCATTGAAACTGGTAAACCAGGATTCTTAGAACGCCACTGCCGTATTTCATTTCTAAGGTGGAAGTGGTTCAGCAGGGCTCTGTTCTCAAGGTCGTGGTTCGGGCCACGCGACTCGTTGACCGTGTACACTTCCTGAAAAACAGCTCCTATTGCCTCTACCTTCTCTTGGGCATCCTCAACAATGAAGAACTCATTGTCAAGCACAGCTTCATCCGGATCTATGCCAACGGAAGTCAGTAGGTTTTCATTGTCGGTTGTCCTGTCAAGTCGAACAGACTCTAAGTCGTTATGACCCCTCCTTCGGAAGTTTCGGTTGATTTGGGGAAACATACCCGGACCGTTAGAACGTACGGCCCGAATCCTATCTCCCCAATACGAATTGACGGCAATTCTATAGTTCATCCGAATCAACTTCTGGATGTTCTTCAACTGCGACTTGAGCGACTGTATTTCCGGGTCGTCTGGGTCTGTAAAGCGTCTGTATAGAGTCTTCAGTCTCGACAGCAGTCTGCTTTTTTGCACGTGCAGTGCGTCGATGGTATCATTACGATAAATGTCGCCTTCTGTCGTAGGTGATATCTTAGGAAGCGTCCTGTCCATGGTTCGTTGGATTGTGTTGTCGACTTGTATGAGGTACCTGTCAACCTCTTCGTTCGTCTGGTTTCTGTACGAAGGTGGTGTTATCTCGCTCGAACGTAGTTCCCTGGATAGGACCCTAGAGAAACGCGGCCAACGAGCCCTTCGATAATCGAAAGGGTGCGTCTCGGCGAATTCTTCAAGCTCCACCAGCTCGTTCGGAAATTGAATAACCGCGGCAAGACCACAGTGATCACTGTCGTACTCCACCGTTGTCATACAATTCCTAGTGCGAGAGTCTACGTCTCGTAACGTCAGTCGTGTATCTATTAGCAGCAGATCCAAATAAGACCCACTTCTGGGAAACGACGGTCTATCGGTTGCAAGCAAATTCAGCTTGAACTCAATAGATTGCCGCGTCATCCACTCAAAGACTGAATTTCCCCTCGTATTTGAAACAGAATTACCCCATTCCACGTGCCTCGCGTTCAAATCTCCGGCGATGACAAAATAATTCTCCTCCGAGCAAAGCCGAAGCTTTCGGAAGAGAGTCTCGAGCTCTGAGATGAAATTTGCAGACTGAGGTGCATCTGATGCATAGACCGGGAATACGTACAGTTTCCTTCCACCTTGAAGAGAAATGCACGCAATCGAAGCCTCCAATACACCGAAGGTTCGCACCTCACCGCAATACACGACTTTATGGCGTAAGCCTTTTTTAATGAAGAGAGCGACCCCGCCCGCTTGTGTGGAACGGGGGCGGATGCCTCTCTGCGCATTTGCCGCAACGAGACTGCTTGTTGCAGTTCGCCGCGGCGTGGCCAAAGGTCTGGCATCTTGCGCAGAGAAGCATCTGTTTCGTCCTCCTGAGTCTCTCCCAGGAGACCTCCTGTTTGTTGAGGAGCTTAATGCTCCTCAGACATTCAAGTTTGCTCCCCGGAGAGACCTGGACCACGAAGAGGGGAAGCATGCGCACAGGCGGCGTTCTGGATCGGACAGTGGAGAAGCGACGAACCGCCACAAACTCCACGCCCTCTACCTTCAATTTTTGAAGAGCCTTTAAACCACTCTCCGGTTCAGTTGCAGCAGCTAAGCCCTTGAGAAGGACCGTATTTACCTTCTCGCTTTTTAGGGTGAAAGTGGTAAACTCCACCCCAGCTGTCGTCAACGAAGTTTTAACTTTTTTAAAGCTGCCCTCTGTTAAGCAGTGGACAGCTTGATTTTCATTACCTTTATTTTTTATGAAAAAATCGTCCCCCACAGACCACTCACATACCTGAATGGTGTCTGCGGTTTCCATGCCGCTGATGTTTATCGGCGGCACCCTTTGTTTCCGATTAGTTTTCTGTCGCTGCTGTTGTTTTTGCTGCTGCTGTTTCTCCGGTTGCTGCTGCTTCTGCTGCTGCTGGTGCTTCTGGTACTGCTGTTGTTGTTGCTGCTGCTGTTGTTGTTGTTGCTGCTGCTGTTGTTCTTGCTGCTGTTTTTGTTGTTGTTGATTGTGAGCCCGTTTGGTTTCGAGCTTTTGCCGGAGGGCTTAAATGAACTCCTCCAGCTCATTTTTTTGTTTAATTTTTTCTTCCAGCTCTTTTTCAGCTGCAACAATTTCATTAGACGAAGCGAGTTTTGCGAAAGTGTTCCCACTTCCGCTGTATGTCACAACGTCTTTGTTCTCCGTTTTTTTAAGAGAATGCCTCGTATGCTCCAAAAAATACCTGTTCACATTAGTTCTCCAGATTTTTCGGACTTCCTACTGGTCCCCAATGGCAACCAATGCATTTTGACATGTGTATGGCTCACAAATTTCATTATCTAAATTTAATAAATTGTGATACCTTATTCTCTCTCAAGGAGTTTTTTAATATGTTTATTTTCTTCATGTCGCCATCTCTCATAATAAAGCTGCAAAGTTGAGGTGTCCACCATAATCAGTCTTATTCTCGTCTTAAATGATGTCCCATTTATTTGGCGAGTTCTGCATGTCATGTAGAATTTGTAAAACTTTCTTTCATGGGCAATTATCCGTTAATCCGATCAACCAACAAACTCTTTAACTTCGAATGTCTGGAAACATCGTGACGTGACCAACTAAATGTGAAAAAGACTGAACTTCCCAGGCTTTATTAGCTCCTTTGTCTGTCCTTAATCTTGTAATATACATCGTCGTTAGTTGTCTTCATGGATTTCGCCTAGTCTTGTGGTCGAGACCACATCCTCAATAATAATAATTATTATTATTATTACTATTATTATTATTAGTATTATTATTATCTTATTATTATTATTATTATTATTTATTATTATTATTGTTATTGTTATTATTATTATTATTACTATTCTTATTATCATTTTATTATTATTATTGTTAAAATTAATGTAATTACTATTATTATTATTATTCTTATTATTATTGTTGTTATTATTATTATATTTTTAATAATTTTTATTTTTATTACTAGTATTATTATTATTATTGGTTATATTATTATTATTTTATTTTAATTATAATTATTAATATTTTTATTATTATTGTTATTATTATTATTATTGTTATTATTATTAGTATTTGTATTATTATTATTTATAATATCAATTTAATCTTGAATGGATGTAAACCGTGTGATGCAGTGCCAAATTCTTGGAATTGAATAATTTTAATTGTTTGCTATGGACGCCTGAACGGTAGCGTTCAGCAACATCTCACAACTAAAATTTTTCCACAAGATTTGTTTTTGCCTGTCCAGTAGGGTGAGAATTAAGAACAAAAATTGAAGTTAACGCTCTTAAAGTTACGTTCACCGACTTCGAATTTCGATAGAAAATAAAAAAATATATGTATATATATGTATAAATAAATAAATGTATATATATATAAATATATATTTTTTCCTTTTAATATAACAATCATTATTGTTATTGTATTATATAGTTTTTTAGTGAATGAACGGAAATATTTAAGAATAATTTTATGATACTTTTCTTTTTTTTATTACATAACCTGTACAAGGCCAAATAAATCTGTAAGAATAATATTCTACCAGGTACATTGTTTTTTTTTACACAGGAAAATAATTCGTTTACAATTTGTGTTTTATATTGAGTATTCATCCGACATTGATATTCCCGAATCGAGTTCATCTGATTTTGAATTCTTGTAGGGAGGTTTCAATGTACGAATCATTGTGCACGATCCGTAATTCGAATTAGATTGATCTGATGTAAATGACGTTGATATTAATTTACTATTTTCCTTCTCCGTAGAATATCTTGTTTTATTAAAGAATATTAGACCTAAGTCTTTTAGGTCGGTAGGTACATCTGAGTTGGGCCTGCTAACATTAATTCCTATGTTACCTTGATTTGCCTGCAAATACAAAGGAATATAAAAATTATTACTGTGTTATTATATCAGTATAATATATATAATATATATATATTTATAATATAAACATATGTATGTATATCTTACTAGAAGAATAAAAGTCCATATTCTGGATATAAACTATGCAATCGTAGTAAACCCTTTTGGAACATAATTAAGGTTATTAAACGTAGAAATCTCTTTATTCCTGCATTGAAGGTGGACAATTTGATTCTTTGATTCAAATGAAGAAAAATCAAATGCATTAGCTAAGGTTTTCGTTGATAGTCATTCTATAGGTAACTCCATACAATAGTGTGGAGAACTTAGTGGAACACTCGTTAGACGAAATAAATAATCAACTCATAACCATTAGTAATAATGGTCTTATATCAATCGAAGATATAGAAGTAGTCATTAATAACTTAAAAAATTCAAAGTCCCCAGGCCTAGACGGTATTAAAAACACTTTTCTTAAGGACATCCCATCTTGCGAGAAAAAATGTTTGCAACTACTATTTAACAGTTGTTTAAAAATAGGTAACTATCCTCGTGAATGGAAAACATTTAAAATTATACCAATTCAAAAACCGGGTAAAGACCCATCCCTGGCGAGAAGTTACCTTCCTATTAGTTTATTAAGCTCAATAAGCAAATGCTTTGAAAGAGTTATAAAAAAAAAATTAGTAGATCATCTTGAGACATTCCACATACTCCCCCCACAACTATTCGGTTTTCGACCACTTCACTCCGCGGTTCATCAAATTAACCGCATCACAAAGAACATAAAACTCAATTTTGAGGCTGGTAAAAGCACTGGTTTAATCCTTCTTGATGTTGAAAAAGCATGCGATACGGTGTGGCATGGGAACTTACTACATAAACTCCACATCCTTAACTTCCCAATCCACTTGGTAAAGATTGTCCAATCCTTTTTAACTGGTCTTAATTTCATGGTCCTTGTGAATAATAGCCGATCACAAGGATCAGTTCTGTTTCCTGCCAAGCCACAGAATAGTGTTAAATAACATTGAATCAGATTGGAAATCAAATACTAAATATCTTGGGGTACATCTGGATAAAACCCTAAACTTCAGTCTTCATGTCCAGGCAACAATTAAAAAAAGTCAACTTAGCAATACGAATTCTGTATCTCTTCATAAATCAAATCTAAGATGAGTACCGAAAATAAGCTCACGATTTTTAAAACAATTTTTCAACGCATCCCATTCCCCTGTATGGGGCCATTGTGCAAAAACTCACATAAGGAAATTACAAATAGCACAGAATAAGCTATTAAAAATGATGCTTAACTTACCGTGGCATTTTTCGACTAATGAGCTTCATGAAGTCTCTAATATTAAAAGAGTTTCTATAAGACTGATGAAGTTATTCGAACGACATGTCTTGCAATCAATCTGATAATTACTTGAGTTTATATAATGATACATAATATCCCTGTATTTATACTTTTATTAGTTTATTTATTTAATTATTTATCTACTAACATATATAACATACACCTATTTATCTTTTTTGATATTTATTTATTCACTTATTTATTTATTTATTTACTTATTTATTTATTTATTTACTGATCTGTTTATTTATGTATTTATTTATTGATTGATTTAGATACTTACTTATTTATTTAATTAATAATTTATTTATTTTATTAAAACTGTATGCATTTATTTTACTGAGTATATAATTTGAAATCAAGGAGAAACAGCACCACCTTCACTTTCTAAGTCCATTCTTAATGGTATTCACATATTTATGTATTGTTTTTTCTTACTGTATAGAGGTTTTTGTTACCAGGTTTTCCTCTGCCATAAATAATTAATTCTTATATAGATTGTTAGCAAATATATAAATTGTCAGTAGCAAGGTTATTTAACTAAATCTCTGTAAATTTTGCAATAGCGATGACAACGTAAAACTAAAAACTCGTACTGTATTAATAAATATTCTGTCTTAATAAATATTCATATTAGGAGGCCTACAAGGCAACGCTGCATTGAACAACGAAAGCTGCTCTGTAGCTCTGCGAACAGAAAAGAAGGGAAGAGAACCGGCTTCTCAGAAGGAAAAAGAGAGAGCATGAGAAGTGCGCGGTCGAAGAGATGGAGAGGTGGTACGGCAGGATTGAAGTCCGAAAGGTGAGACAGCTATCCGGTGGATATTGGGATCGGACCGAAGACTGCCGGGACCAAAACAGAAACCTTGTAGTAGAGTCGCAATCGATGCTGAGAATCTGGAAAGATTATTTCTGCAGACTTTTAAACGGTATTGGCGGCCCAAATTCCGCTGTTAGGCAGAATGTTCCACTCAATTTGGACAATGATAGGCAAGAATTCCGTCCCCTGATTTAGTCGAGGTCAAGAAAGCTATATCGAGACTGAAGTCGAATAAAGTTGCTGGAGCGGATGGACTGTCCGCAGAACTGTTAAAAGCAGCTGGAGATGACCTGGTTGGGCACATACACCAGCTCATCTGTAGGATATGGTCGGAAAAAAGCATGCCCGATGAGTGGAATCTCAGCGTCGTCTGCCCGGTCCACAAGAAAGGAGACCCCTTCGACTGCGCCAAATATCGAGGGATTATTCTGCTTAACATCGCGTACAAGATCCTCTGTGCCGTATTATGTGAAAGCCTGAAACCATTCGTCAACAACCTGATAGGTACTTGTCAGTGTGGTTTCAGGCCAGGGAAGTTCACAATCGACCAAATCTTCACACTACGGCAGGTCCTTGAAAAGACCCAAGAAATGCAAATCGACACTCACCACCTATTCGTCGATTTCAATTCCGCATATGACAGTGTGCATAGAGACGAGCTCGTCAGATTTTGTAGGACGACGATGGAGAACTCTTGCTGCTCCGTCAAAGTCGGGAACGAACTCACCGAAACCTTCAATGTCAGAAAAGGTTTTAGACAAGGCGACGCACTGTCATGTGACTTCTTTTACTTCATCCTTGAGAAGATCGTGCGTAACTCACAAGTCAACACCACGATCTTCCAAAAGTCAGTTCAATTGCTAGCTTACGACGGCGATATTGATTGGACGAACACAGCGAACCGTCAATGTGGCGTTTGTTTGCATTGAAGCGAAAGCGGCTAAAATAGGTCTGGTGGTTAATGAGGGCAAAACGAAGCACATGCTGTCAACAAAGAAGGACGCACAGCATAGACGTCTCGGACAGAGCGTCACACTAGGCAGCACAAACTTCGAGGTAGTCAAGGCCTTCGACTACCTCGGCTCCGCGGTAAATAGGGACAACAATACCAGTAACGAAATCAACCGCAGAATCACTCTTGCCAATCGCTGTTTCTTTGGGCTCAAGACGCAATTGAGTAATAAAGCTCTCTCTCGAAGGACTTATCCGGCTTTATATAACACCTTGATCATCCCAGTCCTACTCTATGACGCGGAATGCTGGACGCTACTAAAAGCGGATGAGGAAGCCCATAGTCTTTTCGATAGAAAAGTTTTGCCTGTGATTTTTGGTCCTGTTTGCGTTGATGGCATCTAGAGGAGAAGATTTAACTCTATGGGCTGTACAGCGATATGCGCCTAGTCAAGCGTCTTTGAATACAACGCTTAAGATGGCTAGGCCATGAGGAGCGCATGGACAACACTGCTCTGGCCCGAAAAGTCTTCGAATCTGAGTCATTGGGACAACGCAACAGCGGACGGCCTAGGCTAAGGTGGCGCACACAAGTGGAGAAGGACATCAACCAACTTGGAGTGTGCAACTGGCGGCAGCTGGCGAAAGTTCGTGCTGGCTGGAGAGGCATGTTGGTTGAGGCCCAGGTCCACCCCGGACTGTAGCGCCGCAAGAAGAAGAAGAAGAAGCGCGCAGCCGAAAAGATGGTGAAGTGTTATGGCAGTTAAGTCAAAAGGGTACAGCTAGCAGAATCCAGATACTGAAAATCTGGGAAGATCATTTCTGCAAACTCTTCAATGACGATGACGGCATGTGTTACGAAGCTACCGAATTTCAAATGCAGACACAGGAGTTCAACGTTGGTGTGAACGTCCAATGTAACGGACGGAATTAGTAGTGGTTATTGTATTGTTGCATATTTTTGGGAGAAGTATTGTACAATGAGTATGGATAAAGGAGAAGAGCCCGGAAGGAAATATTTGACCTTATAATCAATTTCGTGTATTCATTTGTATCTGTTTTGTCTATTTACCTGGAGCCCTTTTTAAAAAGTAAATATTTTGGGGTAGGCAATTTAGATTTCTCATTCTCAAAGAGAATCCTACGCTACGCCTGGTGTACCAAACGTTAAATCGCCGCTGTGAATTATTGAAGTCATATTCCACTTCGTTTTCGTTTCTTCATTTCCTAAACAGTGTTCGCTTCTATGCGTTGCATATTTCTTTATATTTTTTGTGCCTTCATGTTCCATTCACTCACATACTAGGTAAGAACATTGAAATCTATCTTAATCTAGCTTACACTTACATATAGACTCTACACGAGCGCTTTAAGTAAATCTAATAGATTTAGTGATTTATCAAAATACCATACGACTTATTCTTTATTCTGTAACGTTCACGCAAACGTTAAAATTATGCAGTATATGCATGTACAGATATGGTGCCATGTCCCGCTGAAGTTAAATTGCTTTTTTCTAGTATAATCTGTTTTTCCTTAAGCCATTCCTTCAAAACTCTAATGATAATTTTCTCGAAAACCTTACATGTACATGTTAGAAGACTAAGACTAGACTAGTTTTCAGCGGGAAGTATCTGTCAACTTCTTTGTTCGCCAGGTTTCTTTTCACAGAGAGTTTGATTACACTAGGTTCTTCCCTTCTAAAGATTCTGTAGCCAGCACGTATTATTGTGCTCTAAGACGACACGTTTTCACTTGATTGTAGCCTGTGAAAGACATATTTGCGTTGAAGAGAACCCGATATTGCCTCATAGTCTCCCTGAAAATGGAACAGTATTTAAAATATATGCTGTCCCACGCCGACTTGCCTTCCTCTGTTGGTAAAGAGTGATCCGTCTTCGGTGGTTGGTTTTCCTGATTTCTTGATGACAACTGGCGATCAAATGGTTGTGTAAGACTCTGTATTAACTGTTCTGCTTTGTTCTAGTGGTACGGTTGCGACATGTCCAGTTTTTCCAAAAAAACAGGCGACTATTTCCTTGGAAGTGCTTCGTGCGCGAGCAACTTTTGTTGGATTTGGCTCATTTTGAAACACCCATACAGTTGACTGCTGTTTACTTTCGGGCTCATACGCGTAACTCCACAATTCTTCACCTGTCACGATGTCATAGACGTGTTTCGAAGCATCGCGATAGTATTTTTGGAGCATTTCTTTCGACCAATCGACCTGCGTATTGTAAATAGACGCCTTGAATTCAATCAAATGCCCACAGCGATGCACAGAGCCTTTACAGCTTCTCTGTGCACGTTCATGAGCTTCTGTTCCAAGTACTATAAATAGTTGCTTTTCCGAGCCTCAGTTGGTTGTTGTACTGAGTTGTTGATTATTTTTACCTTGGGTAGTCTGTACGCTTTCATTTTGCTTAACCAAATTTTTAATTAGAGACTAAATATGTGCAATGTCTACCGATATTGCAGTTCCAAAAATACTGACTCAACTTCAACCATAAATTCAAGCATCATTGCATCGAATCCTTCTCATTTCGGAATGCCAAACAACAATAATTTAACTTGGTCTTTATAGGCCACTCTGTGTCTCATTCTTAAGATATCCAACACGCTTTTGACGAATTTGTATAACAATCTCAATTCTGACACCAATTGTTATGTTTCTTCTTACACCAGTATGTGCATAGTTCGATCAATGGATTGTTATAAAATGAAACTCTATGTTTTAATTACATTTAGTTTTCCTTTTATTTCAACTATCACTAAAAACACACACATGTAATAGCTTTGAAGGTTATGAAGTAAGTAATAAGTAATAACTTATTGAAAAAATTGAATTACTTGCGAATCACTTGGCACTCAAGCTACTAATATTGCATCTCTGCTGCTTTAGGGTATCTGTACCAATTGGTTCTCATTTAGACAGATTTATTTATTTGCCGTGACGTGGTGGTTAAGTGCGTTGCTGTTCAGCGTCGACAAAAAAATTTAAGTTACGCGCGAGAGAACAGTAGCACGCACAAGACGAGTAGTTGCTGAAAAAGCTAGTCCCTGGTCTCTTGTAAGCTGCAGTGCCACTCAATTTATCAATCAATCAGTATGTCGTGGGACCTTAGAAACATCTTTACAAAACGTGTTATCATTTATTATGTTATGATGGTGTTGGTGTCCATAATATTAAAACATTAAACTAATTGTTTTGAGTGAACACGTGTGTGTGATTCGCTTTAAGTAAACACTGGATTCAAAAGTGGTTTGCTTGATATCGTTCCAATAATGTGTATGTAAACGAGGCACTTCGACTGGAAACAGCGAAATGGAACTACGAGAATATTTAAGAGAAGTGAACATAGTCAAAGGTCGGCGACCGATCGCGTTCGACGGCAAGCAAAGTTATGTAGGGTTATTGGTGGAATTGGAAACAAATTGTCTATTATGAGCGGTTAGAAGGTAACGGAGCGATCAATTCGATACTATACTTACTATTCTCAGTATGTGGATTTGACCAACGTACCCATTTTGTGAATAAAATAAAAAATGTTCCTTACGTAGTGATTTATAAAATAATTTGTTATTCGAAATATATGTAAACAGTACTTACCAACAAAAGAGTAGACAAAAAATATCTTGAAATCAGTGAACTATCTTTGTTTTCCATGATAGTTTGAAATGATATAATCCTATCACGTTGGTCGTTTTCTTCGAAATGTTCCAAGATTTCTGTTCCAATTTTAACCACATCAAAGTGGTGCCGATCTTTTGATTGAATTAGAAGGGGTTGCAAATTCATATGCCATTTTTGAACCTAAATGTAGAATGTAGTTTATTTGTCTAAACTAATCATATCTAAATTCTGTTACCTTTGTCATTAAAGATGTAAAGCTCTCTTTCAGCAACACGTTTTTTGCTACATGGGATGTATTTTCACTTTCCTCAAAATTGTGGTTATTCTCCTCCATCGTTACTCCTGTTTTAAGTAAATCAATTTTATTTATCTTAATAGAAGAATGTTTTAAAAATTTAAGCTGATTACGTTGTTTACTCGAATCTGTATTTAATTCTTGCTCTTGAATATTTTCTAGCAGACTTATTCCCGAATCCCTACTCAATGATCGATTTTTGTCGTACAATATTTCATCGGGAAAGCCATAGAAATCTGAAATAAAGTACCTGATTGTATTTAGACAATTAAAAATTATCAATTATGGTATTTTACCTGTCTCATGATTAGGTGATGTAAGAGGGGACATTGGCATTTCAAGGACATCTTCAGAAAGCCGGACATACATTCGAGGATAATTGGGCTGATACTTTTTGTGACATGATTTATTCAAGCGCTGTTGGATTAAAGTAAATATTAAGATAACAGTTATAAGTTATTAGGATTTAAAATCATATAAAAGATATTATATAGTATTATACTAATTACATTGACCTGGTTATTTTAGGCACACGAAGTAAAGTCACTTTTTGTAGTAATTATCACCCAAAAAATCTCATCCTTTTTTATTATCATCTTGTATGATACAACTTGCGCTGACCACATTCACAAACAGTTTGTAGGTCAGCCCTGAGATTGATTAAGGAAGGGTAAGTCAAGGAAAGAAGCAAAGATTTTAACGCTGATTAAAATTATTTATCGACCAACCAAAAATAAGTCGGGTAAAGTCATCCCAATCCCGTTCTTTACTAACCTACGCGATGCCTTCAAAAAAAGGACATGTTATGTGCTATTACTCTCACCTTACACATGACTTGTATTTAATCCCTCGATATGCTTGTAATTATAAATTTATTTGTCCTTCACATATACCTCAATTCTATCATTACATTTATTTTTTTTGGGCGTGACTTAGAATATGGCGAAACGGCCAATTCGCTCAGAATTGTTCAACGAAAGTGGATGTCTTTCTTGACAATGCTAAGCATGGGCAAAAGTTTTAATCATTTTTAACCTTTTTTGCAATGATTTTCTTCTTTTAGTTTTGTTCGTTTGGCCTGTTTTATCAGGACCTGTTTCTTCATATATTCCATATATTCCTTTCACTCTAGTTTTCTCTAAAATTGAGCTAAAATTAGCTGCGGAAAATAATTCAACGGTAGAGGAAGTCACTTTGGCGATGGAATCGCTAAAAGCCAATTGCGATGAAATCTTCCCGGTAAGGTTTACCCTAAAGTGTTTGCAGTCCGTTCTAGAGCTTTGGTTGAGTCCAAGTTAGGGGATAAACAGTCTGGCTTTTGTCCCGACAGATGTACAACTGACCAGCTTTTCATTGGTGCATAAGAAGAGTTGGGACATAAGGCGATCTACAATTATTGTTTGGGAAAATTCAAACAATCGAGTCCCTCAAAATAATTTCTGATCTAATCTCTGGAATGTTGAACAGGAGTATGTGATTGATGATCCCCTGCTGCGGGCCACTGAAAATGCTGATTTATAATAATAATTGAGTGGCACTACAGCCCACAACGGACCAGGGCCTAGCTTCTACAACAACTACTCGTGTTGTGCGTGCTACTGTTCTTCACGAGTAGAAGGGACCTACAGTTTTTTGCCGACTCCGAACAGCGAGATTTGAGAAGCTTTTTCATAGACAATTGATACTCTTTGAGTGTTGCCAGCAGAAAGAGGTGGTGCCGTGAAAAAATGCTAGGTGTCCCGTCCGGGAATCGAACCAAGACTTTCTGCGTGGCGGTCGACGCACTTACACGAAAATGCTGATATTCTTGTTTTTTATTCTTTTAAGGTTCTAGTCAAAGTTTTGTGGATAACTTCAACTTCTTTGTCGACTTGAACTGCATCTGAAAATTGACGTCAACATCCTCCTGTAAAAACATATCTAGGGCGGAAAAAAGTAAAATTCACAAATAAAAAATAACACCGTCAAATATTACTTGGAGAGGAGTATAGTATCAATTATTTAAACCGAAACTTAGGTTACGCATTTATCGGCTAAGATCAATAAAACAAATGAACCTGACTCCGCTCAAAATTCAAAATATTTTTACGATTCCAAGCAATTCCGGAAAATAAAAAAATCTATTTTTGCAATTATTATCGACATTTTTCATTCAAGCATCAATTTCAACCCGAGACTCGCCCATTTATTAAACACTTAGAAAAAAAGTTATGTAAAGGATTAAATAAATATTACTTTCAAATAACGACTTTTATGATAGTAATTTTGCACCAGTTCCTATTTACTGTTTTTCCTCTAACTCCAATTCCAATTTTTTGTAACAAGCCCAGAGAAGGCTCAGTCATTTTTAAATTCCAAAATATTACGACGAACTTTGAACGCTAAAAAAACAATAAAGTTCCACTTTGTTTCAATTTTTCACTGATTCAACAACCCTTCACGAGTTATTTAATCGAACTGCAATAATTATACCGGTACTCATTCCTTAGAAGGAAATGCAAGGGATGATTTGATTTTAGGAGGTGAAGATATGTTGGGTTAGCTTGAAATTCAGCATTCAAATTCTAATAGAAGATAGAAGTATGGGTGTAATAAGAACTGTAACTTAGGGCAATTGTTTTCCATTTGTTTGCACCAGCACAAGTGGATTGACTTAACAATTCAATAGAGCATGATGTCACTAACATAGCAAAATTGTAGCATCATCAATGCAGGTTTCGGTGCTGTAATGCTCTGACTGATATTTCTGATATATTGACGCATAATTTTGAATTATATTAGTACATATTGCGAAATATTGACGTCGATAGTAAGAAAAATTATTATAAGGGAGCTAAATGCATCTAATCTGTCCAATAGTGAACAGAAACTTGAAACCCCATTCAGTCTCTAAAACATTTGACAAGTAGTACATTTTATGCATAAAATATTTTTTTTGTCTGTCTTTAATATTCAAATTTTGTGGGTTCCTTAAATAAAATAATGTATCTCATTGAATATCTATGTTTTACAGGAACAAAAATGTTATTAGAAGAGATCGGCCCAACTCTCAAAATGGAGGCGGTGTCGCGATCTTCGTTAAAAACATTATAAAACATAAAGTAGTATACAGTAGCGAAGTACGTCGGTTTCAGGGGCTAGAGGCCTGCATTGCGTGCATCTCTCTACGTAGCGGGAGGAAATTGTACGTGGTGTCGGTCTATGCCTCTGGATCCCCTCACGCCAGATCAACTATCTCAGAGCTCGATTCGCTCTTTCGTTGCCTTATGCTCGATTCGGAAGAGAACTATTACATCTTGGCCGGGGATTTAAATGCCCGACATGGATATTGGGGAAACACACTTTCCAATCCGCGAGGGGACCAACTTTACAGTTGGTTCTGTCTGCACAATGTCGAGTATAGACTCGATTTGATTCCCACGAAGTGGTTCGTTTCTGGATCTCATGCTGTTTGACGCAAGACTGCATCTGACCGACAATATTGGACATACTGTCAATTGCTTAAACACCTTTGTGTATCTCAGCGACCATTGCGGACTTAGTGCCGAAATCAAGATTCCCAACGACATTGCGGAATTAGGAGAGTTTGTCCAAACGTATCCCTACAACTACCGTAGGGCGCGTTGGCCACGCTTCTCCAGACAACTGTTAAGAACAATCTCCTCAAGCGTTCTTCACATACCATCCAACAGAAACTTGTCTAATGAGGAGATTGACATGTATCTGACACAATTGGACGACTTAATTAAACAAACAATGGACTGCACACTACCAAAGTACCGACAAACAGAAATTGAGAACTGCTACCGCAATGCGACAATTGATGCACTACACGTACGTAAAAGCAGACTCCTATCAAGGTTGAAAACCTTATATAGGCGCTTTACAGACCGACAAAATGAGGAGATTAGGACACTGAAGGCGCTTATTAAAAACATTCAAACTTTAATTGCACAGAATTACAGACTGTCTGTAAATTCGTATTGGAACGACAAGGTTCGGGCTGTGAAGTCTAACGACCCTAGCATGTTTCCACAAATTAACAAGTTCTTCAGGAGCAATAGGCAAAGCGATCTTCCGTGTCTTAAATTTCCTAGAACAACAGACAATGAACGAATACTGACAACAGCAGGTGTTAATCCAGACAACGCCATTCTAGACGATAATCTTTTCGTGATCGAAGACCCGCAAGAAAAAGTGGAAGTACTTGGTGCGACTTTTCAGGAGGTGTACAAGGTGAATGAAAGCATTCGCCCTAATCACATCCTGGAAAGTCGTGTTCTAGCCGAAAACTCCCGTCTTCGCTATGATCTGCAACAGTGGCGATCTGAGAACACTGGCTTTGTCGTGTTCAGTGAAGATAACTTGGCAGATAATGTCATCGCCTTTGAAGGGGTTCATCCCCCGTTCATAACAGTTACGGAGCTTCAAGCGATCTTCGAATCATTGAAGAAGAAAAAGTCTGTAGGAATTGATGGGATCTCAAACATTGTGCTGAGACATCTCCCTCAAGAAGTGGTAAGGATGTACACGGTCCTGTTTAACAATGCTCTGAATAATGCACATTATCCGGAACATTGGAAGACAGCGATAGTGCACCCCATATCCAAAAGAGGAAAAGATTCGTCTGATCCGTGCAACCTTCGGTCGATTAGTCTTCTTCCAAATATCAGCAAGGTTTTCGAAAAGGTGGTTAATAGAGCTCTGCTTGACTGGGTAGAGGACAAAAATATCATACCGGATAACCAGTTCGGTTTCAAGGCGGGGCATGATACCATACATGCCGCGTCGAAACTAGTATCTGATATCCAATGGCAAAAGTGCAAGAAACAGTGCACTGGTGCGGTGCTGATTGATCTGGAGAAGGCCTTCGACACCGTTTGGTTGAAAGGACTTTTTTACAAGTTCAGTCGGCTCGGCATGCATAAATCGCTACTGTACCTACTGTTTAGTATGCTTACTGGCAGACGGTTCGTAGTCAAATATGGCAACGTAACCTCTGCGGGTATCTTCCACGTTAAAAATGGTCTCCAACAGGGTGCCGTAAACTCGCCAATCCTGTTTAACATTTACTTGAGCGATCTTTTAAGTTCTCTTCATAATGCAATTGCGTACGCAGATGACTTGATAGTGTACAGATCAGCCCCAAAGATTGAGGAGATTACCGCTCTCTTGCAGAGCGACTTTGAATCCTTCAGACGAGATTGTGACAACTGGAAATTAAAAATTAATTTCGAGAAGTCGGAAACCATCCTGTTCAGGACGCCGTTGCATAAGGCTTCGGCAGACACAAAGAAGAATTGGCGTAAGCTCGCTATCATTGGACAACACGGGGAGCCACTGGCGCAGAGGACTGTGGTCAGATACCTTGGGATCTGGTTAGATCAGTATCTGTATTTTAATAAACATATAGATGCTGCTCTGGCCAGGGCTCGAGGCGCCTTTGCCCTTACTAAGAGACTGTTTTACAACAGCCAACTCGACGCGAGGGTGAAGGTAATCTGCTACATGGCCCTAATTAGGCCAATGCTTACCTATGGCTGTCCCGTGTGGTTCAATGTGGGAGCTAGTCTGATGGAAAGGATGCGGTTGTTCGAGAGGGCATGCCTTCGGGCCTGTCTTTAACTTTACCGAACTCCTTGGTCCGAGTACAAGAAATTCTACTCTAATGAAGTCTTATACAATAGGGCGAAAATGATCAGAGTGGATAATTTCATCCTGAAGCTGATTCGGAGACACACTGCAAGAGCAATGGACTCCAATAACAATCTTATTTCTGGGGCTTACTATCCCAACATACAATACTATGAAAGGGTGCGCTTTAATGGTTTCGTTCCACCAGAAGCATTTGTCTATTTTGACAAGCTAGGTCTGTTACAAGACAAGAAAGCGGTACCGCTCATCTTTCATTTCGCCCGTTCTGCTGTGGATGGGCGACTCAACTACGACTATACCGTTGCACGACGAGTTGAGGACAATTTCCTCCGCTTCAGTACAGCGGTATCGAGATGGGATGTACTGGATGTTGCGAAGCAGCATAAAGTGTTCTGGTGGCTACAAAGCGAATAAAACTCCCTCGTCGAACCCTCTAAACACTGGGTAGGGTAACCAACGGGGGGCAGTCGGCTACTGTTTTGCAACGGACCAAATACCAGCTGCAATCTTTGGCCGGCTTATATATTCTTAGTAATAGGTTTTAGGTTAGGGTTAGGTTTTAAGGTAAAAAAAAAACAAAAAAAAAACAAAAAAAAAATAAAAATAAAAAAAAAATACACAAAATACACAAAATACACAAAATACCAAAAAAATTAAAAAATACAAAAAACACAAAAAAAAAGAGTAATATATGTGTAGTGTATATTGGATTATACACACATATATAGTTGTATATAGACGTACATGTGCATGTATGCAGGAACATATATTGATGAATTATATGATGGTATACATGCACATGTACGTACGTAGCTTAAGTTAGTAGTAGTATAGCCTAAGTTTTAGTTCTAGTTTTTAGTTTAGTTTAGTTTAGTTTAGTTTTTAGCTATAGTCTTAGATATAAGTTATTTTTAGTAAAAATGTTAAGTTGTTAAGTTTTTTCTTATATGTTTTCTTAATAAGGTAGTCGTTAAGCAAGGAATTTTCCTATATAAAAAATAATGGCGCTGAAAAGCAAATTTAAATTAAGTTTATCTTAGAGAGCCTGCGAAGGGCCAGTAAGATTATTTTTAAGTCAATAAAATGAAGTACTGAAAACTAGTTTTAAGCATATTTTGTCTAGAATTTAAGTGTTAAGTCATATACGAATAAAATGCATACAAAAAAAAAAAAAAAAAATGAATTATATGATGGTATACATGCACATGTACGTACGTAGCTTAAGTTAGCAGTAGTGTAGTCTAAGTTTTAGTTCTAGTTTTTAGTTTAGTTTAGTTTAGTTTTTAGCTATAGTCTTAGATATAAGTTATTTTTAGTTAAAATGTTAAGTCGTTAAGTTTTTTCTTATATGTTTTCTTAATAAGGTAGTCGTTAAGCAAGGAATTTTCCTATATAAAAAATAATGGCGCTGAAAAGCAAATTTAAATTCAGTTTATCTTAGAGAGCCTGCGAAGGGCCAGTAAGATTATTTTTAAGTCAATGAAATGAAGTCCTGAAAACTAGTTTTAAGCATATTTTGTCTAGAATTTAAGTGTTATGTTAGAAAAATAAAATGCATGGAAAAAAAAAAAAAAAAAAAAAAAGGAACAAAAAGAGATACTAAAGACTTAACATCGAAGTAATTGTTTTGCAGGTAGTTAATAGTCAACCAAGTCTTTATTCTGATTTCAAATCTAGTTAGTTTCGTCCAAGAAATAACCAAAGAAGTTGCACTCATATTTGGTTAGCCTTTTATACTTATAAAATGTTGGTCATTACTGAATTTCTGCAATTATTATAGCTTTTAATATAGTTTTGAGTTTATAAAATGTATTGGACTTGAATGCATGCATTCTATATGGACGAATTGAAGGGAAATATTCTATGCATCTGCGTTGTATCACAACTGAATCTAGACCTGAATGATTGCATAATTAGCCTCAATGAGTTCATAATGAGTAAATATTTGAAAATAAATTGTCTCTATCAACCTTTATTTTCTAAAGGCTGTTAAAGAACAACCAGTAGAAAAAAATTAGGATGAACAAAGTTTCAACTGTATTTATTTTATATCCAAGAACTTTATCTTTGTATTGCCGATATTTTCTATTTCCTTGTGATTTACGGAGGAGGTCTATTAAGTCGTTAGACTAGATAAACAGTTATTTTTAGTGAGTTTTTTTATGAGAGAGAATGAGACATTTAATGGTACGAGATGAAGGACTGAGAAACCAGAGTACATATATGTGGAGGTGTGTAATGTGGATCATATAGCTGGTGGAAATGTTTCAACTCGTATAATAGCAGAAGCAGTGTTTACGGGTTGGCAGTAAATGGGACACTCAGTGGATTTCATTGCTTACACCACATATATATTTTTCGCTTACATGTAGAACGTTCTAATAAAGGATCACCCAATTCCAATTCCTCAGATTAAAACAAAAACTTTAAAATAAATTAAATTTTGTGTTGCTTACCACGCCGTTCCCACATCTCAACATCGTAAGGGGGCCTATTGGTACCCGTCAAGGATCACGTCGCCATAGACGTCATACACTCCTTCAGATTTTTTTTGTCTAAACCTTCCGAATTTCTCTTAAACAGCGCTTTACGACGCTAACATAGAGAAACCAATAGTTTGTTTACGAGAAAAACATTCGAACGAAAATTGACAAATGTTGCGAAATCATTTCTGCCAACTGTTCACGGCGATGACGACTCAAATACCTCTGCCAACTAGAGTATTTCGCAAAATTCGGACGACCATGGGCTAGAATTCCCTCCCATAAAAGAGGTCACGACAGCAATATGTAAGGTCAAACATGCTCCTATACCCGACGGGCGCAAGTACCAGATCATCTATACGAATCTGATGAATCGAATCTCAGCATCGTTTGTCCAGTTTATAAAAAGGAAACCCCCTTTGATTGTGTCAATTACAAATGTCCATAACATTTTTTATAAGATTCTGATACCGTTCGTGCAAAATGTGATGTCCTAATCACTCTGCTTTTAGTCAGGAGAAGTCGACTGTAGATTAGATTTTTACACTCCTTCGTGGAAAAGAACCAAGATATTCGATATGCGCTAATTCTTTATCCAATTTATAATAGCATTTGGCATTGACAAGCTTTACAGTGCCGTATATAATAATGGTGTTGCTACCAAATTCGTCAAACTGTGTAGGTTATCGATGAAGAACTCTTCCGGATGGCATAAAACTCTTTGATGTAGTCTGAAGGACTAGTAAGGGCCAAAACCAAACGGAGAAACCTTCTATACCGTCTATGGTTGTTTGGGCATAAGAGGTGATTGAGTAATACCATAAAAGACCAAGGTATCTTTGTACAATACCTTCATTATTCATGCCCTGTGCAATGGTGCATTAAATTGGACGAGTGCGGTTTTTGATCCAATTAGCATTGAAGGCATCAGTAAGAGAAGATTGAAAAACAAACTCTATAGGCATAACAGTGGCATGCGTCTAATCAGGCACTGGCCATGTAGATTGTTTTAGGCGTTGTAGAGAATGCCCTCACCTAAACAATTAACTCAAACAACTTTCTGTTCGAAATTTCAGCTAGCGTACCCGTTAGAGAGGGACTTTGGTCGAGACTCATATCTTTCCCGAACTGTACCGCGACCCCAAGAAAGAATAGCGAATTTATCGTTTTTTTATTAAAAAAAAATTACTTACCTCTCTCTTGAGCAAATGGAAATCTGGGCCTAAATTAAACGTTCGTTTTTTCTTGAAGCATTTATGATCAATTTTCAAAATATTAAATGGGAGTGTAAGGCGTTCCTGGCTCGACAACACAGGCAGTAACAGTGTCTGAGTTTTGGGTTCTTGAATATTATGCACTCTTTTGATAACATCATCAATTACAACTACAATATTGCTTTTGTCCTTTATACAGCGAAACACATCTGTAGCTATAACTGCTGGGGATAGCATTTGCTGATCTTTTTCATTTAACTCCGAAAAATATACCCCTTCATCATGTAAATGTGGTAAAATTACTTTTATTGCACTTAAGTCTTCTCTAGCTGAAAAAAAAAACAAAAACATTTTATATAAAAACATATAAAATATCAATACGTACACGTAGGTAAATCATTTATTCCTTGTTGATTGCACTCGTCATTTGTTTCCTCTTTACTAGGCGAAGATCTATTTTGGCGCTGACACTTTGTTAAGATATTTCTTTGCAGTTCTTCATCATCATCATTATTCTTTTCCGTAATAGGTGAGTGTACATGTGTATATGAGTCAATATGACTTACTATTTCTTTATTTGTTTCCTGATTATTTTCAATGTTATTTATATTTTGTACATTTGTTTTAGTTGTCGAAGCCTTAGTTGTACAACTATGAATGGAAATAGTGCATATTTCTTCATCTGCTTCGTGCTCATTGCAGCCTTCTATGTGCAAAATCTGATTTTCTAAATGTATGCACCGTTGTATATACGCATCGGATAGAGGTGGCGGCCACAAATCTGAATTTGTGGTATCTTTGTACACTGCATCAATGTAATCCTTTATTTTAAAATACATTTTAAAATTTACATCTGGAGATAAAGTATTATATCTATGCTCCAGGTGAAAGGTTATCAGTTTGTATTTCTTTTTTAAATCAACTTCATCTTCATAATCCAAATTATCGACAGGTGAGAAAAGCCAAGATAGAGGATTAATGTAATATTTTATCCAACTATCTACTGACGATTTTATTACATTTTCTATGACTTTATTATCTTTCTGGTACAAAGATAATATTTCCTTATCAAAACGCTTGCAATTAGGTACAGCTTTAAAACGCTTTATGCTCATTTCTATTCCGTAGGTTTTATTAACCTGCGTCAATGGTCGTTTTCTGTTTTTTGTGACTGTATTAGATGTCAATGGTACATCACTCTTTTCGATTTCTTTAGATCTAAAAAAGAAAAAAGCAACTAATCAAATGAACTAATGTATTGAATGCTATAAGATAAATTAAAGTGTTTTTTTTTATTCAAAACGGATACATTAAATTAACTGACTTTTCTCACTTTGAAGGTCATGTCATTTTTGTATCGGTGTTAGTTAAATGATATGACTCGATTTTCTTTGAACTTATGTACGTATGTATGTACTTATGTACAGTATAGAGTAAATACGGTTCCTCATGTCTCTGGGTGTATACCCGCCAACAGATCTTGCGTTTGATGTTTGAAAATCAATTTTTATATTATTTTTTTTTCTGTTCTGTTCCCGCCGTCCTTCGTTATACCAAGAGGTATCGATTTCTCACTCATGAAATGAAATGATACGCTTTAAAAGTTAAGTAAAATTAAAAGTTAAGCAGTTAAATTTAGTCCTCGAATGCGAGAATGAAATTAACCCAAAAATATTCGTGTCCACGACGCCGATCTCTTTGGAAAACGACAAACTACGCGTACCACAATAAATAAAAGGGAGGCTCTGGTCATTACAAGGCCCCAATGATAAATTCCTATCCAAGAAAAGCAAAGAGCGTTTCCTTCAGGTTCACAAAGTAATACAAAAATAAACATATACTTTAAATGCCTGTGTATTGTAATGAGAAAGCAGTGTTGGGCAAATTTTAGTGGTATAATGACTAATGACTACATTAGTCATTATTTGCTAAATACAAGCGATTAATGACTAGTTTATTCATTAATTATAAAAATAATGATTAACTAATAAATTATTTGTTATTCGTAGAACTAATTCATGACTAAATTAATCATTATTCATTAGTCATAACTAGCAGTTAATCATTTGTCATTATTTATTCAAGCCAAAGTATTTAGTTATTTCAAATGATTTTCTTTTTTAATTTCCAAAACAAATACTTCTACTTCACAAATAAATAAAACATAAATAGATACATAAAGTAAATGGAAAACTTAGTTGTTATTGAAAAAAAAATTTATCAAAAAAAAATTAGTCATGATACAAATTTAGTCATGACTGAACATTATTCATGAATAATCGTCAAAAAATTTTGTTATAATAATAATAGAGTGGCACTACAGCGCACAACGGTACAGGGCCAAGCTTTTACAACAACTACTCGTATTGTGCATGCCACTGTTCTTCACGTGTAGAAGGGACCTACAGTTTTTTGCCGACTCCGAACGCCGAGATTTGAGAAGCTTTCCATAGACAATTAATACTCTTTGAGTGTTGTCAGCAACTCGAAAGAGGTGGTGCCGTGAAAAAATGCTAGGTGTCCCGTCCGGGAATCGAACCCATACTTTCAGCGCCGCGGTCGATGCACTTACCACTACGCCACGGCGACCACAATTTTGTTATAAAAGCGATAAAAAAGTGATATTTCTTCGATGTTCTAGCGGGTCAATTGACAACGCAGCATTAGTATTACCAATAAGTTTTATCGCTCGCTGTTATATTCTATCTTGTAGGTGTAAAGAGATCTTAGAAGCTCCAGACCAAACAGGTATGACCTTATAAATCGTTGCAGGATCAAAAAAAGTAAAATCTTTTTTGCGTCGCTCGAATAAGTGATCGTTCCAACCAAGTATTGAGTTGATACACATACCGAGGATGGAAAGTCGTTCGGTTTCAGCAACGAACTAACCCAAGCCGGATGCAAGGGTTACAGGATAGTCACCTGCTACTCCAATCCAAGCAGAATAGTAAGTGGAATTAATACTGACGTTGTAGTTACAGCAATGAATGCAAAACTACCTTTACGCTGTAGAAACTCGACAGCGTACAATTACTCATGATATCCACTTATGCCATATGACTTCCTCCATGACTCTCCATTTAAGCTAAAAGGTGATTCATCGTGATAATCGTTTGATTATCAATGAGATTTTTTGATAGATTTCGCGTGGTTCATATCAAACTGCCTTGTCATTCAGTAGTGTTTGGCAAGTTATCATGGAAAAACTCACACCACACCACAGCAAAGTCTTCAAATTGTAATTAAAAAACCTCCCAGTGCGCATAATCGACTTATTGAAAGACAACACATACGTCAGTGGATACTTAAGAAACTATATCAGCTGTAGCTGAAATTATACGCGAAGACGGTGACGAATCAATTCGTCGTTCTTAGCAAACGAAAAACCTAAAACCTTTGTGAATTGAAACTGCACAAAGGAGCTAATTTCCTATAAAAAACCCACAGACACAGTATACTGACAGCTGTTTCAGAGTAGACTAAACAAAAACCATCAAAGTGTTATGCTCGGACATAATATATTAATATTTTCGGAACTAGTAGCGGATGGTCGAACTCTTTATAGCGAGGGATAAATTCATCAAAAAAGAAGTATAACAAAGCATTAAAGAATTCGCAAAAAAAGTGTGAGAGAATCAGTGATAAGTTCGTATAAGGTAAAATCTTAGTTATTTGGCGGAGGTTTGAACAAAGTTCTGGAGTTTTTGAAATTTTTTGTGTGCCTTCTCTAGGTTTGTTAATAAGAATTTAAGAAAAAGGGTGGGAAGACCAAACAAAGAAAATAAGAACTGGCGCAGAGTGTTGAATTGATAATAAAGTTCAGTCAACTCTCGGAGAGGAGTTTGCTTTGACAGATTATTTATTTATTGCTACTTATTTACTTTTACATTATCATTATTTTGAAAGCAATCATGAATATACAGCTATGGAAATATAATTGGGACCACCTCTGATTCCAGTAAAGTAGACATGATTTTTAATATTGTTTATAACTTTTATAACTTATATTCTACTTATTATTATTTTATGGTATTTTCTAAAAATTAGTGGACTTCAAAACAAATAATAAATAACTTCATTCAACAACAAAAATACAAAAACAGAAATAGAATGTATTTTGTGTTGGAAAAATAATCAAGACCACTTACAAAAATAAGAAAAAAAATGTTCAATTTTGCTTATTGACTAATATTTAATAGGAAATCCTTTTTGTCGAAGAACATCTTCACATCGACGTTGCATTGTGCGAATAAGGGCCTGACATCTTCTCCACTGGAATGGAATACCAAGCCTCTTTAACCTTGGCATAAAGGTCATCCAAATTTTGTATATTCTGGCCGCTTACAGCGCATTTAACATCTCCCCAAAGATGCTCAATAGGGTTCAAATCTGGACTTGATGAAGCCCATTCAAGAACACTAATGGAATTTTCCTGGAACCATTTTTGAGTGAACTTTGCCGTGTGCTTTGGATCATTATCCTGTTGAAATTTTCATATAACAGGTAAATTTTCCTCAGCCGACGGCAGCATCACACTTTGCAGTATCTCTACGTATTTTTCTTTTGTGAGGATGCCATCAATTCGATGAATTGGCCCAACGCCGGACCATGAAAAGCATCCCCACACGTTTATTGAACCTCCTCTATGCTTTACCATGGGTCTGGTATACTTGGGAACGAATGCTGCTTTTTGGTCTGGGAACAAAACGTCTACCATCAGGACCCAACCGATTTATCTTGGTTTCATCGCTCCACAGGATAAATTTCCATTGATCCAGTGTCCAAGTAGAATGGAAGCGAGCAAACGAAACCCGCATTTTTCGTTGTTTGGATGTTACCAAGGGCTTCTTCCGTGAAATTCTACCATGCAGCCCAATTTCAATTAATCGGTTTCTGACTGTCCTAGGTGTTATTTGGACATTAAATTCGGCAGTTTTTTCTCGATTTCTCGATATCAGCAGAGCTTTTTCTTGGGTCCATTTTTGACAAAATTGCGATTTTGCAATCAATTCTAGCTGTTGTTTTTCTAGCTCTGGCTTTGCGGGGAACTTTGGCAATCGTATTTTTTTGTTAAAAATGCTTAATTGCATTAATTATCATAGTTTTAGAGCGACCCATTTTGTTAGCAATTTGATTATAGGAAAGTCCTTCCTCGTTGAAAGCAACGATCGCTCCTCGTTCTTCAACTGCGTAACTTCTTGCTTTTCCCATAGCTTTTAGTTTTCTTTATAATACAGAATATTATCAATAGCAATACCACCACACACTAATAATTGCTACTCACCAAATTATAGAGAAATTTTAATATTTAAATTTACAAAAGTTGCTGGTCTTAATTATATTTCCAAGCAAATTTCGAAAACTTCTTTTACTCATGGAAGATTTACACAAACTGTACTCATTTTAGACAAAATTTAAAGTGTTATTGACAAACCGGTCTTAATTAAATTTCCATAGCTGTACAGGAACTGATCAATGTTTTAAATAGACATTAAAAACGGTATAAAACAGGAATTCAAATGATAGTTGGATGCAGTGCAGACTGCAATGAAAGAAGATATCGAAAAGAAAATAGTAAATACAAAGAAGCAAAAGAGAGAATAGCAGCTCAGGAAACAGAAATAGAAAAACTTAAACAAAAAACTGAGATACAAAAAAAGAGAAGAAAATAAAAGTACAGCACGGCAAAACTGAAAATAACAAAAAAACTGACATCCATAGCGAAACATCTGATGAATACAAAATAGGACATCAATCTTATAGATTCTCATATAAGCTTCATTACAAGAATGGAAAGAAAAGCTGATAATAAAACCAATTTATTCTGGAAAGGTAATTCTAATCATTTAAAAAAAATCATGCAATGACCGTCACAAAGAACAATATCTACAAGCAACTTCGAGGAAAAAGAAAGAACCGTGACGAAACTATCTAGCAGTATATATTAGCTATGGGAGAGATTGCAGCGCATAGTCCAATCGAGGAAGAGAACCTCATCGACTTTATAATTATTATTTAGGGTATTTACGATACAGGAGTAAACAAGTCCATATTATATAGTGCAATTAATAACTATTTGGATCTAGCTCCCAAAAGTGGATACTCGAATCGTGGTATTCAACCAGTGCAATTAAAAAACACAAAATTAAAAAAAAAAAATTTAGAAGAAACAAAGTCGTTACTTGCTTCATATATAGAAAGCAATGCCATATAACTCGTAACTGCAAAGAAACAAATACCATGACAACAGAAAACAGTTCGCCTACTACCGATATTCAAGGAAAACCCAGAAGACAATGCACCAGCGGAGTTTAATAATAATAATTTCCCACAAGAGAGCAGGGCCTAGCTAGAACAACTACTCGTTTTGTGTGTGCTACTGTTCCCTTACGAGTAGAAGGAAACTACAGTTTTTTGCTGACTCCGAAGCTTTTCATAGACAATTGATACTCTTTGAGTGTTGTCAGCAACTCAAAAGAGGTGGTGCAGTGAAAAAATGCGAGGTGTCCCGTCCGGGAATCGAACCTAAACCTTCTCCGTGGTGGTCGACGCACTTACCCACTACGCCACGGCGACCACCGGCGGAGTTTACAGAAAGAAAAACAAAACAATCCTTTAATCAATTCAAAATGATCATTACCAGTCTGACAAGATGAACATTTCGACAGCCTTTTTACCCTTCTAGACTATGGAAGTCTTATTAGCTGTGTCGAGGAAGGTAATGAAGAAGAAGAAGAATTAAATCATCAATTATATCAATCAAGTTATAATTGGTTGGTACGTACATTTATGTGAGTCAAGTTAAGTTTACCGACACCCCCTTCATTGTGCGCCTATGAGATCGCTCTATAGTCACAAAATACAACTACAAAAGATATAAGATGAGTTGAAAATCTACCTCAGAGTATGTGCCTCCTTATGATTTACTAGAAAAAAAATCCAAGGAGCCTAGTACATGTATTGATCTAAGAAAACGGATTTCATCACGTTAAGAAGCCTAAAGACGACGTCATTCATTACGCCATTAGACCAACTTGAATTCGCTGATATGCCATTCCAACTTAAGAATGCTTCGTCAGTATTTGAACGGTTTATGAAGCATGTTCTTGGTTATCACAATATATAGCAAAATAATATCTTAACTTATCTTGATGATATCCTTATCGCTACAGATATCCTTGCAGAGGGAATTGAAATAGTTATAAAACATAATCTGCATCTTCGTTAAGATAAACGCTCTTTTCTTCAGCGAAAAATCTTGTATCCAGGATATGAAATAGATGACGCAGACCTTCGGTACAATACAAACTTCTCTGTTATGAATAACTCCAACGTTAATTGTTTGATTGGATTATGATATTATTTTAGAAAGTTTATGATCCTTTGCGAAAAAATTTTTCACAACTTGTGTTTGGAGAAAACGTACTTAAAGCTATTTCCTGTCCACGTAACATAACTCAGCTTCATTACGATACGAGTAGTATTGGCTTCGGACGAGTTTTTTCAAAAGCAAAAAGACAAAAAGTTTCATCCGGTTTTCAATATATGTACCTGAACGGGCAACAGAGACCGAATCCAAACATCAAAGCTACGAACTAGACACACTGTCAATAGTATATGCACTTAGGCGATTTTGAATATATCTTACAGGAATACCATTGCCAGAATACCATGTTGCCAAGCGCTTACTAAAGGGTGATTTTTAAAAAGCTATAGGAAAGTTTTTCAAAAATAAAAATAGAACATAAAATTCAGAAAAATGCATAAAATCTTTATTTGAATCGATATTACGGTCCATTATTATTATTTTATTTTATTTATTATTTTATGCAAATGTTGATCTTGACTACGCCTCAAATAGTCCATCGGCTTAGTTCAATTTTGGCATACTCTTTCCAAAATTTTGGCCGGTATCTCACGAATAAATGCTTCAATGTTGTCTTCCATACGTCAATTAAAGCGGGTTTTTCTGTGTAAACATGAGCTTTAACATAGCCCCATAGTCTATTAGGAGGCCAATTGACCGGTCCCGAACGTGATATAAAATGTTCACCGAACTCGCCTCTCAATAAGTCCATTATTGCGCGTGCTGTCTGGCATGTGGTCAAGCTCTTGCATTTTGGGCAAAAAAGGTTGAATATCATTTTCATTTTTCATTTCATTTTCATTTATTCATTCATATTCTCAATTGGTTACAATTTGTTACAATTTGATATCATATCATTAACAATTTAAACAAAAGAGAATAGGGGTAGCATTTTATATGAATTGAGCAATTATAGTATTAAATGCTACTTCATTAGAAATACATTTACAAAGGGGTATTTAAATAATTAATTTTAGTGAAATAAAAAAGAGAAAGACAAGACACAAACTGAATTTATAATTAAACTATGAGAAAAAAAGTTAAACAACTTATTTAAACAATTGGATTTAATAGATTTTCAATTTGTTTGTTCGAATTCAAAAAGACATGTCTTCATTTTGGTATTAAACAATTTCATTGAGCGTAATGACTTCAATTCATGAGGTAACTTATTAAATAATCTGCACGAAACAATGCAATAAGTATTTATATAAAAAGTAGTGCGAAAAGTTGGAATATTGACATATAAGCTTTGATTTCTTCGTAGATTATAGCAAACCGAATATCTGCTATACAGGTAGCCGCTTCTCAAAAAAAAAACAATTTCAACACTTTAAAGTAATATAAATGTCTTAGAGGAAGTATTTGCAAGTTAACAAATAATGGCATGGAATGGTGGTATTTACTTTTATTGCATATTTTTCTAATTACACATTTTTGAATAACCAATAAATTTGTAATTTTGGAGCGGGGTGCGCCACCCCAGCAGCAAATACCATAACGTAGTTTGGAGTGGAAGATACTATAGTAAATCATTTTTAAGACTTGTGAGGAGCATGTATTTCTAAGATGGTAAAAAATACGTAGCGAGGAGTTAAGGTACTGCTTCAAAGACATAATTTGTCCAGACCAACTCAGCTTATTGTCGATGATTATTCCTAGATATTTGAAATGTGTAACAACTTCAATTGTAAAACAATCACAATCACAAGAAAAATTGTTAAGGAACATTACATTTTCCTTGTTCCTACATATGTCATTGCTTGATTTCTGTATATCACATTTCGAGGAATGAAATACAATATCAATATCAGATAACAATTTGGAGCTGAGACTGAAGAACATTAATTTTGTTTTGTTGCTGACAAGCATTTTGTGCTCATGAAACCAACTTCTTAAAATATCAACATCATGGTTGATATCGTAATACCTAAATCGTCTGCAAAAGCTGTAATATTACCTTTCATGTTCTGATAAAAAATTGTATTAATATAGATTAAGAATAGAATTGGTCCAAGTACTGACCCCTGCGGCACACCTATGTTTAATCTGATTGTTTTGCTGAGAACTTCGTTTACTTTAACCATTTGCGTTCTATTAAGTAAATAGGACTCAAAAAATTTAAAAATAAATCGTCTAAAGCCTATTTTGTACAGTTTTTTTTAGCAAGATATCGTGACTAACTATATCGAAAGCCTTGGTAATATTAACGTATAGACTTGCACAATTTTTTTGCTCATCTAATCCTTTGGAAATAGAAGAGCAGAATTCTAAAACCGAATTGTTTTGGACTAAGTAAATTATTTTGCTCCAAAAATAAAAGAATTCGCTTTTTTATTACTTTTTCAGATATCTTGTAATACTCGGTATCATTACGTATATCATGTGTATTGTACATTTTTATTGAAAATATGCGCTAGGACATCAGCAACATTCAAACCAATTTTTTTCAATATTTGATTAGATAATCCATCCATACCACAAGAATGCGAATAAGTTAAAGAACATATTGTTTTCCAAATTTCAAAAGAAGATATTAGGCTAAAACAAAAGCTGTTTCTGGACGTTCCGACATCTTGTGTTTTATTCTCATTTGGACAGCATTTGCATGACTTTCCATTTGTTGAAGGGACAGGTGTCGAAGCGACAGTAGCAAAATATTTGTTGAATTCTTCTGCAATACTGTAAGGATCAGATATTTCAGAGGAAACGCTACTTAGAATAATACGTGTCTGTCTCTTTGAACGACGACTAAACATATTATTAATCAGCTCCCACTGCATATTCCAAATTCAGACCTATAGAACTCATCTCGACGATTTTTTACATCTTTTCTGATTTGTTTGCATATTTTTTTTATAACGAGTCCTTAGGCTGATGTTTTGGGGATGCTTAGAAAATTTAATACTTAGCTTATTTTTTAACTTAATTTTCTCTAAGATATGTCTATCCATCCACGGCTTAAGTTTTTTTAGATCTCTTAGGTCTAACGAAGATACTGGATTCTTTTATATGGTTGCTTAAAGTCTGCAAAAAAAGATCATACGCTCGATTTACATCATCTTCATTATATACATGCTCCCAATTTTCTAAAAGAAGTTTTTGGTTGAGAATATTATATTGAATTGTACTTTTTGGAGGGTATGCAGTTTGAGTTACATTGTAATGTGACCCTTTATCTAAGTTATTAATTAAAATACCTGTCATACAATGATCAGTGATCTGTAAATCATGGTTTAATCCCACACAATCATTAGGTGAAATTTTCCAGAAGCGGGCAACTACATGGTCTAAACAAGATCCAGTTAAAGGCCGCGTAATGTTATTAATTAGCATTCATACCATTCTCCGCTAAAACTGTTTGATAAGAATCAGTTAAATCATTTCGAGAGAGCAAATCAACATTAAAATCTCCTAAGAGTATAAGATTTACTGCCTTTTCATTGCTTAACAATCTTGAAAATTCTTCAATAAACATCTCTAAGGAATACGAATGCAATCTATACAGACACATCAACGTGAAACTAATATTGCCAATACTACAACATAATTTTAAAACATTAGCACTTACGGAAATACATTGTACAAAGGAAGCATTGATTTCATCTCTAACGAAAATACCAACGCCACCTGCAGCATAATCATCATTAGGGGCAGCACAAAATCTATAACCCGGAATAACAACGTCATTGATTTAAGAAGAAAAAATCAACATTTCAGTGACAAAAACGAAGTCTGGTTTTTGTGGAAGGTCTCAATATGAGCGACTAATAGATCAAAATTTTTTCTGAGGCTTCTGATATATTGATGCACAATCAATACGGAATTAAAATCGAAATCATGATTAAAGAAGTTTCCATTACTTAAAGTTTCAAAGACAGGATTAATGTTGATTCGATCTAGATTATTTTAAAAATTCATTAACAATTATTTGATAGGTACATTTTTATTCAAATTATTTAGATCTTCAAAGGATCTTATTACATTAATACTGTCTTTTTCCACTTTTCTTAAAAGAATACAACCGTTCTTAATCCAAAGATATTTAAAATTCTGTTCTAATTTTACTCTTTTTGCTGCTACATACAATGAAATATTGTTATTATAGTTTACATTAAAGAGAGAGTTCTTAAGATTATTTTTTCTCGTTTTTTTAGAATGCATAATCTCTTTTAAAATATTAGATGATAAGTGAACACAGATGATGCTCTTCTGACTGCCATTACTCCCGCTACTAGCAGCTTCTCCAGATGGTCTTCGTTGTCTCTTCACGTAACATTTTACCACATCATTTTCAGAAATGTTGACATCAAGAGCAATGTTAAAAATTGTGTGAGCGATCTCGCGTGCATTACGCTCATGGACTTGTGAAACACCCACAATATCAATCTCATTTACAAGTTCCCGTTGTTCGAACCAATTCACTCTACTCTCCAGTTTATTTATTTTCGGACGTAAAGAGTCGTTCTCCGACTGAAGGTGGTGAATGGAAGAGAGAAACTCAGCACTGAGTTAATGAACTGCGTATGTTATCACTGTTTGTATGTGCTGCACTAGACAAAGAACCAGACGAATGCTGCGGCACTTTTGTCGTACCCACTGCTCTTTTGCTCGATGACGTAAAGGTTTAATGCGTTTTCAGCGATTGTTGCTGTTTTGTTGATGTCGCACAGTTAGGCCGAATATGTTCTCCCAGTGGAGGCAATGAGTGCAGAGATCTTCGTCGAACACTCGAACAGTTTTCTCACCGATAACCCAGAGAGGTTGACGCAGGAACAATGAAATAATCGACCGCAATCACAACATGAGATGCCTTCAGCATCCTCGCGCTCTATCTTTTGATTACACACTAGGCAACTCAGTATTAGGAATGAAGCTCGATAATTACCCCACTAGTTATCACAACAGGTCGATCATCTCACGGTAGCGTTCACCATTCACAGTTACTTTACGATTCGTATCATCTTTGAAGAAGTACGGTCCAATGATGACACCAGCCAATAAACCGCACCAAACTGTGACTTTTTCTGGATGCATTGGTAACTTTTGCAATGCTTCTGGCTGATATTCACTTCAAAATCGACAATTCTGCTTATTTACGTACCCATTGAGCCAAAAATGAACTGACCATAAAATGGAAGAAAACCGCGACAAAGCACGCATTTCGATAATAAAATTAAAAAAAAAATTAAATGGCACAGTCATCGACTATGGCCTCTGGGCCGCGTGTAAAAAAAGAAAAAACCCAATTCCCCCACTATCGATCCAAATTTATTCGCTACACACCTCTGACATTTTTCCTAACATTTTTTTAACGAATCCTGAAAAGCCATTGACCTCAGGAAACGTATTCTTGCTTAAAAATACCATCGACGGCATAAGCAGTCTACGAGCAAATATCACAATTGCGCAACGGTAGACTCCTTGTTCTGGTAAAGTCAAAAAAGTTGCTGACCTTTTCCTAGCCAACAAAATGTTAGCAAACGTATGCCCAATCTCCGTTTCCTTTCACGCCCAACTAAATTCTTCGAGAGGTACTGTTTATGGCCCTTTCCTCAAAAATGTCCACGAATCAGAAATTGTGGATGAAATGAGATCTGTCCTTAAATGTAAAAAAATCGAAGATGGGAACCAACGTACAACTGGACTGATCCTATTTACATTTGATATATACCGACCACCAAGTTGTTTAAACATTGGATGGAACAACGTCCAAGTTACCGAATATTTGCTTAATCCAATGCGATGCCGAAACTGCCAGCTCTTGGGACACACATCCAAGCGGTGCAAAGGGAACCCCTCATGCGTGAATTGCAATTTACGACCACATGTACCGAAAAATGCACACGAACACAATACGCTAACTGCAACGGTGATCACCCTAATAATTGAGTGGCACTACAGCCCATAACGGACCAGGGCCTAGCTTCGACAACAACTACTCGTGTTGTGCATGCTATTGTTCTTCACGAGTAAAAGGGACCTACAGTTTTTTGCCGATTCCGAACGACGAGATTTGAGAAGCTTTCCATAGACAATTAATACTCTTTGAGTGTTGTCAGCAACTCGAAAGAGGTGGTGCCGTGAAAAATGCTAGGTGTCTCGTTCGGGAATCGAACCCAGACTTTCTGCGCTGCAGTCGATGCACTTACCACTGCGCCACGGCGACCAGTAACCGGTGATCACCCTGCCTATTTTAAAAATGGTGTTGAGACACCCAAAATAAAACTTAATTATCAGGCCGGCAAACCATGAAGGATCAGAGCCTGAGCAATTGCTGCCTTCCATCGCTGACGGACCTGGGCACGCTCCTTCCAGTCATCAAGGCCAAGCTGTCTTACGTCCGCGATAACTTGATTTCTATACCGGAGATTCGGTCGTCCTCTTCTTCTCGAACCAGGAGGCTCAGATTCGAAGACCCTCTTCGCTGGAGCGTTGCAGTCCATTTGCCTTCCGGACTACATCCGCATCCTGGTACAGCTGGTCTTCTCCTCCATTCACCTTCCTCGCAGACGGGACCATATATCCAACGTAGAATATTTCTTTCGAAGGCACCAAGAATCAGCTCTGCAGATTTGCTTATCGTCCAGCTTTCAGCTCCATAAAGCAGGACTGGCAGTATAAGAGCAGGACTGGCAGTATAAGAGCAGGACTGGCAGTATAAGATCCGAGGCTGCTTGCTCTCTCGTAACAGTTTGTTATTCTGTGGGCGGGTTGTTAGCCCTTCGCACAACCGCTAGGGAATCGCTGCATACATTGTTTCACTTCACAACGGGTGTTGTAAAAGCTATCCAGGGGGCGCCGCTAGGAAGTTGCATGTCAAACCCCTTCCCTCCCCTTCAGACAACATACTCCAAAGTTGCAAACAATGCTGTTCTGCAAACGTCACAACTCTCTCTCTCCCACATCAGCCTCCGACGGAAACAACAATACCACTAAGCCTCTCACTAAACCCATAACCGAAAATCTCTCCACTACTATCACTACACCCAACGACACCTCGATCTCATCCATCAACCAACCAAACTCACTCAACATCTACAATATAAACTCAATTAATTCAATTTCTTCCGATAAAATCTCACCCACTCAAACAAACTCACTTAACAACACCAATACAGCTCAATCTCCAATATCAGCTTTCACTCAATCACTCATAAATATAATGCTTACTACATTAATCCCCCCGATTCTGTTAACCATGAACAACAATAATGTGATCTATAATGAAAACCACAACCCTGATGTTCAGGCACTGGATTATCCGGCTCCCTCATGGAATTCGGATAGTCCAGTCTCTGTACAGCAGTCGCATATTCATACCCACGCCTCCCCTACCCTTTGCCAGGCAGTCCGCTTGCCTCGTCCAACAGGCTAGCCATTCTCAAAACCCTAACCTATCCTATAATAACGCCTGCTCTAAGTCTATCAACATCATCCAGTGGAACATGAAAGGTTTCACTAACAACTATGATGAAATGTGTATAATCATTAAAGAGCAGTCCCCGACTGTCCTAGCTCTCCAAGAAACACACATCACACACCAATCTAAATCTAATACGCCAGAAAACTACATCGGTTACTTTCACAATCTTCCTGAGAATACAACTGCAAAACAAGGCATAGCTCTGTTAATAAAAAACAACATCCCCCACACCCTAACACCCATCAATTCAAATATTCACACTCTAGCTGTAGAAACACAACTGGAGGTAAAGTTCACAGTTGCCAGTATATATATCCATCCAGACCAAACTTTCTCGAGTTCCGACTTACTAAACATCATGCAACAAATCCGCAGCCTCTGTATTTTTGTCGGTGATGTTAATGCCTGGAGTGTTTTGTGGGGCTCACCCATTACCAAATCCAGAGGGGCAAAACTTGAACAAATTTGAATTGTCATTGTGCTCAATGATGGCTCGCCTACTCACTTCTGTACCCACAGTTCGTTTACCCATGTATACTTAACTTGTTGCTCTCCCGAATTATTTACAAGGACCTCTTGGAGAATTATAGATGATCGCCATAACAGCGATAATTTTCCTATAATTTCCACCATAACCATTGGATCAGGGCACGGCAAATTTTTGACAAACCGTAAATTAAAGACTGACGCCGCTAACTGGGCTTTTTAACAAGCACATCTTAGAATACTTGTCAGACAAAAACCCCTCGTCCAATGTAAACAAAGAGGCTGCTTCGCTACAAAAAGCAATTCGGTTTGCTGCAAACAAGTCAATTTCCCAGACTGCCCCTACCATTCTCAAGCGTGTTGTACCATGGTGGAGTGCAGTACTGACGACCTTAAGGCGCGAAAAAGAAAAAGCTTGGCATAAGTTTAAAAAACGTCCCAACCAAAACAATTTAATTACATTTAAAAAACTAAACGCTAAATTCTGTAGAGAAGCAAAGCAAGGTGCCTAAATGCATTTACTACAATGCTTAATCCAAATACACCTACGACCAAAATCTGGCATAAAATCCGCTGCTTAACTGGTAACTTCTCTTCGCCTGGCTAATTTTATTGTTTAACATATAATTTATTATATTAGTTAAAAATAAATTCCTGTGGGTAGCGAGTTAAAATATTTTAAAATATAATTGTATAATTATTTGTTTTTGCAGTCCTCCTTGGCTGTAAACATTGTATAAATGTATAAATTCCCGGACGGGGCACCTCGCATTTTTTCACGGAACCACTTCTTTCGAGTTGCTGACAACACTCAAAGAATGTCAATTTTCTATGAAAAGCTTCTCAAATCTGGCCGTTCGGCATCGGCAAAAAACTGTAGGTCCCTTCTACTCGTGAGAGAACAGTAGCAGGCACAACACGAGTAGTTGTTGTAGAAGCTAGGATCTGGTCCGTTATGGGCTGTAGTGCCACTCAATTATTATTATTATGGCAGGGTATATAGAAACGAGCTATAATGTACCATATCCAATTTTCACATTCTTACCAAACTCGTAAGATTGTGTATGATGAAGGTGGAGAACTCTCGTTTGCACCGTCTAGGGCACCGTCTTTGCCAATTTATAGTGGCAAAACATGAAATTAAGTACCCACTCAACAAGTACATCTTTTCACACGCTGTGTGTATAATTGGAAAACTCATTGACAAACACAGAATAGCTCGAGTAAGTATCCGGGCGTATTCAGCGATGGCGTTATGGGATCTTCACTTGATGACAACTACGAATGCGTACTAAAGAAAGACTTACCAGCGATGTGGACACAATATTTACCAACAGCATACTTTTCAAAATACCAAAACAAGAGTACTGCCTTAAAAACAGGGTCCGCGAAATAGAAAAATTAGGTGCGGTAGCGAAAGTATAAAAACGAATCAAAATTACTGAGGAAAATTTAAAAACGAGAACAGCTGTACAGTGACAAGTGTGGGCTAAGACATCATAAGCTCCTCTATGACTTTATGGCAACTCTTTCGACGTACGTACATATTGTGTATGTAATACTTATTGGGGGCATAAGCCTGTGCACACGTGGCAATACCGTTAATTGCACTCAACATGGCGAGCTGCCAACACTATCCTCGCCCGCGCACTGGTCAAGTTGACTTACAGCTTCCTCGTGGCGTCCGTTGTGTGGTGTACCAATGTATGTAGCGAACACCTCTGCCTGAGGGCTAAGTTAAGGAGTTGGCCTACCAGTCAGTGGGATGTGCCTAAGGCTAAACCCCTCACCACGTTAAACAAATAGAGTTCAGAGACAGCAATATGCCTCGGATACGGACGGATTTAATGTTATAATTTTTATTTATTTATTTATCTTGCATAAGAATCATGGTATTTTTATAAGTGTATAAACTTATTTTGCACTTGAATGATAAGAAATCATTTTGATTAGTTTAGAGTACTCGTGATGGGTCAGTAAGTTAGAATTTAAGATCATTAGATTTTATTAGTAAGCTAGTTTTAAGTATTTTTGTCTAGCATGTAAGTAATGTGAAGAATTAATTAATAAAAATGCATTTAAATCTAATCTAAATCGATAAGAAATCATTTGCAGAAATTGCATTCGTAAATCCACCATTCAGTATTAATAGAAATACAGGAAGTGTTTAGTTCTAACGAAGATCAGGTCGTCTACGGAAATTAACCACAAGAGATGGGGTCAATACTGTTCGCAAAGAGCCAAAAATAAATTGTTTCATAATGAAAAACAAGTCTCGGACACCTGCAACAAAGAACTCAGCACGCAAACGATCCAAAGGACCATAAATAGAGATAGAAATTTTGCGAGAACACCAAGGAGGAAAATTTGCATATTTACACAAAGACGATAGTTTGTCTTTTTTGGATGACATTGTTGTTCACTGATGAAAGTAAATACAACATTTTCGGCCACGATGATCCATAGAAAGTAATGCGAAAGGGTGGCGCAGCATTGGAAATTAAAAATCTCCGAAAAACAATTAAACATGGTGGAGGCAGTGTATGGTGTGGGGGTCAATTTTTTAGTCCGTTGTTTCAAAGCTGTTATTCATAGAAGGAGATATGGACCAGCACATGTATCTGGATATACTGAGGGAGAATTTAGTCATCAGCCGAAAAATTGAGTTTAAATCCTGGGTGGATATTTCAGAAGGTTAATGACCCTAAGCACACAGCTAGAAAAGTCAAGGAGTGGTATGCCCCGAGACAGTTGTATTCTCCTCCACAGAGTCTAGATTCCAACCCCAATGAGCATTTGCGGGGCTCCCTAGAGAAACAGCTGCATAGGCACACAATAACTTCAAGGTCTACACTCAAGGAAGCTATGCTAATATAATGGAATAGGTTCCCGAAGATTTATTATCCTCAAATGCCGTGGAGGTCCAACAAGCTACCAGGAACCTACTGCGGTGTAATAACCCATTATTTAGCAGGAGTGCGATGAGTTGTGTCGTGTAAATGAATTAAGAATGTTATTTCTGTTAATATAAAGGCCAAAAATCTATCTAATCTAACAATCTTTGTTTTTCATCACAATTCTGAAATGTAATCCATTATCTTACCAAACACAGTTGGTACTGAAAACGAGCATTTTTGAATGAATTATGTACGTTGTGAGTCATCTTAAGCATTAACCTTTAATGCCGATGCACAAAAGCATTTGAGTCTTACAGTACTTCTAAGCCAATAGTGGGTCACACAAACGTTTGTGCGCGCAGGGTCGAAGATCTAGCGTGATTTTAAATCAGTGTTGAAAGAAAGAGTTATTTTCTTCTTCAGAAGACAGAAATGTTTTTGTTGTTTGTATTAAGAAAATCCTTACTTGGTAAGTTTTCAATTTTTGTTTAAATATTATTATTGCAAACATCCAATAAAGTGCTAAAAATATATAGTATTTAGAATATGCAAACACCCAATGGACTACAGTGTCAAACGTTCTGACAATTTGTCCCACATTTCACACTTCGGAACAGTAAACAGATAAACCTTACTTTCAAAAACGCAACTAAAGAATTACTCTACCCTACACGAATGAAACGTACTTAAGATGCTAAATGCAATCTTCATCCCAAAAGAGATACCTTACATATTCGGAAATACGATTGCTTTGGAATTTGATTACAGAATAGTTACCTTTCTAAATCTGAATTTTCTGCATTTATAAGAGAGAGAACAAACTTCTCGACACTGGCATGTATATTGTCCACTCTCCGTCCATATATTATAGCGGAATTTAGCAATAATAAGCCAGTTTCAGACAAAGGGGGTTCCTCTACTAGACTCTCGAACATGTCTAAATACTGAAAAAAATTTCAATAAATACCGGTTTTATTATTAGCAATAAGGTAGAGAAAATCTTACATATTGCAAAGATATTGTCTCTGCGGACAAGTCATCATTTTCGGCTAATTCTATAAGCAATAGCACAATGCTTCTGTGACTTTTTGTTGACTCAATAGAACTTATTAATTTATTGACTTTACTATTTATATTACGCCCAATGGACCGTACGGGAGTACTAAATGCAATTCCTGTGTAGATACTTTAATTAATAAGAAGTTGAGATATAAACAATAAGTTCTTTACCCTCACTAATTTTACTCATTTTGACATCTTAAGTTCAATGTAGACTCGTATACCATTTGACATACATATTCTGAATAAGCGCAGATAACAAGTTAGCGCAATCGTCTAGATAGACTTTGTTTACCAAGTTCCTCTTAACTCGCTTACAGACTTTATGTACGTCTAAATATTTATATGGATAACAACCTATCACTAGAAATCAGTTCTTCCGTCATTTGTGTACACCACTAACCACCAGAGACCTCAGACAAATAGAGAAAAACATCTCTGACTGGAAAATTAACTTTCCAAATAAGAAACTCACATTCCACTGTATGACCGAGCTATATTTCACGCACACATGCTTAATTGGTAGCCTCCCATCAGGGATTTATGATTATAACACAAGCCACCTAAAGTAGACATGCGTCTTAAGCCCTCTTTGCCCCCGAGGATTTTTTGACACCTTCTTGTTTTTGTAGCGTCTGTGAATACATGTGAGCCGTTGTAATGAGCTGATTGCTTTCCCCTCCAAAATCGGTGGTGGAATATGTTATCGTTTATCATTGCCATTGACATACATATATATGTATGTAAGCAAATATGTATAGTTCGGATCGATAGAATAAAAAACTACCAGGTAAAGTTATCTTTATCCAAGATACATAGGTAATGTTAATGTGCATGCATGGCTTTTTCAACATTTGCATCAACATTTACATCCATAATATCCATCAACATAAACAAAACTGTTTCGTTCGTCCACGTTAATGTTAAATTTTAATGGGGGTCTAAATGTTAAAATAATGTTATTTAAATTTAAGTTATCAATTATCCAGGATGTACATGTGAAAAGATGTTGCTTGCTAGTGGCATGCGATTTCTCATATTCTACATGTTGGCAATTTAATGCTCTAAAAACTTTTTGTTTTCAGTTACTTTTTAAATTTCAAAATTTCAAATTTCAAATTCCACCGTCCTTACTACCACAGACAGTAGGGGAAATCGAACAGTTGATGTCTGAAAGAGAAGCGTTCGATAGGTGCACTCATTTTCGTGGTAGTTGGATAACTGGAAATGGACTGGAAACTTGCTCAAAAGTGATTATCAAATAAAATCAATTTTACTTTTTCAATCTCTAAACTACAAAATTATTTGTACAATACTTATGTATTAATTATTTATTTAGTGTAAGCAAACAATATTAAAATGCATAAATACGTTTCTTTCACATAACAAAATGAAAAATATTATCTTATCGTGTAAACACAAAACTGTACGGCTTCAAATACACCTCAGTGGTGATTATTGCTTTCCTATTATATATCAAATATTTTCGACTTCTAAACGAGTTTTGGTACATAATATATATATTTTATTGGCAGGGAAAACCCCTTATCCTATAAAAAAACACGCATACTATCTTATTCCCAAGCTGTTTTTCACGCATACTTACTCATGTGGTGTGTATCGGCCATGACAGTTTCAAAATAATGGCGAATAGCACCCAACTTCAGAAGAAAAGTACCAAATTGGAACGCCTCTGGAAGTGCTTCAAAGGCAGTGTCCACAGAGTTTTCTTACGTTAGTTTCATCCGACTCTTATTAAATAGTCGGATGTATGTGAATATTTTGTTTCAAAATAATTCATTAGAATCAACAAGGGTTCAACAGTTCGTTATATAACAAATAAAATAATAACAGCAATAATAGTAAAAGTAAGTTTTAATAGTAATAATAGTAGAAGGAATAGTAATAGTAATAATAATTTCCATTTAGATTTAACTTGTACAATTTAATCTTTGATTTTCATTTATTTATTTATTTTTATTTATTTTCGAAACTGAAATAATTCTTGATTGGATATCCCTTAAGTTATTAGCAAGTGAAACCCTGCACGCTATCGCAAACTTAAAAAATCTAAGAATTATTTTTTTTTGTAATAATTCGAGCGTCAAGAGTTATCTATTATCAATATCGCTGGAAATAGTATCAAAAAGGCTAAATAAGCAATGAAAAAGAGCAAGTTTTGGAATCTGTTTTGTGTTTTGTTTTGATTCTGGTGTTTTTATTTGTTTTGGTATTTGAACCGTTTTTTAATCAGCATTTTGTAATATTTAGTGTTTCTTTTTGTGAAGGTAATTGGAATCGGTTTTAAATTCTTTAAGTTTTTCAATTTTGGTTTAATATTCACTACAGTCCAGTTTTTAACTAAATTTTGGCACTGATCAAAACTATTGCTCTTTAAGCGTGAGTTTTTCTGATTAATTAAAGTCTCTTTGTTTTCTTCGAAGTTTTTTGTATCTTTCCAATACCTTCCCTGGTTAAATTCTTGCAAATGAAGTCTATCGGCTTAAATTTTGATTATTATTAAATGTTTTGGTAAATGTTTGTTGTGGTCGCCGTGGCGTAGTGGTACGTGCGTCGACCGCGGCGCAGAAGGTCTGGGTTCGATTACCGGCCGGGACACCTCACACTTTTCACGGCACCACCTCTTTCGAGTTGCTGACAACACTCAAAGAGTATCAATTGTCTATGAAAAAGCTTCTCAAATCTCGCCCTTCGGAGTCGGCAAAAAACTGTAGGTCCCTTTTACTCGTGAGAGAACAGTAGCACGCACAACACGAGTAGTTGTTGTAGAAGCTAGGCCCTGGTCCGTTGTGGGCTGTAGTGCCGCTCAATTATTATATTAAATGTTGATTATTCGAAATATATTTTTTATGATATTTTAGTGTTTGGGCTAAACACCAATAAAATATTTCGATATTTAATAAACCAAACGAAATTTATTTTATTAAACAATTAATTCAAATGTTGCAATTTCGGAACAACAAGAGATATTTATGAAATATACATATGAAAATACGGAATCGCAATAGCACAGGAGTCAAGTTCGAGAGCAACAGAACACAGTTCTCGGTATCAGTGTTAGTTTTCTCTTTCTTCCGTAAGATGGTGCTGTCACAATTGCTTCGCTTCTTCTTATCGATGGTGCTGCCACCAGTTGATCTGCCTCTTCTGTCAATGGTGCTACCACGAGAAACCAATAAGCAGAAAGTCGACTCCCTCGTCTTCTGCCCTTGAATTCCACAATTCGTGAATTCGTTAGACATCTTGATAAATATCATGGATGAACGAAGAAGGAGATACACAGCTTCACAGCTGATCGATCAGCTGATTTCCCCTATATCCTACAAACGTTTGACAGTTATTGACGAATTGTGGTGGATTTAGGTTTATTTCTGAAAGTTATTTACGAACCATCGAACATTTTTTCATGTTACCCACACTTGTTTACGTTTCCCCTCCAAAATTTGCAACATGTCGACCATTTCCTGAATTTTTGCCCACAATAGTGTCAAACATTCGTAAATTGCCCACGTATTTCCTGTATTCGTCAACCATTATGAGATTTTATTTGGAGTAGGTTCGTAAGTAACCAAATAAATTTTCCTTGAAATTAGTCTCATCTAAACTTTAATTAATTGATATATAAAGATTTTAAATTATTATTAAATAGATATTGAGTATTATATTATATATCCAATGGCTTGTGAAATATGTACAAAAAAGGAAAGGATGCATATTTCCAATTTCAAAGTTGAGCATAAGAAGGAATTTTGTATTTTTTATGCGGTTTTCGTTTCTACCGATATTTTGAATTACATATACTAATAAGAAGAATTTTATTATTAGCACCTTATTTAATTACAGAAATAAAGGCGAATTCAGTATTTTACTGTAAGGATTCTGATGAGCCTTAGAAAAACAACACACGTCCACTCTTTTTTAATAATGGGCTATAAATTATAAGAAATCACTTACTCTTTTTGATTCTATACCACTACATTACATTTATTAAAATGTATATAGTAATGCCAATGTGTAACTAATTACAACCTAAAACAACGATGTAAAATTTATATTTACTTGTATATCACATGACTTATGAAAACAGAAATGAATGTACGATTAAAGACATTTACGCATGTTCGGAATTTCATGTTCTTGTTTTATATATTATTGATTTCATTTTTATTAATATTTCGACTTGGTAGTATTATAAAGCTAAAGCTATAACTAACGAAAAGACGTATCTACATCGATTCTTATAACATCAATAATTTAGTGGAATTCAATATTTTTCTAATCACATCTACAGTATGACGAACACAATTATTAAATAACATATATACACTTAAAGTAACAGAGCGATTTATGATAATTTTTCATTTTAAACATAAGTCTGTAGTAGCGTTTTGTATTCATTTTATAAGGGAAGCATTGTGATATTGTATGTATAAAATTATGTATGCAATTTTAATTTATAATTTAACAACAAGGTCTATTGATATGTTAATAAATTCAAAATTATTTACACACATATAATATGTTAAAACATTTCTTAAAAGTATGCCTTAAGTGCAACTGCTGCGTTACTGGTGCACCTTCTGAACACGCACTCCCTCCGCCATGTTCTTGAATTTTTTGGTGGTGAGAAATATTGTCGGTATTTTAAATTCACTTTAAATTTTTAATCAGTTCAACTGTGTAAAATGTCTTAAAACAACAAAAGATAACAAAAAAAAATTATGTTTCCACATTCCGCAGAATTTATCACAGGAATCAGCATTCTATGACATTAAATGAAATTGGCAAAAAATAACGACATTTTTTCATATTAAGACCCACCCCAATAGTTTGAGCGGGAAGGTAATCGGCAGATTGAGTAGCTCACACGTATTCTCATTTCGGAGAGAAACCCTGTCTGTGAATTTGGCTCTCTGATCAGCTGTTCAAGAAGGGGAAATGTTATAAAAAACGCTGTCAAATGTTCCCCAAGGGCGGGAGACGAAGAAGCTGTGTATCTCCTTCCTTGTTCATCCATGATAAATATTCAACAGATTGCGTTCGTAAATAACTACATCGATCACTATCATCGACACTTTAAATAGTAATAATAATAATAATTGAGTGGTACTTCAGCCCACAAGGAACCAAGGCCTAGCTTGCTATTGTGCTACTGTTCTCTCAGAAGTAGAAGGGACTTGCCGACTCCGAACGGTAGGAGTCAAGTTCGAGAGCAACAGAACACAGTTCTCGGTATCAGTGTTTGTTTTCTCTTTTTGCCGTAAGATGGTGCTGCCACCAGTTGATCTGCTTCTTTTGTCAACAGTGCTTTTCGGTGTATCCATTATTTGCATGGGTATTTAAATTTGTTTCCGATCGTTTTTGGTGATGTTACATATTTCACAGTTATTGACAAGCTTTTGAATTTCAATCTGCAACTTTGGATAAAAATACACTCGATTGAGTTCAGAAAAATTTTCATTTATACCCCTGTGGTTTTTGCTTAAGTGTTCATTTTTAATTATGGTATGTAGTTCATTTCTATCTGTTATATCAATAAACCAAATTGTTAATTGCAAAATTATTAAATTTTTCTTGAGACCAAAATATTTTACATATAATGATGGAAATTCGAGAAATAAAGAATCATTATTGCGAAAAATGCTGAAAAAACCTTTGGTCGAGAACATATTTTTCTTTTGAATTTGTTTATGAATAATCTTAATAGTGAATTTCTCTCTTTGACCGTACGACGAATAAATTTGATTTTTGAACCAATTGACGGGTTTTTCAGTGATAAAAATATGAAGCGTTTCGTCTTATGCGGCACTGTGGATGGTTGTATCAGTTGATATAATATCATTGTTATCATTCTGGCTTGATTGATAAATGGCAATAACTTCTTCGTTAGTGACATTTGCAGCTGAAGCAGAGTCAACATCATTATTAAATAACTGTTTGGAACTAACTTCTTCGTTAGTATCCGAGCATTTATCGAAAATGCCCATCCCGTTTTTCAAATCGTTCTTTAAGAGGAGCTCTTTGTTGTTTCTCAAAGAACAATCTTGAGTGTGCATAGAAAATCTACTCAAGCCATCTGCGACCTGATTTTCTTTACCTCTGATTTAATACTAAAATCGTACTCGTTTAACATGATTCTCCACCGTTGAAGCTTCATGTTAGGCTGTTTTATACCACTGAGCCACACAATTGGTTTGTGGTCTGTTCTCACAATAAATTTTCTTCCATATAAATAAGTACGAAAGTAGTTAACAGATCGGACAACGGCAAGAAGCTCTTTTTCAATTGTAGAATAGTGAAGCTCATGTTTATATAGAGTATGTGACGCATAGCAAATTGGATGGTTGCTCTGACTGAGCACAGCTCCTAAGGCATAATTTGAAGCATCGGTGGTAAACAAACAAAGTGTTTAGTAAAATCAGGACTTTGAAGTACGAGGGGCGTTCAATATATTCTCGGTATCGATATGAAGAAAAATGCGAATTTAATTGAAATTGTTTTTATTTTTCAATATAATCTCCCCTAACATCAATGCATTTGTTACATCTTGAGATAAGCTTTTTTAAACCCAAAAAACAATTAATTTTCTCTTTCTCTACAAAGTCCCCATTTATTACCGACTTGAGTTTTTCATCATGCGAAAATCACCACTGCATGGACTCTTGTTTGCTTACGGGGTCATAGTGATGGACGTCCGCGTTCTCACTACACGTCTCCAAAAGCTGTCTACAGCATGTGATTCTAACTTTTTTCTGAGTCGCTGTGAACATTCATGGCACCCACCTTGCACTGACGTTTGAAAGGTTAAGATGGTCATAAAGAATGGTGTGAATGCCACCAATTGAAAGCTTGGTGATCTCTGCCATCATTTTCACCTTTATTCGGGCATCCTCAAGAACAAGTTTTTCGACTTCTTTGATGCTTTCTCCTGTACAAGCAGTAGCCGGGCACCGGAGCGGGGGTCGTCTTCAATGCTCTCTCTGCTTCTCTTGAACTCTCTTGACCCTGGTAAATAGCCAAAATCTCTTCATGAAAAGTTTTTTTAATTTTTCCTTGATTAGTGAGAAATTTAATTACAGCGCAATGCTCAATATTCACTACATCGTCTCAGTTGCCATTATGATTCTGTTTAACTAAAGATAAAACGCGAATTAATAATCACATTTACATGAAATTTTACATGAATGCACTAAAATAATAATATTACTTGATAAATAAATGTATTACTTCACCCCGATACCGAGAATATATTGAATGCCTCTCGTATAAGTTCAGATACAAGCAATGTTCTTAAAGTTTTAAAGGCTTTAATATACTGAGGATCATTTATGTCAATTTTTTATAGCCCGTTTTAAGTATTTGATTATCAGATGTGCATAATCCCTTATAAGTTTGCGGTAGTATCCAGTTATCCTCAAAAATTGTCAACGCTCTTGATGGTCGTTGGTAATTGTATTTGCAAATTTGATTTGATTTTAATTGGATCTGTTTTTATACCGTTTCTTACCATGGTATGAACTAAGTAAGGTGTATGGCCTAAGTAAGGTGTATGACCTAAGTTAAGTGTTGAAAGCTCGGCAAAATAACATTTATTGATTAGGTCCTTTAAGTTATATTGTTTTAAAACGTTTGCTTAGCGATTAAAGATATTCTTCGAAGCTCGTCGAAAAAACAAGGATGTCATCTAGGACAACAACACAAATTATGTTAATGAAGTCCTTAAGGATATAATTAATTAGCCTCTGAAATGTTTTTGGCGTATTTTTTAGGCCAAAAGGCATCCTTAAGAACTCATGAAGACCTCCACCCGGGTCATATTTTTTTGGAACAACCCATAGTGGTGAATGGACTGTTGCTTGGTATTATTATATTCTGAATTAACATCTCTTCAATCTGCCTATCAACCTCATAAGCGTGAATTTCGGGATATCGGTACATCTAAGAATAAATTGGAATCTCATGTTTTCTTATAATATGATGTTGTATCTGGCTCGTAAACGTTAAGTCATCATCTTCTTTATAAGATATAGATTTTAAACCTTGGAGGAGCAATTTGAACTAAGATGATTAGCAAATATTTTCCTTTGAATAATATTCTTCGTAACATTTCGAGGCATATATTTTTTCTTCTGAGCTTTTAAATATTTGAATTTTTGCTGTGTCTGCTTTCAAAAAAAACGGTTTTTAAATCGATTACAACATTAAGGTCCATTAAAATGTTGTAACCTATAATACCATCACATTTATGATGAAACTGATATTCAATAAAATTGACAAAATAGTCTGCTTTTTTGAATTCTTTAAAAATAGGTATTTGGTAAACAATATTAGTTTATAAATTCCGAAAAAAGATATCTCTCCGTTATGCCTACTAGTATAACGGTAAAATTGAGTACGATAACTTGAAATATATAAGTTTACACAATAATGATATTTTATTTCATTTTTTTGCAATACGGAGGTATTTTGGGAGGTTTTTCTTTAGAAGTAAGGGCTGCGCCTTCACTGTTGTGAATGACTGTATGTTTTGCACGACAATCTATAATAAAGCGATGATTTCAGTCGTTCGCAGACCTCCTAGTGATACAGACGTGTTTCGGCTTCACAACAACAATAGTGTGCTATAAAGCGTAAACAAAAAACATCAAACACCAAGCGGAGCGGTAGCCTAGTGTTAGGCAACAGTGGTGGTGACTCGGCTAGTCCGGGTTCGATTCCCGAAGAAACAAATCGATTTTTTTTTTCTAATTTCCTTAAAATAAATAAAATAAAGACACAAAGTGTGAGTGAGCAAAGTGATCATGGAGAGCGATGAGCGGCCCGAGCTCAGCAAATCGGGTAATTTCAGAACACCGGTGGCTGAGGCATTAGGCCACCAAACGAGCGATGGTAGCATTCGCGTGGCTAGTCCAACTAGCCGCCGGAATAGCGAAGCGGTGAAGAGAAGAAGAAGGGGGCAACCGCAGCCAAGTTTGGTCAAGCGACGGACGGCAACAACAGCAACAACTGACGAAGAAGCAGTAATTGCTAGAAAGGCAAAAACAATGCCTAATAGAAATGCATCAGGAAATGCAACAACAAAAGCAGCCGTAGTTATGGCTTTAGAAGCCCTCCAATGTGAATCGGAGGGCAACGAATGTCGCTATTCGTACAAGGGGAGCGACAACTCCTTCCAAGTACTTGCCACTTCAGATGCCGACGACGAGGCTGAGGAAATCAAGGAGGAGGAGAAAAAACTTCAGAAGCTCGATGAAGAGAGGGCGAAACTCGACGCCTACATAAAACTTCTCTATGATCAATCAATGAAGAGAAAAGCTGCCGAAAAAGAGGCAAAAATAAAAGAGCAACAGCGAGAGCTCCAGGAGCTGAAACAAAAACACCTGCAGCAGAAGCAAAAGCCGAAATTGTCGCTAGCTGAGGAGGAGCGGCCTTCAACATCGATGGCAGCGCAAAGGTTGCAACAAGCACAAAAGCAACGAACGAAGCAACCAAAACAGACACAGTCTACGACGTCGAAAGCAGCCCAGCAGCAACAACAGCAACAACAACAACACAAACAACAGAAAAAGGAAAAGCTGCAGCAACAACAACAGCAGAAGCAGTCACAACAGGAGCAGCAGAAGCAGAAGATACGATGTCCACCCATCAATGTCTTTGGGGTGGAGACGGAACAGCTACAAAAACTATGTGAGTTGGCCTTATATAAAAATTAATTCTATATAAAATATAAGTAACCCTTAAGCCATACCGTCCATTGCTTAACAATGGACGGGTTCAAAACCCTAAAAGAAAAGTTAGCGGCATCGAACGCTGATTTTTACACCTATACCCCCAGAGGCGAAGGGCCACATACCTTGCTCCTCAAAGGTATAAATCCATCTGCCGACCCGATGGTCCTCCTCGACAAGCTGCGCCAAGCTGGAAGCGACGAGGTCCAGTTTATAGGGGTTAAGCCTTTTATCACTGCGGCTGCGAAAAAGAAGAAGAAGGCACTTCCTTTCTTCTTAGTGCAGGTAACCCACGGCTCCAAAATCGACAGCCTACGAAAAATTCGTTTCGTAGGCGGTCTGAGCGTAAGGTGGGAAAAACTAAACAAATCTGACCACGTACTTCAATGTGCGAAGTGCAGAAGGCTGGGGCACGTCGCGGAGAACTGCAATATGGAGTTCCGCTGCGCACGTTGCACATTCAGCCACAGCAAAGGAGAATGCCCTTTGGGTACGGAAGAAGTCGAGGATAAGGCGCTCCTCAAATGTGTACTCTGCGGAGGAAATGGACACCCTGCAACCTATTTGGGGTGTCCGCGAATAAAAGAACTCCGGCAGAGAGTAAAAGATGCAAGGATAAACAAGAAGGTAGAAGCCAGGCCAAATGCCCGAGCTGCAGCTACCACTGTTACGCCGGCCATCTCCTACGCCCAAATGGTGTCAGGCAGAGAACCGGCACAACGGACAGTGCCGAAGGTTGCCCCGGCTCCAATGGCCAGACAACCTGAGGCAGAGCCCTCCATAAGGGACGTAATGTCCTCCATCCAGTCGATGCAAGCGCAGATGATTGCCTTGCAGAAACAGATGGTCGAACTACAGACCAGTTTCCTTACTCAGACGGCTAGAGTAGATTTCCTCTTCTCTCAGCTGCCTGGGAATCAACGCGCGCAGATATAATGGGCTCACGCGGGGTAAGAACCCTTAAGATCCTAGCAGTGAATGTAAATTCGCTGATAAGGATCGAGCGAAAATTAACGCTCTCTAATTTGTTGCAAACTCACAATCCTGACGTGCTGATGGCTAGCGAAACTAAGCTAAACCAGACGCGCATTCTCAGGTACAAAAATTACCACATAATCAGAAGAGACCGACCCCAATCCACTCGAGGTGGCGGGGTCGCCCTCTTGATTAAAAAGAACATTTGTCATAAGATCGTATATAGCAATGTGGTTCGTAGATTTAATGTGCTAGAAGCATCCATCGCACGCATCTCTCTCCAAGGTGGAAAGAAGTTGTTTGTGATCGCTGCTTATGCATCAGAACCTCAAAACCCACACTTTCTTTCGGAGCTCGAGGCTCTTTTCACTAGCCTCCGCTTAAATTCGGAAGAAAATTACTATATTCTAGCCGGAGATTTGAACGCCAAACACGGTGAATGGGGTAATAATGTTCCAAATGAGAGAGGAAACGCCCTCTTAGAGTGGATGGAACAGAACAATATCGAGTTCAGGTTAGATTTGCTTGCAACTGATAGACCATCCTTTCCTCGAAGTGGGTCCTATCTGGATGTGATGCTAATCGACAGACGACTGACGATACTTAATGTGGAGCGACGCTCGAGGAACTGTTTAACTACGGTCGAGTATGACAGTGATCACTGTGGTCTCGCCGCGGTAATACAGCTCCCGAACGAGCTGGAGGAACTAGAAGAATATGTCCAAACGCATCCTTATAATTACAATAAGGTGCGCTGGCCACGTTTTTCTAGAGCCTTATCCAGAGAAATAAGTTCGAGTGTGATCAATCCTCCTACAAACAGAAACCATACGAACGAAGAGGTTGACAGGTACCTCACACAAATGGACGAGGTCATTAAACGTACAATGGACAGGACGATTCCGAAGGTGTCACAAACCGACTATGGCGACATCTATCGGAACTCTGAAATCGACGCACTTCACGTGCAAAAAAGTAGACTCCTGTTAAGGCTAAAACTCTTGTACAGGCGGTTTACAGATCCACAGAGTACAGAGATTCGCTCTCTGAAGTCACAGATCAAAGTACTCCAACAGTTAATAAAACAAAATTACAGCCTAGCTGTAAGCTTGCATTGGGGCAACAAGATTCGGGCTGTAAGATCCAACAACCCGAGCATGTTCCCGCAAGTAAATCAAATCTTCCGGAGGAGAGATCATAATGACATTCAGTGCGTTCGACTTGACAGAACAACAGATAACGCGAACTTACTTACGTCAGTTGGCATCGATCCAGATGGGGCAGTGCTTGACAACGACTTCTTCGTAGTGGAAGATCCCCAGGAGAAGGTTAATGCAATTGGTGCTGTTTTCCAGAAAGTGTACACGGTCAACGAGACTCGTAGTCCGAACCACGATTTGGAGAACAGAGCCTTGCTGAACCATTTCTATCTTCGAAACGAAATAAGTCAATGGCGATCCGAGAATCCTGGTTTTACCAGATTCAGTGACGATCTTCTGGCAAATAATGCCGTCGCCGACGATGGAAACAACTCCATCCTTATTTCGAAAGATGAACTCCAAGGTATCTTCAACTCACTGAAGAATAAGAAGTCAGTGGGAATCGATGGGATACCAAATATTGTTCTGCGCCATCTACCCTCTGAGGCGGTGGATGTATACACAATCCTGTTTAACAACGCGTTGAGTAATGCATATTACCCGCAGCATTGGAAAACAGCTGTGGTACAGCCAATTCCAAAACGGGACAAAGATACTTCCATCCCGACAAATCTCCGGTCTATAAGTCTTCTTCCTTGCGTAAGCAAGGTATTCGAGAAGATAGTCATTAAAGCTCTGAAAGATTGGGTTGAGGTAAAACAGATAATACCGGAAAATCAATTTGGCTTCAGGGCGGGGCACGACACAATTCATGCCGCGTCTAAATTGGTTTCCGACATACAGTGGAATAGAAACAAGACCCAGTGTACAGGCGCCTGCCTGATCGATATGGAAAAGGCGTTCGACACCGTATGGTTGGAAGGTCTCTTCCTTAAGTTGGTCAGGCTCGGCATCAATAAAACATTGCTATATATGATCTATGACATGGTTACAGGTAGGAAGTTTGTTGTGAAAAATGGCAACGAAATTTCGACTACTGTATTCCATATAAAAAATGGGCTGCAACAAGGAGCTGTTGGTTCGCCGATTTTATTCAGTATATTCACTAGCGATCTCATAGGTTCTATGCCTAACATCATAGCGTTTGCCGATGATCTAATCGCGTACAGATACGGTCCGAAGGTAGAAGTAATAAATGTCTTGTTGCAACGCGACTTCGATACAATTCAACGATTTTGCGACGACTGGAAGTTGAAAATCAACTACCAGAAGTGTGAAACTATCCTTTTCAGAACCCCGCTGTCCAGGGCCTCAAGGGACACGAAAATGAACTGGCGCAAGTTCGGCATAGTTGATCCCCAAGGACGACCATTAACTGTAAAAAGTGTAGTCAGATATCTAGGCATCTGGTTGGACCAGTATCTGTATGGTGGTATCCACATAGATACAGCTCTGACCAAGGCTAAGAAGGCCTTCGCTATGGCAAGAGGGCTGTTTTACAGCAGTCAACTTGACACCAGAGTGAAGGTCATCTGCTACATGGCCCTCATCCGGCCAATTATGGTGTATGGTTGTCCTGTGTGGTTCAACGTGAGTCCTTCCCAGATGGAAAAGATGAGGGTGTTCGAGAGGCAGTGTCTGCGGGCCAGTCTCCGTTTATATCGAACACCAGAATCCCAGTACAAGAAATTCTACCCCAACGAGGTTCTGTACAACGAGGCAAACCTTATAAGGATAGATAATTTTATTATCAAGTTGATACGAAGTCACACTGCTCGAGGCATTGCTTCAACCAACAGTCTGATCTTTGGGGCTTACTACCCAAATGAAATGTACCATGAACGGGTACGTCTTAACGGCTTCATTCCGCCTGAAGCTTTCGTCTATTTGGACTCTAAAGGCCTGATACAAGATGGGGAAGGCTGCCCTATCATCTTCCACGTCGCACGCCGAACAGTCGAGAGGCAACTCCAATATGAGCCGGACGTCGCTCGCAGCCACGAGGAACTCCTACGGTTCAGTAGATCGATTTCTGCCCGCGACAGAGCAGTTTCTGCCAAAGAACAGCTTTTCTACTGGTGGTTACACCAGAACCAGTGTTCGATGCCGCTAACTTCTTAAGCAAATAGACTGGGTAGTTGAGCCTACAGGGCCAACTCACATAGGTTAAGTTAGTTTTTAAGCATTTAATTATAAAAAAAAAAAAAAAAAAAAAAAAAAAAAAGAAACACAAAATACAAAAATGAAAAAAAAGGTGCATCACGGCGCATTAGATATATATGTAAAGCATATAAATAACACATACGCCCTGATGCACGCGTCCGTATAGTTTTACGGACATAGTTAAGACTAATATAAGTAGACTTAAGTTTTAGGTTAGCTTGGATTGTATATAATTATAAGTTTTAGTTTAGTTTTAGATAGTATAGTTCTAGGATGTAGTTCTTTTAAGTAGGTTAAGAAATAAAGATAATCTTGAAATTCAAGTTTTTAGAAAAATGTTTCTTGAAGGATTTAAAAAAAATGTGTAGTTAGTATTTAAACAAAGAATTAAAAATATAAGAGGCCGAAAGGCAAAAAGAAAAATATACTAGATTAGCTTAGAGTACTCGTGAAGAGTCAGTAGGTTAGAATTAAGATCAGTAGATTGTATTGGTAAGCTAGTTTTAAGTACTTTTGTCTAGCATGTAAGTAATTTTAGAATGAATTAATAAAAATGCATTTAAATCTAAATCTAAAGCGATGATTTTTTTTAAAGGAGTATGACAAACTATATAGGGAAGTTGCTTCGTGAACCTGCCCGTAAATTTTGATTATTGTTAAACGATTAATTTTCAGTTTGTCTTTGTTCATTGGACAAAATATCCATAGGTTCATGGGCCCTATTTGATTTCCTCGATTGATTACTATTCGCGTTGTTGCTTTTTTGTCTAGATTGCAATCTTGAAGTTTCGACGAGAATGTCCACTGGAATTAAAATTGAAATTTTGCCATTTTGTTGCAGATGGGCTGCTACAGGGGAAGCTACAGGGGAAGAGGAAGAAAAGGTTGCAAAGAATAAGAAAGCCTAATACCCTTACCTGACAGCGGACGGACATCTAACATATGAAAAGAGAAAGAGGGAACAGATAGAAAAAGGGTGTTCTAGCCCTTACCACTAAACAAGACCGGAAGGTCGTTCGCGGAGCTAAGCTGACTATCCTAACTTAAACCTAAACTAATATACTTTTCTTACAACTTAGCCTACTTTACCTATACTAACTTACAACTACCTAGCTTCACCCTACTACGAGATGGAGCCTTCCAGCGTCGTTTCATGATAAAGGTTCGTTAAGAACCCACGACTGCCTGATGTTATTGGCACAAGTCGCTATCCCACCCCTCATGTCAGAGTTGACATGACTTTTGCTATTGCTATTGAAATTTTGACGAATCTGACAGGTGTTATTCGTATTAAAATTTTGTGGATTTTTACCGGTGTGATTACCGTTGTAATTTTTGGGGAATTGTCTGAAATGAGTAATATTGGTTTTCACCATTTTGTTTATAACTATTGAATTGTCAATTTTGGCTACTTTGACGAACAGGGTATGTTAATTGGATTACTTTGATTCCTGCCTGCTCCCTTGAAAACAAAACCAGGTCCAGCACCTTGATTGTTTATTTCTAAAAAAAAATTTTAATAGCACGCCTACAAAATAGCGGGACATGCCCTGGCAACAGTACGAAAATCATGCGCAATTCGTAAATAACACTCAAACGGTTGATGGACGAAGGGGAAATCGGCTGTTTAATCAGCTGTCGATTTGGTCAGTTGACCATCTCCTTCCTTATTGCTTTCTGGTAGTAACTCTGCCGAAACTTGTGAAATGACTTTTCGTAGAAATTCTCAAAATTAACGAAACGGCTACCAGATATATGAAACGTCAAATGTTTCTTAATTTTCAATTTGACAGTCATATTTGCCCAAAGATTTTTCTTCGGTAGACACTCGTTGGGAGGGGAAATATTTTACTGTCTCATGAGCTCTCTCTTCTACGAAAAAATCAGCAACTGAAACACCTTTGATAGTTATTCGGCGAATTTCATAGGCGATTGCACCACTGGCGGATACGTGCATTAAATTAAATAAATTAAATTACCCTTTTAATTTTGTAAATTTTTGCTTATTTTACAATTTTGTAAGACTTGGGCAGATACTCACTTGTTTCATGAGAAAGGGTTTGGCAATATTTACAATTTTCAGACCAAGCAGTTGAAACAATTAATTGTACCGAAAAGAACTGGATACTGCCATACAACCTCAATATTCATACCTTATTTAATAAAAAATTCTTTGAAGTCAATATTAGTTATTTATTAATCATTATCACTTAGGTGTATTTTAAGTCGTACAGTGTTGTGTTTACACAATTAGACAATAGTCTTCATATTGTTATGTGAAATAAACTTGTTTTTGTGTGCATTTTATTATTTCTTACTTTCACTATATATATCCAAATAAAATTTGTATTTTAAAGAATGTAAAAGTAAATTTTATAATTCTTCAGTAAATAGGTTTAGCAAGTTTATAGTCCATTTGCAGTTATCCGAATGCCCAAACTAAAGTGATGACGCCGTGAAAATATGCGAGGTCTTCCGTCCGGGAATCGAACCTGGAACCTTGGCGTGTGAGTCGACGCACTTATTCTCTACGCCACGGCAATCAAAGTCGTCATACGCAACTTTATTAATCGCCTCACAAAGATTCTCTTTGTAAAGCAATGAACTTCGTAGAATTGGGTAATGAAAACAGGCGTGTTGTCAAGAAGTCCAGTTATCCGAATTCCAAAACTACGAGGTCAGACACAAGCTGATCGAATTCCACGAATGTCAGTGGTAAGAATTCTAGACAAAAGAGATGGTGCTTCACACATTCAATTAAGCCTCACAATGTGACCATTGTTTAATCATCAAAGTAAGGAATTCTTAAAACTTTACAGATATGTTTCAGATGTTTAGAGTTCGAACACACTGCCCGCAATTGTAAAAGCGAGCAGGTATAAGCAATGTAACAGATGTGGAGAAGTTGGCATATATCCAAACAATGCTCAAAGAATCGACATGTATGTGTTTCTGTTGCAAGTTGTCTAGACTTGAAAGCACCGCCTATATAGCCGATAGTATCAATTGTCCACAACTCCGGAAAGCGCTGGCACAACAACAAAAACACAATGAAAACTATCCCAATAAATTTCAACCATTGTATACCAGACGGCATGAATGTAAAATAATTAAATTAATGGTAAAGACTTCAGAGTTACTTCAATGAACGCATTGTAATTCAAAAGACTTGCATAGTTGACTTTAATCCAAAGACTGCTAAAAGATTACATCTAAAGATTGCACTTCTTTACAACTCTACAAGGCGAACGTAGCCCTTATAAGTGAGCCATACAAATCCTTGAAAGCTAGCAGTTGGACTAACGAGAACATACACAAACAATCGGTTACCCGGTTTCACTTTTACAGCTGCTATATTCCTCCAAGTTTACAACAACTAGAATTCCAAAATCTGCTATGTATATGCCTACTGGACTCATTTGGGAAGATACTTAAATCTCTATGAGAAACCGTTGGCGGTAGCGAAGACCAATGGCGCATTGTCGAATCACCAGTACAGTTTCAGGAAGGTTCGATCTACCATTGACGCCAGAAGACTTAGCAACAGAGGCTATCCAAGGAAAAAGATGAAGTTGGGAAACAAGGAAGTATGTAAAAATTCTCTTAATTCTACGAATTGGTCTCACATGCGATGAAGCCTCATTTACATGGGCACGCCTCAAATGCTTTTGATAGCAACATACTTTTTAAGCAATAGGAAGCTGATGAAATAATACGACCGCAGGAGCCCAACGGAGATCTGTCCTTGGACCATTCCTGTGGAGCATTTGTATGATGGTGTTCAAAGGCTAAACTATCGCGAAGGAGTGTATTTGATCAGCTTTGCTGACGATATTATTGTCATCATGGACTCGCTCCATGATACGGTCGTAACTTCTTATCTGTCTAGTCTGTTGAAAATGGATGATGTTCACAAAGCGTTAGTCGGGAGTTATATATTTTTGTAGCTCCGTTCTAAAGAGGCAATGCATTTTAGTTCGCTGGCAGGGTACGCATGTTTTTGTGAAGCTAAAGCAATTCAGACTAGACAAGACGCTTCATAATAAGCCACACTGACGACCGCCGGGTGGGCGTCAAAGATTAGCTTCCAGTAATGAAAAGGTGAACTTGCTTATGTGAAACATCACATAGGGGTTTCGCTTCTTGAGGAAAAGAAAACGCGTTAAGCTTAAGGCAAATAGAATTTTGATTTTGTGTTCAAGTTTAATAGAGAAACATTTATGGACAAGTCATTGACGGCGTATAGCTGTAGCGACGCTGGTATAAGATTTCAAGACGATGATGACTGTGGCATGCAAGAAACTTCAGTTGCAATATCGATGAAAAAAGACTTATGCACAAAGACTTGATGGCTGCCAGTGGCAATACGCGTTAAGGTGCAGATTTATGGCGGAGAAGTCGATGAACGCTGGTGGAATTTGTGGGGTGCTCGGTAGTTTATTGTCCGGTTGCCAAAGGTGAATTGAAACCAGGAATTATTGAATTGTTTGATGGAGCTTGCTCGTCGATACAGGCTAGATAGTTAAACTTCAGCAGAGTGTTGTGATGTGTGACCACCTGTCCGAAAAGGAGGATTATGGCTTGGCTGCTCCAACAGCCTGAAAAATTTCGCTATTATTTGGGCAGCCGATTTCCAAGGGGTTTCGGTGTCATTGAATGTAATTTTCGCCTATTTAAGGAGTCGGGTGCTTTATCGCATTAGTTGACGAAGCTCGCCAGAAACATGTCTGCTATCTTGGTCTTCTCAAATGCGGACCATTTTATGGTAAGGCAATGCTCTGCCCAGATGGAGGATGCAGGAGAATCTGTGACATCACCCACAGATCAAGGAGAACTTGTTCGTTGAGTGCTCCAACGCAGCGCGCACTATTTCATAATATAGCTGGCTAGGGCTCATATCGCCTAGGGTCTTCTCGGTAGGTCTTTAACACATATATATGTATATACATAATAAGAAAATCGAAAGACATTTGTGAGAGCGATTTAATAAAATAGGAGGCTTTGCCGGATCATTAGCTTGTTGTAGCCATGGCAAGAACCCGAATAGCGAAAGAGCAGCAGAGTCGAGATAGGCTACAGATTGCTGGGATTTTTGCCGACCGAGTCTCCCTGAAACTCTCCCAAGGTTCGACGCTGCCTGCACTGACAATAGAAGAAGAATGAAAATGTTGTCAAGAAGCCCTCAAAGAAGCTGCCACTGATGTGCTGGGTTACACGTCATCAACCAGAAGGAACCCATGGTTTGACGACGAGTGCTTCTCAGAAGGAAAAAGATGGAGCATGAGAAGCGCGAGTTACGACGACCACGTTTTAACCCGTCACCCCCTAACCAACCAACAACATAACCATTCTGCTGCCTTCATCAAACACGTTCCATCTCATACCACCCCACAATCCACTTGACCCAGCCACATGACATTACCCGCCGGATACCAATATCAATACTTTTGATTTCACAGGTGACAACGCGATCTTGCAAAGTCAGCGTCTAGACAAACTCGATTCAATCCGATTTTTGCAAGCTCGAATATTCAGTTCTTGTGAAAAGCTAAGACCGATCGGTCATAAAAAATTGTAATGTTTTAATCCCGGCGCAGTAGTGCGGCGTGGTTCTCAGTTAAGTTCGCGTTTAAGAAGCTAATTGTGCTGTGCATCAAAGAAACCCGCGTAATTTTAGTTGCGAGAATAAACGAAAATATCCTAACCCCTCTTGAAGCCTCCCTTGAGGCCTCTGATTCTAGTTCTAGTACTCTGCCAGACAACATGAACAACTCTGATCGAAATTCCAGAAACTCCGCTCCCAATCAAAAAGATATATTTTATTCTTTAAGAATTCCCGATGAAATTAACAATTAACAATGAATTAAAAAAACAAACAAAAACATAAATAAAGACGCCGAAAGGCTAAAATATATATTGTAATCATAGGTTAGCTTAAAGCACTTGTTAAGAGTCAGTATTTATTGGCTGCATAATATAACAATATCTTAACAAAGTTATCTCTAGCTTGCACAGAGATATGGCTTTATAGAAACCTTACTGCTGAAAATACAATTGTTTTACAAGTAAGATATGCAGTTCGGTAAATTGAATCTATCTTGGAGGAAAAACTATGGAAAAAACCCTCCCTTTAAGAGAAGAAAAAAGAGATATAAATAAATAATTATATAAAAAATAGTAAATAATAACTAATAAATAATAAATAATAAATAATAAATAAAAAATAATAAATAATAAATAATAAATAATAAATAATAAATAATAAATAATAAATAATAAATAATAAATAATAAATAATAAATAATAAATAATAAATAATAAATAATAAATAATAAATAATAAATAATAAATAATAAATAATAAATAATAAATAATAAATAATAAATAATAAATAATAAATAATAAATAATAAATAATAAATAATAAATAATAAATAATAAATAATAAATAATAAATAATAAATAATAAATAATAAATAATAAATAATAAATAATAAATAATAAATAATAAATAATAAATAATAAATAATAAATAATAAATAATAAATAATAAATAATAAATATTAAATAATAAATAGCGGCCTACCAGGCAACGCTGCATCGGACAACGAGAGCTGTTCGTGAGCTCTACGAACAGAAAAGATGGGAAGAGAACCGGCTTCTCAGAAGGAAAAAGAGAGAGCATGAGAAGCGCGCGGTCGAAGAGATGGAGAGATGTTATGGCAGGAATGAAGTCCGAAAGTTTTACCGAAAGGTGAAACAGCTATCCGGTGGATACAGGGTTCGGACCGAAGCCTGCCGGGACCAAAACGGAAACCTAGTAGTAGAGTCGCAATCGATTCTGAGAATCTGGAAAGATCATTTCTGCAGACTCTTAAACGGCGATGACGGCCCAAATCCCGCTGTTAGGCAGAATGTTCCACTTAATTTGGACGATGATAGACAAGAATTCCGTCCCCCCGACTTAGACGAGGTCAAGATAGCAATATCGAGACTGAAGTCAAATAAAGCTGCTGGAGCGGATGGACTGTCCGCAGAACTGTTCAAAGCGGCTGGGGATGACCTGGTTGGGCGCATGCACCAGCTCATCTGTAAGATATGGTCGGAGGAAAGCATGCCCGATGAGTGGAATCTCAGCGTCGTCTGTCCGGTCCACAAGAAAGGAGACCCCTTCGACTGCGCCAACTATCGAGGGATAAGTCTCCTTAACATCGCATACAAGATCCTCTCTGCCGTATTGTGTGAACGCCTGAAACCGTTTGTCAACAACCTGATTGGTCCTTATCAGTGTGGTTTCAGGCCAGGGAAGTCCACCATCGACTAAATCTTCACACTACGGCAGATCCTGGAAAAGACCTAAGAAATGCAAATCGACACTCACAACCTATTCGTCGATTTCAAGGCCGCGTATGACAGTGTGCATAGAGACGAGCTATACAGTGCCATGTCTAGTTTTGACATTCCTACCAAACTCGTCAGATTGTGTAGGATGACGATGGAGAACTCTCGCTGCTCCGTCAAGGTCGGGAACGAACTCACCGAGACCTTCAATGTCAAAAAAGGTTTTAGACAAGGCGACGCACTGTCATGTGACTTTTTTAACATCATCCTGGAGAAGATCGTGCGTAACTCACAGGTCAACACCAGAGGTACGATCTTCCAAAAGTCAGCTCAATTGCTAGCTTACGCCGACGACATTGACGTGATTGGTCGAACACAGCGAGCCGTCAATGATGCGTTTGCTGGCATTGAAGCGGAAGCGGCTAAAATGGGTCTGGTGGTAAATGAGGGCAAAACGAAGTACATGCTGTCATCAAGGAAGGACACACAACATCGGCGTCTCGGACAGAGCGTCACACTAGGCAGCAGAAACTTCGAGGTAGTCAAGGACTTCGTCTACCTCGGCTCCGCAGTAAACAGGGACAATAACACCAGTACCGAAATCAAACGCAGAATCACTCTTGCCAATCGCTGTTTCTTTGGGCTCAAGAGGCAATTGAGTAATAAAGCCCTCTCTCGAAAGACTAAGCTTGCTTTATATAACACCTTAATCATCCCAGTCCTACTTTATGGCGCGGAAACTTGGACACTACTTAAAGCGGATGAGGATGCCCTTGGTCTCTTCGCGAGAAAAGTTCTGCGCGTGATTTTTGGTCCTGTTTGCGTTGATGGCATCTGGAGGAGAAGATTCAACCACGAACTGTATGGGCTGTACAGCGGCATGAGCCTAGTCAAGCGTCTCCGGATACAACGCTTAAGATAGCTAGGCCATGTAGAGCGTATGGACACCACTGCTCCGGCGCGAAAAGTCTTCGAATCTGAGCCATTGGGACAACGCAACAGAGGACGGCCCAGGATAAGGTGGCGCACACAAGTGTAGTGCACTTGTGGCACTACAGTCCGGGGTGGACCTGGGACTCAACCAACATGCCTCTCCAGCCAGCACGGTCTTTCGCCAGCTGCCGCCAGTTGCGCACTCCAAGTCGGTTGAGGTCCTTTTCCACTTGTGTGCCCAATGGTTCATATTAGAAGGCTTTTCGGGCTGGAGCAGTGGTGTCCATACGCTCGGCGTGGCCTAGCCATCTTAAGCGTTGTATCCGGAGACGCTTGACTAGGCGCATGCTGCTGTACAGCCCATACAGTTCGTGGTTGAATCTTCTCCTCCAGATGCCATCAACACAAACAGGACCAAAAATCGCACGCAGAACTTTTCTCTCGAAGAGACCAAGGGCATCCTCATCCGCTTTTAGCAGTGTCCAAGTTTCCGCGCCATAAAGTAGGACTGGGATGATAAAGGTGTTATATAAAGCAAGCTTAGTCTTTCGAGAGAGGGCTTTATTACTCAATTGCCTCTTAAGCCCAAAGAAACAGCGATTGGCAAGAGTGATTCTGCGTTTGATTTCGGTACTGGTGTTATTGTCCCTGTTTACTGCGGAGCCGAGGTTGACGAAGTCCTTGACTACCTCGAAGTTTCTGCAGCCTAGTGTGACGCTCTGTCCGAGACACCGATGTTGTGTGTCCTTCCTTGATGACAGCATGTACTTCGTTTTGCCCTCATTTACCACCAGACCCATTTTAGCAGCTTCCGCTGTGTTCGTCCAATCACGTCAATGTGATGAGTGTCGATTTGCCTTTCTTGGATCTTTTCCAGGATCTGCCGTAGTGTGAAGATGTGGTCGATGGTGGGCTTCCCTGGCCTGAAACCACACTGATAAGGACCAATCAGGTTGTTGACAAACGGTTTCAGGCGTTCACACAATACGGCAGGGGGATCTTGTATGTGAAGTTAAGGAAACTAATCCATCGATAGTTGGCGCAGGGGTCTCCTTTCTTGTGGACCGGACACACGATGCTGAGATTCCACTCAACGGACATGCTCCGACCATATCTCACAGATGAACTTGTGCATGCGCCCAACCAGGTCAGCTCGAGCTGCTTTAAACAGTTCTGCTGACAGTCCATTCGCTCCAGCAGCTATTTTCGACTTTAGTCTCGATATTGCTATCTTGACCTCGTCTAAGTCGGGGCGAGGGAATTATTGCCTATGATCGTCGATTTGGGCCCTCATCATCGTTTAAAAGTCTGCAGAAATGATCTTACCAGATTTTCAGCATCGATTGCGACTCTACTACGAGGTTTCCGGTTTGGTCCCGGCAGGCTTCGGTCCGAACCCTATATCCAGCGGATAGCTGTTTCACCTTTCGGTAAAACTTTCGGACTTAATTCTTGTCATAACACCTCTCTATCTCTTCGACCTCGCGCTTCTCATGCTCTCTCTTTTTCATTCTGAGAAGCCTGTTCTCTTCCCTTCTTTTCTGTTCGTAGAGCTCACTAACAGCTCTCGTTGTCCGATGCAGCGTTGCCTGGTAGGCCACCTGTTTAGCTGCATGTGCCTGCCTGCACTCGTCGTCAAACCATGGGTTCCTTCTAGGTGGTTGCGTGAAACCCAGCACATCAGTGGCAGCTTCTTTGATGGCTTTTTGACAACGTTCTTCTTCTATTGTCAGTGCAGGCAGCGTCGAACTTTGGGAGAGTTTGGTGTCATTGCTGGGGCATCGATCGTATGTTCTTTCTTGGAGTTCATAGAACTCATCCTTGATGTTGTCATCCTTCTTCTCTGTCGGGGCGTGAATGCAAAACAGGCTGATGTTCCCGAATTTAGCTTTAATTCGGCTTGTCATGAAGCGTTCGCTTACGAGATTGTAGCTAAAGACTTTTTGCCTAAGTCTGCCCCGAACAACAAATCCGCATCCGAATAAGCGCTACCTTATCTCCCTGTAGCAGTCGCTGTAGTAGATGTCGCAGTTCTTCATCTTCTTTTTGGCCGACCCATCCCACCGCATTTCCTGGATGGCGGTGATATCTGCTTTATAGCAGTCTAGGGCGTCCGCAAGTTATTCGCTAGCAAGTGTTTTTTTTAGGGGACTTCACATTTCACGTGCAGAACCGAAAATCGTTGTCCTTTATTTGTTTGCGGGGGTCGTCAACATTGAATCCGTCCATATCGGAGGCATGTTGCTGTCTCTGAACTCTTTGTTTTTTATGTGGTGAGGGAGTTAGCCTCACGCACAACCTACAGACTGGTAGGCCAGGCCCATTATTTAACCCTCGGGCAGAGGGGTTCGCTGCATACATTGGTTCACCACACAACGGATGGTGTTGTTACGTATTGATTTTATATACACGTAAAATTTAAATTAACTTTATTATAATATAGAATATAAGTAAAAAATACAATAGTTGAGTTACTGCCGGTGTTCACGTTGGTCCACGGTTGATCAGAAAAAGGAAGAGGAGAGGAGTTAGCGTTTTAATACACGGACTTTGACATACGTTAGGAATGTGGTAAAAAGCTGCAACTTCGCGAATATGTTCGCGAATGATGTTTGTTTTGGGTCACCACAGTACTCCCTCCTTAAGAAACAGTGAAGTGAACCTGTGGTTTACTTGGTCTACCAGAACGTGTGTTGCGAATTATGTCCTTTAGGCAGTGGTCGGTGGAAAAGGATTTCGGTACAACTGTCTGTTTTGTCGAACTTGAGTCATGATGTTGGTAAGCCGGTTTCAGTCGTTGAACCGACACATACGCGTCCTTCCTCGACATAGCCAGCTTGTAGGCGTGCGGTTGACGATCCAAAACTGTATATGAACTGGCGTAGGGGGTCGTTGCGTTCCGTCGACACGCAAATACACATGCGAAGCGGTGTCCAAGTCCTTTGGAATGAATATTGGTTTTGTTTGATGTCTTCAGAATGTAGGCGATGTCCATTGAAGAACGGAAGTCCAAGGAGAACGGGAGGAAGCGCTTGAAGCCAGTTCTTGGGAAGATGAGTGATGAGAGATGTCTTGAGCGTTCGGTACCACCGTTCCACAATGCCATTTGCTTGCGGATGGTATGCGGTGGTGTGAATGCGATTGCATCCGATGAGCTCGGTGAACCTCTTAAATAATGCAGATTCAAACTGCCGTCCTTGGTCCGTGGTAAGCCGACGACTGCTGTGGTGGTGAGGTGTGTTTATGTATTTTGCTCCGCAGGCAGGCTGAACATGTGCGGCCGCCCCCCACTGCTGCTTGTCGAAATAAAGGAGGTATGTATGGACGAGCGCGACCCGTATATGTTTCGCAGACTACAGTAGTATTTGAGCCTGGAAGAACAAGCTTATCAAAAGTGAGTTTTGTTTTACCTGCTTTAATTCTGCCTAGCTGCGGGTCGTTGATTTGTTCCTTCGTGATAGCTGAGTAGTCCAGTTTTGGAGAGCTATCGATGGCTGCTATGCATGATAGGGCATCGGCGGCTGCATTTACCTCGCTTTTGATATGCCGAATATCTGTCGAGAACTGTGCTACAAACTCCAAGTGTCGTTGACGTCGCGGTGTTTCAGCTGGTGATGGAGCGTTTTGGAAGACGAACGTCAACGGCATGTGGTCGGTAAAGATTGCGAATTCTTGACCTTCCACGAAGCGTCGGAAGTGTTGAATTGCCAACTTAATGGCCAAAAGTTTCCGATCAAATGTGTTGTAGCGCTGCTGTGCTGGCGTCAAAAATTTGGAAAAGTACCCAAGCGGTTCAGTTTTTCCTTGAACGACTTGAAGAAGCACGGATCCAACTGCGGGGTTTGATGCGTCGCACATTAGCCGTAGCTCTGCATCTGGGAGGGGGTGTGCAAGAGCAGCAGCTTCCATGAGTGCTTGTGATGTTGGTGTCCAAGCGAAAGGCGAGTTGTTCTTCTTGTTGGCGCCCTGTAACATTTGAGTGAGTGGAGCCTGGTCTGTTGCGGCATGCGGTAGGCAGAAACGAAAGAAATTAATCGCTCCTAAGAAACGACGTAATTCTGCAACAGTTGTAGGCTGCGGGAACTGCGATTGCCTTGATGGTGTCTGGTGGTGGTCGTATACCTTTACTGTTGATGTGGTATCCCAAAAACACTAGTTCGTTCTTGCCGAACTCGCACTTTTCCAGGTTGATGGTAATGCCATTTGACTGTAGCCGCTTGAAAACCTCTTCCAGGTGCTTATAATGCTCTTCCGGAGACGAGGACTGCGACTAGCAAATCGTCGATGTAGCCAAATGTGTATCGTAAGTTGGCGAATATGGAGTCCACAAACCTTTGCTGAGTTTGGGCAGCGGTACGCAAGCCAAACGTCATCCGGGTGAACTCGAATAATCCAAATGGCGTTATGATTGCCGTCTTCGGAATATCCTCCTGTACCATAGGGATCGAAAATCTAATTGCATTGTAACTGCTCCGTATGTGTTTATTTTAGATCTGTTGACGGCATACAGAACATATGGCGTTTGCGGCAGCTTGTCACTTATTTTTGTTTCGAACACTGATATAGCTGCACCACTGTCGATTAAAAACGTGTGACCAGTAACTTTATCTTTTACGAAGAGGCGACTAGACTTACCAGCAATCGCGGACGCCCCTACAAGCATTGCTGGGAGGCGTTTCCCTGTAAAAACTTGCAGTGGGTCGTGCACTTACGGGCCTGTGAACGATAGCGGCGATGGTACCAGCAGCGTTCGTTTTTCGATCCCGTTCAGTTGCCTTGGTCTCGACTCATTAAACGTGAGTGACTCCTTGAGGTGCTTTTGGTGAACGGTTTTTAAAAGTGTGTGCTCCCTCCAGCGCCGCCAGTCTACGTTGTATATGTGACAGGATGTCACTGGAGATTTGTCCTGCCGGAGATCTTTGTACCGGCTTGTGTACTGCCGCCAGTGGGGCCGTTGTTTGACAATGACCTATAACTTTGTCAGCGATTCTTGCCAGGTCGTTGAGCCCACCTGGGACTGCACATAATACAGCTTGCACGTGCTGAGGCAGCTTTGAAAGCCACAGAACTTGAAGCACTGCACCGGGTGTACCCGAATTACCAGAGATATCCTATGCGGCGAAGTAATTGAGAAGGTTGAGCGTCGCCCAAGTGGATGCCTTCTACGAGTCGCTGGTGTTGAAGTTCTTGGCTTTCTTCGTACGCTTGTATGAGACATGTTTCGACCGCGGCAAATTTTTCAGTCAGTGGTGGCGAAAGGAGGATATCGGACACTTGCTTCAGGTCTTGGCGCTCCAAATTGGCAATGACGTACTGATATTTCATTTCGTCAGATGGTCTGGACGGTGCAAGGTTTGCTTCGATTTGTACGAACCAAAGCGACGGGCGATCTCGCCAGAGCTGCGGAAGGCGCGCTGCGAGAGAGAGACCTGCAACATTTTCTGTTCCATGTGCTTGGGGTGCAGTTGCGTCTGTATGTAGAGCCTCTGGTACCCTTACCAATGGTTCGATTCCGTCTGCCTTTGTGGTCATTTGTAACGTGATGCACGGAGGTTACAGTGAACAATTTTTTTTTTTTGCAGCGATGTGTCTGTTTATATTTTATGAACGCGGCGTCACCACTGTTACGTATTGATTACACGTAAGATTTAAAAATATACAATAGTTGAGTTGCTACCGGTGTCCACGGTTGATCAGAAAAGGAAAGGGGTTCGTGTTTTAATACACGGACTTTGACATACGTCAGGAATGTGGTGAAAAGCTGCAACTACGCGGATATGTTAGCGAATGATGTTTGTTGTTTGTCACCACATTGTGATGGCTATCCAGGGGGCGCCACAAGGAGGCTGTTGGTCAACTTGACCTGTGCAGGGACGAGGATAGTGTTGGCAACTCGCCATGTTAAATGCGATCAACGACGTTGCTTCGTGTGCGCAGGTCCATATCCCCCCGCTTTAGACGAGGTCAAGTTGCAATATCGAGACTGAAGTCGAACAAAACTACTGGAGTGGATGGACTGTCAGCAGAACTGTTAAAAGCAGCTGGAGATAACCCGGTTGGGCGCATGCAACAGCTCATCTGTAAGATTGGGTGAGAGAAAAACATGCCTGATAAGTGGAATCTCAGCGTCGTTTGTTCGGTCCCCAAGAAAGGTGACCCCTTCGACTGCGCCAACTATCGAGGGATGAGTTTCCTTAACATCGCGAACAAGATCCTCTCTACCGTATTGTGTGAACGCTTGAAATTATGTCCTTAAGATATCTGTAAGATAGCGTTAAGTCTATCACTACCTGTCTTCTTTTCGTAACAAAAGTTGACGTTGAAAAGTTGTTCATGTTCAGGGCAAATGATGAAGATGCGATCTTCTCCTAGAAGATGTTCTGAGAATTAGTATCGTAATAGATGAATACGCCTATGTTTTTGATTTTGGAGTACCTTACAAGGTCCGCAACCGCTTTTGGTGGTGATGGAACGAGAAGTAAGCTGAAGCAACAACGAAGTTGTGCCAAGCTCCTTTTGACTCATAGTTTATAACCGCGGCAACCCTGTATTGTTTACATAATTTTCCAAGCTTGGTTGCTGGGAGAAGATTCTGCACAATAAAACAAGTTCTCGGACTTTCTGATCACTCGTCATAAAGTGGAGCGAGTTAGTTACAGTAGGTATCATCCCACGGATATGAAGAGAAATTTGATCCTTTCAAGGTGAATAGAATGACGTGAGTCATATCCCGAAACGATGGTCTCAACTGAAGGTTGGTCTAGGCTCACAACGAGAGTGGAACCGTCTTTGTTTCCCGATTCTTACTCTCCTTGTGGGAGAAGACCTTTCACCCTTTGGCTTCGAGACTAGGGTTTTGGATATAAAAATGCGCCAGCACAGCTGCCGTGTTCCGGAGTGTCCGAATCCGGCAGATGGTGCACGTGAGCTTAATCGGCCTAGAACCTCAACATTTGTGTTTCTTAGGAATTTTCGGCACAGAAGTACTCAGCCACTCAAAGAAATGCAGTGGATTACTTCACTAAAAAGGTTCCGTTTTCCCGAGCACAGCCTGGTAGTTGGAATCAAGCATTCTCTGCTTTAGCCAACTCCTACAGCTGATCTTCGCAGTGCTTGCACTCTGCGTCGGTCATGCTGTCGTCATTGCCAGCTTTCCCTATTTACAGCGGCAAGAAGAAGATATCAGCCTTCTTGTAGGGCTGCGGATCTCGTTTTCCGCGTGTCCCGAGGGTTCTCCTGCACAGGTTGCGACACCGATATTATTCGGATTTTGCACGCAGCAGGAGCTACCTTTTCTTATTATTTTTATATATTTGCTCTTGGAGCCAACAGCGTTGGTTTAAGAGGATTGGCCAGCTTTGGTTGGTTGGACTTTTGCTAACCTGTTTCTCTTCACCATCGTTGATCGATGGAATTCCTTCTCCTCATTTTCTTTAGAGTAGAGAGTAGAGTGAGAAGCAGGAGTCAGCGTCATTACATCCGCGCCACTGTTGGCGGAAGGTATAGAAAGTATGGTGGGTGGGACCTCCAGAATCCTTGTCCCATCCGATGTCGAGAAGACAACGGGTGGATTTTTTCATTCGCGAGTACCACCTGCAGTATGCAAATCCGTTCGTTTTTTCTCCACAACGACTTTGTGCAAACACAAAACTCTTCTGGACTTTGGTTAGACGTCTCACTAAGGATCTTTCCCGATAGGGAAGGGGTAAGAGGGGTAATTTAACGAAACATAGATTGATTTGATTGATTGATTTTTGTTTAATATTCCTCCAAGAAAATTTTAAAAAACTTGGACTTCCTGGTTTTGTTTCTTCTTAACCTAGCTTAAAAATAAATCTAACTACCTACCACGTAAAACTTATAACTATATAAAATTAAATTAACCTAAAACTTAATTCTACTTAACTATTTACATTAAGCTTAACTATGTCCGTAAAAATATACGGACACGTGCACCAGGGCGTATGTGTTATTTATATGCTTTACATATATATCTAATACGCCGTGATGTACCTTTTTTTTCATTTTTTTGTTGTTGTTTTTTTGTGTTTTTATATTTTTTATTATTTTTTTTTTGCTTTTTATTTTTTTGTATTTTTTTTGTTTTTTTGTATTTTTTTTTTTTGTATTGTTTTTTATTTTTTTTTTATGTTTTTTTTATAATAACAGCTTAAGAACTACCTTAACCTATGTGAGTTGGCCCTGTAGACTCAACTATCCCGTCTATTTGTTTGTGAAGTTAGCGGCATCGAACGCTGGTTCTGGTGTAACCACCAGTAGAAAAACCGCTCTTTGGCAGATACTGCTCTGTCGCGGGCAGAAATCGCTCTGCTGAACCGTAGGAGCTCCTCATGGCTGCGAGCGACGTCCGGCTCGTATTGAAGTTGCCTCTCGACTGTTCGACGTGCGACGTGGAAGATGATAGGGCAGCCTTCCCTATCTTGTATCAGGCCTTTAGCGTCCAAATAAAGGAAAGCTTCAGGCGGAATGAAGCCGTTAAGACGTACCCGTTCATGGTACATTTCATTTGGGTAGTAAGCCCCAAAGATCAGACTGTTGGTTGAAGCCATGCCTCGAGCAGTGTGACTTCGTATCAACTTGATAATAAAATTATCTATCCTTATAAAGTTCGCCTCGTTGTACAGAACCTAGTTGGGGTAGAATTTCTTGTACTGGGATTCTGGTGTTCGATATAAACGGAGGCAGGCCCGAAGACACTGCCTCTCGAACACCCTCATCTTTTCCATCTGGGAAGGACTCACGTTGAACCACACAGGACAACCATACACCATAATTGGCCGGATGAGGGCCATGTAGCAGATGACCTTCACTCTGGTGCAAAGTTGACTGCTGTAAAACAGTCCTCTTGCCATAGCGAAGGCCTTCTTAGCCCTGGTCAGAGCTGTATCTATGTGGATACCACCATACAGATACTGGTCCAACCAGATGCCTAGGTATCTGAGTACACTTTTTACAGATAATGGTCGTCCTTGTGGGTCAACTATGCCGAACTTGCGCCAGTTCATTTTCGTGTCCCTTGAGGCCCTGGACAGCGGGGTTCTGAAAAGGATAGTTTCACACTTCTGGTAGTTGATTTTCAACTTCCAGTCGTCGCAAAATCGTTGAATTGTATCGAAGTCGCGTTGCAACAAGACATTTATTACTTCTACCTTCGGACCTGATCCTTGTTGCAGCCCATTTTTTATATGGAACACTGTAGTCGAAATTTCGTTGCCATTTTTCACAACAAACTTCCTACCTGTGACCATGTAATAGATCATATATAGCAATGTTTTATTGATGCCGAGCCTGACCAACTTAAGGAAGAGACCTTCTAACCATACGATGTCGAACGCCTTCTCCATGTCGATCAGGCAGGCGCCTGTACACTGGGTCTTGTTTCTATTCCACTGTATGTCGGAAACCAATTTAGACGCGGCATGAATGGTGTCATGCCCCGCCCTGAAGCCAAATTGATTTTCCGGTATTATTTGTTTTACCTCAACCCATTCTTTGAGAGCTCTAATGACTATCTTCTCGAATACCTTGCTTATGCACGGAAGAAGACTTATAGACCGAAGATTTGTCGGGATGGAAGTATCTTTGTCCCGTTTTGGAATTGGCTGTACCACAGCTGTTTTCCAATGCTTCGGGTAATATGCATTACTCAACGCATTGTTAAACAGTGTTGTGTATACATCCACCGCCTCAGAGGGTAGATGGCGCAGAACAATATTTGGTATCCCATCGATTCCCACTGACTTCTTATTCTTCAGTGAGTTGAAGATACCCTGGAGTTCATCTTTCGAAATAATGATGGAGTTGTTTCCATCGTCGGCGACGGCATTATTTGCCAGAAGATCGTCACTGAATCTGGTAAAACCAGGATTCTCGGAACGCCAATGACTTATATCGTTCCGAAGATAGAAATGGTTCAGCAAGGCTCTGTTCTCCAGATCGTGGTTCGGACTACGAGTCTCGTTGACCGTGTACACTTTCTGGAAAACAGCACCAATTGCATTAACCTTCTCCTGGGGATCTTCCACTACGAAGAAGTCGTTGTCAAGCACTGCCCCATCTGGATCGATGCCAACTGACGTAAGTAAGTTCGCGTTGTCTGTTGTTCTGTCAAGTCGAACGCACTGAATGTCATTATGATCTCTCCTCCGGAAGATTTGATTTACTTGCGGGTTCTCGGGTTGTTGGATCTTACAGCCCGAATCTTGTTGCCCCAATGCAAGCTTACAGCTAGGCTGTAATTTTGTTTTATTAACTGTTGGAGTACTTTGATCTGTGACTTCAGAGAGCGAATCTCTGTACTCTGTGGATCTGTAAACCTCCTGTACAAGAGTTTTAGCCTTGACAGGAGTCTGCTTTTTTGCACGTGAAGTGCGTCGATTTCAGAGTTCCGATAGATGTCTCCATAGTCGGTTTGTGACACCTTCGGAATCGTCCTGTCCATTGTACGTTTAATGACCTCGTCCATTTGTGTGAGGTACCTATCAACCCCAGTCGTTCACAGACCTCCGCGGAGAACACACGTGTTTCGGCTACACGAGCAAATCGGAATAGTGATTGATATAGAATCATAAGCAAGTGTTTTCAAAGTAAATCGGTAGCTCAAGTGGTAGAGCAGAAGTGCAGTGACCAGTGAGTCCCGGGTTCAAATCCCGGAAAGTAAAAAAAAAAAATTTCTTTTTTTAATTAAGACACGAACAAAGACAAAGTGTGAGTGAGAAAAGTGGAATGGAGAGTGACGAGCGTCCCGAGCTCAGTAAATCGGGTGATTTTAAGACACCGGTGGCCGGGACGTCAGGCCACCTTACAAGCGACGGTAGCATCCGCGTGGCTAGTCCCACGAGCTTGATTACTGAGGGGAAGAAGAGGAGAAAGAGGCTGCAGCCGCAGCCCAATCTCAACAAACGGAGGACGACGACGATGACGTCAGATGAAGAAGCGGTCGCACCGAACAAAGGCGGATCGGTAGCGACCAAAAAACCACCGCCAAAGGCAGCAGTAGGAACAACAACAAAATCAGCGTCGGCAACTGCTGACATCGACATAGAAGCCCTCCAATGTGAATCGGAGGGCAATGAATGCCGATACTCTTACAAGGGAAGCGATAATTCGTTTAGAGTATTGGCTACTTCAGACGCTGACGATGAGGAGGAGAACATAAGGGAGGAAGAGAGGAAACTTCGACATCTAGACGAAGAAAGGGCAAAGCTAGACGCCCACATAAAATTCCTCTATGACCAAGCCACTGCGAGGAAAGCTGCAGAGAAAGCAGTGAAGCAAAAAGAAGAGGAAAGGGAACTTCTTAAGCTGCAGCAAAAAAGGCAGCTAAAACAAAAAAAACAAGAGCTACAACAGCAAGAAGTACCCGAATCGCTGCCCTCAACATCAAGGGCAGCGCAACAGCTGCAGAAAAAACAACAACAGCAGCCAAAGCAGATACGGGCAGAATCACCGAAAACAGCTCGACAACAACTATTGGAGCAACAACAACGAAAGCAGCAAGCGCAGCAGAACCAGCAGAGCTAGGAGCAACAACGACAACAGAAACAACAGCAACCACAGCAGCAGAGACAACAGCAGCAGAAGCAACAGCAGCAGAAACAACAGCAGCAGAGACAACAGCAGCCACAGCAACAGCAGCAGAAGCCCAAGGTACGCTGTCCCCCAATCAACGTCTTTGGCATGGGGACCGATGAACTGGAGACACTTTGTGAGTTGGCCCTTAATAATAAAACGTATTATATTAAATATAAGACACCCCAGATTCACACCGTGCATTGCCTAACAATGGACGGTTTCAGATTTTTAAAAGAGAAGTTAGCGGCATCGAACGCTGACTTCTACACGTACACCCCCAGAGGAGAAAGGCCACAGACCTTGCTCCTCAAGGGCATTAATCCCTCGACTGACCCGAAGGTCCTCCTCAACAAGCTGCGCAAAGTTGAGAGCGACGAGGTCCAATTCGTAGGGGTTAAGCCTTTCATTACTGCGGCAGCGAAGGCGAAGAATAAGGCACTTCCCTTCTTCTTAATACAGGTATCCCATGACACCAAAATCGACAACCTACGGAAAATCCGTTTCGTAGGTGGTCTGAGTGTTAAATGGGACAAATTGAATAAGACTGGCCACGTACTTCAATGTGCGAGGTGCAGAAGGCTGGGGCACGTCGCGGAGAACTGCAACATGGAGTTCCGCTGCGCACGATGCACTTTCAGCCACAACAAAGGGGAATGCCCTTTGGGTACGGATGAAGTCGAGGATAAGACGCTCCTCAAATGTGTACTCTGCGGAGGAAATGGACACCCTGCAACCTATTTGGGGTGTCCACGAATCAAAGAACTCCGGCAGAGAGTAAAGGAAGTAAGGAACGATAAAAAGGTAGCTGCCAGGCCAGTGGCGCGAGCTATAGCTACTACTGTTACGCCGACAATCTCCTACGCCCAAATGGTGTCTGGCAGAGAACCGGCACAACGGACAGTGCCGAAGGTTGCCCCGGCTCCAATGGCCAGGCAACCCGAGGCAGAGCCCTCCATAAGGGACGTAATGTCCTCCATCCAGTCGATGCAAGCGCAGATGATTGCCTTGCAGAAAAGGTGGTCGAATTACAGACCAGTTTCTTAACACAGACGGCTAGAGTAGATTTCCTCTTCTCTCAGCTGCCTGTGAACCAACGCTCGCAGATATAATGGGCTCACGCGAGGTAAGAACCCTTAAGATCCTAGCAGTGAATGTAAATTCGCTGATAAGGATCGAACGAAAATTAACGCTCTCTAACTTGTTGCAAACCCACAATCCTGATGTGCTGATGGCTAGCGAAACTAAGCTTAACCAGACGCGCATACTCAGGTACAAAAATTACCATATAATCAGAAGAGATCGACCCCAATCCACTAGAGGTGGCGGGGTCGCCCTCTTGATTAAAAAGATCATTTGTCATAAGATCGTATATAGCAATGTGGTACGTAGATTTAGTGTGCTAGAAGCATCCATCGCACGCATCTCTCTCCAAGGTGGAAAGAAGTTGTTTGTGATCGCTGCTTATGCATCAGAACCTCAAAACCCACACTTTCTTTCGGAGCTCGAGGCTCTCTTCATTAGCCTATGCTTGAACTCGGAAGAAAGTTTTTATATCCTAGCCGGAGATTTGAACGCCAAACACGGTGAAAGGGGTAATAATGTTCCAAACAAGAGAGGAAACGCCCTCTTAGAGTGGATGGAACAGAACAATATCGAGTTCAGGTTGGATTTGCTTGCAACCGATAGACCATCCTTTCCTCGAAGCGGGTCCTATCTGGATGTGATGCTAATCGACAGACGACTGACGATACTTAACGTGGAGCGACGCACGAGGAACTGTTTAACTACGGTCGAGTATGACAGTGATCACTGTGGTCTCGCCGCGGTAATACAGCTCCCGAACGAGCTGGAGGAACTAGAGGAATATGTCCAAACGCATCCTTATAATTATAATAAGGTGCGCTGGCCACGTTTTTCTAGAGCCTTATCCACAGAAATAAGTTCGACTGTGATCAATCCTCCTACAAACAGAAACCTTACGAACGAAGAGGTTGACAGGTACCTCACACAAATGGACGAGGTCATTAAACGTACAATGGACAGGACGATTCCGAAGGTGTCACAAACCGACTATGGCGACATCTATCGGAACTCTGAAATCGACGCACTTCACGTGCAAAAAAGTAGACTCCTGTTAAGGCTAAAACTCTTGTACAGGCGGTTTACAGATCCACAGAGTACAGAGATTCGCTCTCTGAAGTCACAGATCAAAGTACTCCAACAGTTAATAAAACAAAATTACAGCCTAGCTGTAAGCTTGCATTGGGGCAACAAGATTCGGGCTGTAAGATCCAACAACCCGAGCATGTTCCCGCAAGTAAATCAAATCTTCCGGAGGAGAGATCATAATGACATTCAGTGCGTTCGACTTGACAGAACAACAGACAACGCGAACTTACTTACGTCAGTTGGCATCGATCCAGATGGGGCAGTGCTTGACAACGACTTCTTCGTAGTGGAAGATCCCCAGGAGAAGGTTAATGCAATTGGTGCTGTTTTCCAGAAAGTGTACACGGTCAACGAGACTCGTAGTCCGAACCACGATCTGGAGAACAGAGCCTTGCTGAACCATTTCTATCTTCGGAACGATATAAGTCATTGGCGTTCCGAGAATCCTGGTTTTACCAGATTCAGTGACGATCTTCTGGCAAATAATGCCGTCGCCGACGATGGAAACAACTCTATCCTTATTTCGAAAGATGAACTCCAGGGTATCTTCAACTCACTGAAGAATAAGAAGTCAGTGGGAATTGATGGGATACCAAATATTGTCCTGCGCCATCTACCCTCTGAGGCGGTGGATGTATACACAAGTCGAGAGGCAACTCCAATACGAGCCGGACGTTGCTCGCAGCCATGAGGAACTCCTACGGTTCAGTAGAGCGATTTCTGCCCGCGACAGAGCAGTTTCTGCCAAAGAACGGCTGTTTTTACTGGTGGTTACACCAGAACCAGCGTTCGATGCCGCTAACTTTTCAAACAAATAGACGGGGTAGTTGAGTCCAACGGGCCAACTCACATAGGTTAAGGTAGTTCTTAAGCATTTAAAAAAAAAAAAAAAAAACAAAAAAAAAACAAACAAAAAATAATTAAAAAAAATACAAAAAAATTAAAAAATGAAAAAAAAGGTGCATCACGGCGTATTAAATATATATGTAAAGCATATAAATAACACATACGCCCTGGTGCACGTGTCCGTATAGTGTTTACGGACATAGTTAAGTTTAATATAAGTAGACTTAAGTATTAGGTTAGTTTAATTTGTATATAGTTATAAGTTTTAGTTTAGTTTTAGGTAGTATAGTTTTAGGATGTAGTTCTTAAAGTAGGTTAAGAAGTAAAAATTAATTTCGAATTTCAAGTTTTTAAAAATTTTCTTGAGGGATTTAAAAAAAAATGTGTAATTAGTTTGTAAGCAAAGAATTAAAAATACAAGAGGCCGAAAGGCAAAAAGAAAAATATACTAGATTAGCTTAGAGTACTCGCGAAGAGTCAGTAGGTTACAATTAAGATCAATGGATTATATTATTAAGCTAGATTTAAGTATTTTTGTCTAGCATTTAAGTAATAATGAATGAATAATAAAAAATGCATTTAAATTCAAATTCAATTCCTATCAACCTCTTCGTTCGTAAGGTTTCTGTTTGTAGGAGGATTGATCACACTCGAACTTATTTCTCTGGATAAGGCTCTAGAAAAACGTGGCCAGCGCACCTTATTGTAATTATAAGGATGCGTTTGGACATATTCTTCTAGTTCCTCCAGCTCGTTCGGGAGCTGTATTACCGCGGCGAGACCACAGTGATCACTGTCATACTCGACCGTAGTTAAACAGTTCCTCGAGCGTCGCTCCACATTAAGTATCGTCAGTCGTCTGTCGATTAGCATCACATCCAGATAGGACCCACTTCGAGGAAAGGATGGTCTATCAGTTGCAAGCAAATCTAACCTGAACTCGATATTGTTCTGTTCCATCCACTCTAAGAGGGCGTTTCCTCTCTCATTTGGAACATTATTACCCCATTCACCGTGTTTGGCGTTCAAATCTCCGGCTAAAATATAGTAATTTTCTTCCGAGTTCAAGCGCAGGCTAGTGAAGAGAGCCTCGAGCTCCGAAAGAAAGTTAGGGTTTTGAGGCTCTGATGCATAAGCAGCGATCACAAACAGCTTCTTTCCACCTTGGAGACTAAATCTACGTACCACATTGCTATAAACGACCCTATGAAAAATGTTCTTTTTAATCAAGAGAGCGACCCCGCCACCTCGAGTGGATTGGGGTCGGTCTCTTCTAATTATGTGGTAATTTTTGTACCTGAGAATGCGCGTCTGGTTTAACTTAGTTTCGCTAGCCATCAGCACGTCAGGATTGTGGGTTTGCAACAAGTTTGAGAGCGTTAATTTTCGTTCAATCCTAATCAGCGAATTAACATTCACTGCTAGGATCTTAAGGGTTCTTACCTCGCGTGAGCCCTTTATATCTGCGAGCGTTGGTTCACAGGCAGCTTAGAGAAGAGGAAATCTACTCTAGCCGTCTGTGCAAGGAAGCTGGTCTGTAATTCGACCATCTGTTTCTGCAAGGCAATCATCTGCGCTTGCATCGACTGGATGGAGGACATTACGTCCCTTATGGAGGGCTCTGCCTCGGGTTGCCTGGCCATTGGAGCCGGGGCAACCTTCGGCACTGTCCGTTGTGCCGGTTCCCTGCCTGACACCATTTGGGCGTAGGAGATAGCCGGCGTAACAGTAGTAGCTACAGCACGGGCCAATGGCCTGGCTGCTACCTTTTTCTCGTTCCTAACCTCTTTTACTCTCTGCCGGAGTTCTTTGATTCGTGGACACCCCAAATAGGTTGCAGGGTGTCCATTTCCTCCGCAGAGTACACATTTGAGGAGCGCCTTATCCTCGACTTCATCCGTACCCAAAGGGCATTCCCCTTTATTGTGGCTGAAAGTGCATCGTGCGCAGCGGAACTCCATATTGCAGTTCTCCGCGACGTGCCCCAGCCTTCTACACCTCGCACATTGAAGTACGTGGTCAGTTTTGTTTAATCTCTCCCATTTTACACTTAGACCGCCTACGAAACGGATTTTTCGTAGGTTGTCAATTTTCGTGCCCTGGGATACCTGGACTAAGAAGAAGGGAAGTGCCTTCTTCTTCATGTACTCATATGTCCCGTGAAATTGTTGTCCGTCCAATTAGCGGAGTAAAAGAAAACCTCCAATCCCTCGCCAATGTGTGATGCCCCTGTTGCATTAGTCTGTACGAGAGCTTACCCGGTGGTAGGAATCGCGAAACAAGCGGTATTTATCCGTTGAGAAGCAAAAAAAAGACGGGGAAAAATTACATACCAAAGAGTTTGTAATCAGCCTTATCGGCGATTCCGGGGGAAATCTTATTCCCGATAGGGCTGAGTATCTTACAAAAACCCCTCTCGTAGAGAAAAAAAAAACATGAAAAGGTAAAAGTATGTGTATGAATGTTGTGTGGAAGACGGCGCCGGGGGAGGTTGATAGTGCTCTGGATGTGATTTCCTTTGAATGGATGGCGATCGGTGCTTCGGATAGTCCTTCCATGACATCGGGGCTCCAGCATAGCATATGATCGCCGAACCAGCACAGGCAAATAGCCTGTGGCGGATTTTCTTTTCGATTTTTTGTTTGAATTAGTATTCAGTGTGTGCGGTATCACACGAGGTTGGCGAGTGATCGGGGTCATCTGAGACCCGCTATTATGTTGTGCTGTGTAGGGGCCCATAGGGGGAAGTTCCATTGCCTTACGCAAGCCTATGGAATTTCTTTTAAAATCAATATGTTGACAAAATGACGAACTAGCGCTCTTCGTTGAATTTTCCCTTAACGATACATCGTTAATATAAATATGTATTCAAAAACTTCATTTAGTCTCAGGAATCACGATTAAATATCGTTTTGTTTGAGACAAAGTTAAAACATGTTTTTATTTTAACGTTTCTCAAAGTTACCCATTGTTTATTTGGCAATGAAATTTTAAATCGATATTTATGGCGCATTTTAGGGACAAATAACTCTATGCCAGAAGACAACACTTTTTGGCAAAACCTAGGAGACAAAAATAAACATTTGATACCGGACACTCACACAAGTTGCTCCGCATTGGTTGTCTGGTGCATCAACGCAATTTGCCTGCTGGGAAGGCGAGAGTCTCCTCAATGGATTTGCAACGATCTTTCCCGTCAACGATGTATGTTGCATCGAAAATCTCTGTAGAACAAATGTCTATGTACCATGTATAACCATGTCTCTGATAAAACAACCGCATCATATTGGTGGTTTCGTTCCACGCCCCCAAAATTCTGATAATATAGAGAATAGGTTTTTACGGAGGTGAATTGCCCTCGCCGTGGATCATTGTAACTCCATTTTAAAAAAATTTTTTAACTCAAGTGCCCGAACCCAATTTGACGAATATACCACGGACGAGAAATCAGTTTCTGGCAAGATAAATTAAAAATGTATGGTTATGTCTGGAGTTGACTTAACAAATTTCGTGCATGTAATAATTTCGTGGAAATATAACTTTTCGCTACACTTTCGGATGGAACGTATTATTGCGAAAACTCTCGGTACCAACGGCATTGGGCAAAAATTATCATTAGAGTAGACACAATTTTTTTGATAGGAATAGTAGAGGTTGCATCATTTCTGCAAGCAACATTATTTCGATGCATTTCAGAGTATACGCGAAAATCGCTTAAATTTTTTGTTTCTACTTTCCCCCTTTCCTGTTGAGTTTAACTATTCTTTATAACAACATATTAAATACAAATTCAAAACTTTTTTCGAAATAGCTTATCACTTGCATTTATTCATTTTTCAACGAAAAATGAACATGGTCCTTCGAACCGGATATCAAAAAAGAATTAGTGTGCATACATATATTAAATTCGCAATATATTTAAAAAATACATACATCCATAAATAAGCGCGCCATACTTTACACACATGCATATAGGCGTCGCATCGCTCTAGAAGCAGGCCTTGGAAATTTACAGTTTCAATTATGCAGAAACGTGTGATTTAACTGGTAGTGCCTTTTTGACGTTCACAAAACATTTGACTTCAAAATCAGATTTGCAGGCGACATAAAAATCTTTATAAAGGTAAAATGCGAGACCTCGTACGCTAAACAGTAATATGTCAGCGATCATAATATTATACGTAATAGTGCGCGGAATGCAATTAAACGCAGTTTACTGGCAAGTAGAAAAGCCGAACAGCAACTCTACAATAATTTTTCGTTTTTTGGAGCAACAGTATCTTTTATACAGCGACACGTTTAGTAGTAGTAGTAGTAGTACGTTTATTCATTCATTAATTTTTTCTTACAATAACAATATTTGCAAAGCGAACTGCTAATCTGCAGGTGGTTAAGTTGGTGGTTTGAGTTAAAAAAATTTTACTTTAAAAGATTTTAAGACAAATTCAAGAATTCAAGAATAAGACAGAGTACAATTGTAGTATAAATTCGCTTCTTTTAAAATTTGGAATACATTTTAGTGATTGATAGTTTTGGAACAACATATCGTAAACTCGATTTTCGTAGGTATTGTAAGTTCCGGGAGTTCAAACATTCCTTGAGATCGTCTTCTAGTGTTTATCGCATGTTGTATCGACTTCGTCATTAATGGCGGAAAGTGGACAACAGTCATATTTGTGGTAAATATATATTTATTGGTATATGCATCAGTTTATTAGTTGCGTTTGAATGAAAAAGATAGGTCCCAGTTTCGAGCCTTGTGGTACTGTATACTTGATTCTTTGTTCAGGCCTTCCTATGCACGATACTTTAACTTTGATCGTCGTGTTTGTTAAATAACTTTTTAACAAATTTGTCATTAGTCCTCTGAGGCCATATCTGTGCAGCCTATCTATACATTTTTCTGGCTCTAGACTGTCAAAAGGCTTACAAAAATTGATGAAGAGTACCAGGACATGATGGTTTTTGTTCTATGCGTTAATGGTGTTCATAAATACTCCTAGACCGATTGAGTACTCTTATATTTTTGAAACCATGTTGGTTGTTGTGTAGAATTTTGTTTGATTATAAAGTTATAAATGTGATTTGCGATTATATGATTATTTGCTTAATGCTTAATGGTCAAAGGTGTGAATACGTCGGTTTCTGTTGCTTGTTTGAAATATATGTATGCTTTCCCGTAGTTCCAAGCTTCTATATTTTCATTTCTTTCTGTTGTAAAGACTGTGCCTGATCCGAAAATTAGTTAGCGCATATGTTTACAATGTCTGGTAGTTCCATCTATGTGTTGATCTTTTATCGACCGACAGTTTCTCATTAATAATACTTCCTGTTTTCCTTAGGATTTAAAAAGATTTAGACAAGGCGACGCGCTGTCATGCGACTTCTTTAACATCATTCTTGAGGGGATCGTGCGTAACTCACACGTCAACACCAGAGGCACGATCTTCCACAAGTCCGTTCAACTGCTAGCTTATGCGGATGACATTGACGTGATTGGCCGAACTCGGCGAGCCATCAATGAGGCGTTTGCTAGCATCGAAGCGGAAGCGGCTAAAGTGGGACTGGTGGTAAACGAGGGAAAAACTAAGTATATGCTGTCATCGAAGAAGGACGCAGAACATCGACGTCTACATCTATCTCGGCTCCGCGGTGAATAGGGACAATAACATCAGTACCGAAATCAAGCGCAGAATCACTCTTGCCAATCGCTGTTTCTTTGGGCTTAAGAGGCAATTGAGTAATAAAACCACAAACTGTATGGGCTGTACGGCGGCATGAACCTAGTCAAGCGTCTACGGATACAACGCTTAAGGTGGCTAGGCCGTGTAGAGCGGATGGACAGCACTGCTCCGGCCTGAAGAGTCTTCGCATCCGAACAACGCAACAGAGGACGTCCTAGACTGAGATGGCGCAAACAAGTGGAAAAGAACCTCAACCAACTTGGAGTGCGCAACTGGAAGCAGCTGGAGAGGCATGTTGGTTGTGGCTCAGGTCCACCCCGGACTGTAGCGCCATCCGAGGAAGAAGAAGAAGAAGTTTTCCTTAGGTCGTTGCTTTAGTAAGTCGAATGTATTATTTCTGTAATATGTATATTCCTTATGATATGAGACACTCAGCGGGTTATTCTCCCACCTCCTATAGAGCTCATCTCATTTTTGCACATTGAGATTATTTCTGATGTAATCAAAGCCTTATGTTTCCGCGTTCTTTTGAATATGTTTGTTTCGCAACGGAATGTATGTTGTTCATTTCTTGTACGAAATTATTGTTTATCTTTTCAGCATGTCTTGCCAGCTGGTTACTTCTATAAGTTTGTTCGCTTTTTCTGATTTATTTGTTTTTAATTGCTTCCATCAGTTGTATTTATTTTGTGTGGGCATTTGTTGCGTACATAACAGCGTAACGGTCAGAAAGGTCGGTTTTAACTACTGCCAAGAGTATTTCCATCTTACTGAGATTAACGTAAATAATATATCGATATGGTTGCTTTATGACACATGAAATTCCTTTTGAAGTTTACATAAATAATTACATCGTCATACAGCGGAAAAAAATACGCAAACTGAAATAATACGGGAGACCACATTTTTCTGAAAACTTGAAATATTTTCTATCTATGATGGAAAAATAAAAATTCACTTTTTTGCACTTTGGCAGAACGAGTCACATAAGTGGAGCATTTTCGGGCATTTTTTCTGCATTTTTTTTTAATTTTTCGACGATTTCCCTTCTAATGCATGTATTGCGCCAATGCCATGAACATGTCTTAGGTCGTTATTAGTTTTCATTATTGCTAAAAGTAATATTTTGGTTGTGAAAGTGTTGCAGTATTTTCGTTCGGCGACCAATGAAGATGAATTTCATCAAATGCTGGTATCATCTGATCTCTGGTTGACATATTTTAGACCTGAACCGAAAATAAAAGATTCACTTCCACTTAGGAGTGAAGCACAAGCCTTATTACACTATATTCCGACTTTAAAATTTTTTACAACGAAAGTGTCTTAGTAAATAGTAAAGAATTTAATTTTTCTACATGGGCATGGATTCCAGCTTTGCTTTGAACCTACATTTATTGTCGCAAATTATTATTAACTACATATTTATGCAATTGTTTGTTTGCAGTACGATCTTATGGTACTGATACCATATTCCAAATCTCATCAAGATCTGTCCAGAGATTTAAACGTTACAGATTTATTTCCGCGTTCCCAACACAAGGGCACCACTGTGTGGCGTTTGGCGATGTGACGGATTCAGTGTTTGTTTTAATTTCTCTTACAGAAATTTCGCGCCTCAGTTTTATTTTGTTGTCTTAGTTTTAAGGTTTGCCAAGCTGACTACTATCGTTGACTTATTCTGGTTCTTTTTATTTGTCCTGTATATATACGCAGTGAAGCTTGCCGTTCGCATTCTTTTTGATTGGGGTGGGGGTATCCCATCTACCACTTTGGCTGCTGATTGACTCTCCGTAAGTTCTTTCCTCCTTTTTTAACAATGTCATATTCCAATAGAATTCCTATAGAATACAAAATGGGGGATAATAAGAACTGGTACAGCTACAAAAAACTAACCTTTAATTCTAGTTCCACAAAAAATGGATGGTCTTTGTTTTAAGGAAAGAAGTCTCTGCCTTCTATATTGTTTTTTTGTCACGATTGTTTTAATAAAATTTATATGTTTACTTTTAATTAACTCAACAAATCACTTACTAAACTATCACTAACGCAACCGAGGAACAGGAAGCTGAAAGACAACAAGATGATGAATGGTATAGCATTGCTAATTTCAAACGTGCTGCAAATACCCTGAACAACACCAACTCAAAGCCAGCTAATATTCTTCTTTCGACTCGTGCCGACATCAAGCTCCGACCAATGGATTTGCCGCATTTCCATGGTGATGCGAAAGATTGGCGACCTTTTCGTGTCGCTTTCACATCATTTAATCACAAGGAAACAAATTTTCAGGTGCACTTAAGCTACATTATTTGCGCAGCTGCCTTCCGATAACCAATGAAAATAACATCGAAGCCTGGGAATTATTAAGAAGACGCTATGATGTTGAACGCGTCATCGTCGATTCTTATTTTCGAGCTCTCTTTTCGATCAAAGTGCAAGTCGAATCTTCAGCTGGGCCCTCCTCGATAGTACCCAAGATCGTTATCATATTGGAATTCAGGAATATTTTATCAAAAACATAACTTTCAATTTTAATTATTATTTTCTTTATTTAAAACAACTTCGCACAGCCGATCAGATCCGCACTCTTCGCGCAGCAAAAAAAACAATGAATAGAAATATCAAAACTACAAAGAAACTCAAACCGATCAGTTTACTTGGAAAAACAAAATTTTGTTGCCCGACTCAAGTCCAGGAAATACTCGAACCAATTCCAAGTACTGTGTAGATCAATGTTGCTTTTGCTTTTCACAGGAATTTCACAATTTGGTAGTTATTTGTTTTTGTCGGTTATGATGAAATTCCTGTGTATAGAACACACCTCCTCAAAAGAAACATTGATAAAAAAAAAATAAAAATAAAAGCACCATTATTTAAAAATTCAAATGCATGTATGTACATTTAACTTAAATCTGATATGCTGTGCTCTCTGAGAAAAAAAATATAATTTCTTGTTCCAACATTTGTTGCAAGGATTGGGGAAAACCCATAAAAAATACAATCAGACCAATATAGATTAAATATTTATGCAAAAATAATATTAAAGTAGGTCAAAAGTATAAATTAAACATTAATTCATTCTTTTCAAACATTTCAAGATTTTAGGTAGTGAACAATTCAAATAGATACAAGTTATTTATTCGTCATGCGTCGCTGTCTACTATTTCCGTCAGCTTCATCAATAAGACCCATTTCTCTTCTCAAGGCGATGAATCTGGGTGAAGGCAAGCTTTTTGTAAACAAATCGGCCAATTGTTTATCTGTTGAAATATACTCGAGACAAATTATTTTCTTTTCAATTTTCTTTCAAGTCCATTCGTGAAAACTGGACTTGAGGGATTACTTGCAATGCTAATGCAACTCTGATTATCTTCAAAAATCTTAATTGGCTTATTAGTTTCAACTTTGATACTCCTCGTTAAAGATCTAAGCCATAAAGCTTCTCTTACAGCCTCGAATAGTGCCATATATTCTGCTTCAGTAGATGATGGTGCCACTGAATTTTGTTTCCTAGTATTCCAACTAATAACACAAGATTCCGAGCATAGGTCAAGTTGACATACAGCCTCCCAGTGGCGCCCCCTGGATAGCCATCACAGCATCCGTTGTGTGGTGCACCAATGTATGCAGCGACTGGCCTACCAGTCTGTAGGTTGTGCGTGAGGCTAACTCCCTCACCACACAAAAATGACCGAGTTCAGCAACAACAACTTATGGACGGATCCAATGTTGACGACCCCGGCAAACGAACAAAGGACAATGATTTTCGGTTCTGCACGTGAAGTGTGAGGTCCCTTAACAGATCACGTGCAGCCGAACAACTTGCGGAGGCCCTTGACTACTACAAAGCAGATATCACCGCCATCCAGGAAGTGCGGTGGGGTGGGCCGGGCAGAAAGAAGATGAAGAACTGCGACATTTACTACAGCGACTGCTTCAGGGAGAGAAGGCAGCGCCTATTCAGATGCGGATTTGTTGTTCGAGGCAGACTTAGGCAAAAAGTCATAAGCTACGATCCCGTAAGCGAACGCCACATGACAATCCGCATTAAGGCTAAATTCGGATATGGACGGATCCAATGTTGACGACCCCGGCAAACGAACAAAGGACAATGATTTTCGGTTCTGTTCTTCAATCCGCATTAAGGCTGAATTCGGGAACTTCAGCCTGATATGCGCTCACGCCCCGACAGAAGAGAAGGATGACAACAGCAAGGATGAGTTCTATGATCTCCTAGAAAGAACATACGATCGATGCCCCAGCTATGACAGCAAGATCGTTCTAGGAGATTTCAATGCTCAGCTGGGGAAAGAGGACATCTTTGCTGGCGTCATCGGGAAACACAGCCTGCACGACACGACTTCCGGAAACGGACTCAGGCTGCTGGACTTCGCCGCGGGGCGGAACCTCTCTGTGAGCAGTACGCGGTTCCCACATCGCAACATCCATAAAGGAACCTGGCGATCCCCTGATCAATCAACCGTCAACCAGATTGATCACGTTGCGATCGACGTCAGACACTCCTCCAACATTCTCGATGTCCGAACATTCCGAGGCGCTAACATTGACTCGGATCATCACCTTGCTGTAGCCAAGGTAAGAACCCGGATATCGAGAGAACAACGGAGTCAATATAGGCCGAAACGGTTTGCCGTCGGAAAGCTACAATCGGAACAGGTCGCTGGGATGTTTGCCGACCGAGTCTCCCTGAAACTCTCCCAAAGTTCGACGCTGCCTGCACTAACAATAGAAGAAGAATGGAAACGTTGTCAAAAAGCCATCAAAGAAGCTGCCACTGATGTGCTGGGTTTCACGCCACCACCTAGAAGGAACCCATGGTTTGACGACGAGTGCAGGCAGGCACATGCAGCCAAACAGGAGGCCTACCAGGCAACGCTGCATCAGACAACGAGAGCTGTTCGTGAGCTCTACGAACAGAAAAGAAGGGAAGAGAACCGGCTTCTCAGAAGGAAAAAGAGAGAGCATGAGAAGCGCGCGGTCGAAGAGATGGAGAGATGTTATGGTAGGAATGAAGTCCGAAAGTTTTACCGAAAGGTGAAACAGCTATCCGGTGGATACAGGGTTCGGACCGAAGCCTGCCGGGACCAAAACGGAAACCTAGTAGTACAGTCGCAATCGATTCTGAGAATCTGGAAAGATCATTTCTGCAGACTCTTAAACGGCGATGACGGCCCAAATCCCGCTGTTAGGCAGAATGTTCCACTTAATTTGGACGATGATGAACAAGAATTCCGTCCCCCCGACCTCGACGAGGTCAAGATAGCAATATCGAGACTGAAGTCAAATAAAGCTGCTGGAGCGGATGGACTGTCCGCAGAACTGTTCAAAGCGGCTGGGGATGACCTGGTTGGGCGCATGCACCAGCTCATCTGTAAGATATGGTCGGAGGAAAGCATGCCCGATGAGTGGAATCTCAGCGTCGTCTGTCCGGTCCACAAGAAAGGAGACCCCTTCGACTGCGCCAACTATCGAGGGATAAGTCTCCTTAACATCGCATACAAGATCCTCTCTGCCGTATTGTGTGAACGCCTGAAACCGTTTGTCAACAACCTGATTGGTCCTTATCAGTGTGGTTTCAGGCCAGGGAAGTCCACCATCGACCAAATCTTCACACTACGGCAGATCCTGGAAAAGACCCAAGAAATGCAAATCGACACTCACCACCTATTCGTCGATTTCAAGGCCGCGTATGACAGTGTGCATAGAGACGAGCTATACAGTGCCATGTCTAGTTTTGACATTCCTACCAAACTCGTCAGATTGTGTAGGATGACGATTGAGAACTCTCGCTGCTCCGTCAAGGTCGGGAACGAACTCACCGAGACCTTCAATGTCAAAAAAGGTTTTAGACAAGGCGACGCACTGTCATGTGACTTTTTTAACATCATCCTGGAGAAGATCGTGCGTAACTCACAGGTCAACACCAGAGGTACGATCTTCCAAAAGTCAGCTCAATTGCTAGCTTACGCCGACGACATTGACGTGATTGGTCGAACACAGCGAGCCGTCAATGATGCGTTTGCTGGCATTGAAGCGGAAGCGGCTAAAATGGGTCTGGTGGTAAATGAGGGCAAAACGAAGTACATGCTGTCATCAAGGAAGGACACACAACATCGGCGTCTCGGACAGAGCGTCACACTAAGCAGCAGAAACTTCGAGGTAGTCAAGGACTTCGTCTACCTCGGCTCCGCAGTAAACAGGGACAATAACACCAGTACCGAAATCAAACGCAGAATCACTCTTGCCAATCGCTGTTTCTTTGGGCTCAAGAGGCAATTGAGTAATAAAGCCCTCTCTCGAAAGACCAAGCTTGCTTTATATAACACCTTAATCATCCCAGTCCTACTTTATGGCGCGGAAACTTGGACACTACTAAAAGCGGATGTGGATGCCCTTGGTCTCTTCGGGAGAAAAGTTCTGCGTGCGATTTTTGGTCCTGTTTGCGTTGATGGCATCTGGAGGAGAAGATTCAACTAGCTCATACAGTTCTGTACAGCGGCATGAGCCTAGTCAAGCGTCTACGGATACAACGCTTAAGATGGCTAGGCCATGTAGAGCGTATGGACACCACTGCTCCGGCCCGAAAAGTCATCGAATCTGAGCCATTGGGACAACGCAACAGAGGACGGCCCAGAATAAGGTGGCGCACACAAGTGGAGAAGGACCTCAACCAACTTGGAGTGCGCAACTGGCGGCAGCTGGCGAAAGATCGTGCTGGCTGAAGAGGCATGTTGGTTGAGGCCCAGGTCCACCCCGGACTGTAGCGCCACAAGAAGGAGAAGAACACAAGATTCAAGCAACTTAAATATGTAACCAGTAGTACTTCTTCTGTCATTTTCGCTTCCTGACCAATCGGAGTCCACATATCCAACAATAATATTTTGATAGTTAGAGTTCTTAACAAAATTTAATTTTAAATAAATAGTTCCTTTCAAATATCTTAAAACTCGTTTTAAAGATAACCATAACTCTTTATGGTATATCTAATCAAGATATTTATAGATGTGCTTAAATCGGGTCGTGTACATAACATTACATACATCAAACAGCCGATTAAATTTCTGCAAGGTGCATTATATCGTTCTTTCGAACTCAACGCTTCATAATTAATTTTACTTGGAAGTGGACTGTTTACTGGGTTACAATCATACATATTAAATCTTTTTAATATATTGATTATATAAGCAGACTGACTAAGCTCTAACTCATCAGATTTCCTTTCTATTTTAATACCTATAAAATGACGAATTTCAAATAAATCAGTCATTCTAAATTTAGTCTTTAAGTAAGATTTTAAATTTTTCACTGTGGTAATGCTTTCAGTAGCTATTACTAAATCGTCAACATACAATAACAGATATATATTTTTTGGAAATATCCCCTTTATCGAGAATGTATAAACAACGATCTATGGATGAGTTTTCAAAACCGATTTCTTTCAAAACGTGCTCAAAAACCTCAAACCAGCATCTTGCAGCTTGCTTAAGTCCGTAATTTGCTTTTTTTAGTTTACAGACCTTACCATTTTCATATGGTATTCCTTGAGAAATCTTTATATAGATATCTTCTCTCAGTATACCATTTAGGAATGCAGTTTTTACATCCATATGGTGAACTTTTAAGCCAAACTGATCTTCACTTGATAAAATAAATCTAAAACTTGAAATTCGAGCTACTGGTGCAAACATTCATTAATAAATGCATGTGCATTCATTAAACAGCTATTTAGAAACTTATACGATTTTTGAGGTTTCCTCATTAACCTCTCACTTCTCCTTACATCGGAACTATCTTCATTTGAGATATCATAAGTTAATTGATCTTTAATATTTCCATTGATATCTTGAACTTCAGAAGATGTTTCATTATAAGGCTGCTTATCTGATTTTAAAATATCAAATTTTCTTTCCGTACTCTCATTCGGGAAATTGAACCTTGCACAATCCTTACTCTCATTCGGGATATAAAGTTGACCACTTTCCGTACTTTTGTTCGGGAAATCATTCTGGCCAATACCCCTACTTTCATTCGGGATATTCAAATTATCACTTTCCCTACTCTCATTCGGGAAATCATACTGGCCACTACCCCTACTTTCATTCGGGATATTCAAATGATCACTTTCTGTGCTTTCTTTTACAATTTTGAAGTATTCTACAGCAGTCCTAAAATTTTTCTTATTAGTCTCATCGACAAACACATCTCTTGCCAAAATGATTTTTTACACTCCGCATCCCATATTTTAAAACCATTCGGTTCATAATCAACCAGCATACCCTTTTTTTTTTATTTTTCATAAAATTTTCGTTTTCTGATTTTATTATGTATGTATACTGTTGAACACCTTTAAATATTTCAAACATGGCTTTCTTTTATGCCACATTTCATATGGAGTCTTTCCACTTTCTTTTAATGCCTTACAAGGAGTTCTATTGATTAAATAGGTAGCTGTCAACACAGCTTCACCCCAGAAATTTTTGTTTAATTTAGCTCCATGAACCATCGAACATGCCTTTTCTGTTATGGTTCTAATCATTCGCTCAGAGACGCTATTTAATTGTGGAGTATACGGTAAATGGTAACTAACTCCTTTTTCAGCACAATATGCTTTAATTTCGTTTGACAAATATTCTCGCCCATTATCTATATATAAATTAACAACATTCAAGTTAAAATGGGCTTCACTTTTAGCAAGAAAATCTTTGAATACATAAAATACGTCAGTTTTATATGTTATCAGATAGGTAACACAATAATGGGTAAACTCATCAACAAAAATTACACAGTAATTCTTTCCATCGATAGTCGAAGGAGTAATTGGACCACAAACATCAGAATGAACAATGAACAATGGCCTTTGAATATAGTCTTTATTTTTAAATTTTTCAAATGGAAGTCTAGATTGTTTTTCTTTCATACAAGCTTCACATGTATCTTCAGTTAGCTGTACATTCTTTATCAGCTCGCTATTTACGAACATATTTCCTCGTTTCATTTCTAAAAACTTTCCTCTCATGCCACAATTGATATTCCTTAATATGTTTCATATTCAACGTATTAGTTCTATAACATATCTTAAATTCAATAATTGGAACATTATACTCACATATACCATTAAGGATTTCATAACCATTCTTGGTGACCTTTACACCTCCTGGATTAAATTCAACGGTTATTCCTTTATCTTGCATTCTTTTGACAGAAATTAAGTGTGTGGGATATCCTTGCTATACAACACATCTTCCAAGGTTATGTTGTCCCGGGATTCATTTTTAAGTCTCATTATGCCTTTTGCGGTGGCATAAATAAATTCATTAGATTTTGCCACTGATATTTTAATTGGTGCGCTTAGGTTTATATATTAAGTAAATAACTCCATATCGTTGATCATATGGTCAGATGCCCCTGAGTCCAAAATAAAAGAAACATCACTTTTGTTTTCCTTAACAGCGCGTTTTATCGTAAATGCAAAACTTGATTGAACTGTTCCGACTTGGGCTTGTTTTCCACTATCACTTTCTTTATAATTATTTACACATTTCTTAAAAATATAACAATATAACAACTTTCAATTTTAATTATTTTATTTAAAACAATTTCGCACAGCCGATCAGATCCGCACTCTTCGCGCAGCAAAACAACAATGAATAGAAATATCAAAACTACAAAGAAACTCAAACCGATCAGTTTACTTGGAAAAACAAAATTTTGTTGCCCGACTCAGGTCCAGGAAATCCTCGAACCAATTCCAAGTACTGAGTAGATCAATGTTGTTTTTGCTTTTCACAGGAATTTACAATTTTGTAGTTATTTGTTTTTGTCGGTTATGATGAAATTCCTGTGTATCCAACATATCAATAGTTAAAATCACTTGGAGAGATCGGCCACCTTGTCTACATTTTCAAGTTATGAGCTTTGTTGCTAGCTGTTTTCCATCATTTGCGCAGACCGTTAAGAACATAAATGCCTTTGAGTACAGAGATAAAATCCCTACAACCGCAAAGAAAATAATAGAGCGGTGTCTATGACATAATGGACAGCGTAGACACGATCCAGGATGCTATTGATTTAGCTATGCAAGTGCGAGAAATTCATAAATACGGTAACTTTCAATTTTGCAATTGGTTGTTAAATTCAAAGAAGTTTATTGTAGGCCTGGAAGATCAAAAAACTTTTGCAAGGCGGGGTGAACAGTCAACCCAATTGTGGAAGCCGACAAGGTGCTAGGAATGTGGTGGAGAACCATGGATGACACACTCACTTTCAACCTGAAGTATATTAAAGCCACGAAAGAAATATTAATTGGAGACATTCTGTCAACGAAAAGACATCTGTTCAGGGGACTGATGCCAATTTTCAAACCACTGGCTTTCTTCACTATACAAATAAAAACGCTTCTCCTAGATATCTGGCGTTGTGAAATTGGTTGGGAAGAGACTGTTCCACAAGAACTTATAAACTTGTGGCACAAGTGGCGATCGGCTCTCAAGATTGTTGAAAACGTTCAAATTCTGCAGTGTTATTTTTCTGCTACAAAAGGTTATCGAGACAAGCTTGAGGTCCATGTTTTCGTCAATGCTGGTGCTGCTGCTAATGCAGCAATGGCATACTTGAGACTCGTATATGGTGGTATAGTGAAGTTTGCGCTCGTATGTGCAAGAACAAAGGTGGCGCCACTTCGGCCTGTTTCCTCGACTTGGGAATACTGTAATCAAAGCTGGAAAAACGGTTAAGTTCATTTTAAGCAATTTTGTAACCTACGACCAAGACCTTAAGTCAGAATTTGACGGAGAGCACAGAGGTAAATATATACCAAAAACAGATATTTTTTGGAAACAAAGCCGAGAATAAATAAAAATAAGGCTTAAAATGTGAAATAATTGTAATGAATTCCTTGTTCTTCTTCTTCTTCTTCTTGCGGCGCTACAGTCTGGGGTGGACCTGGGCCTCAACTAACATGCCTCTCCAGCTATCACTGTCTTTCGCCAGCTGCCGCCAGTTGCTCACTCCAAGGTGGTTGAGGTCCTTCTCCACTTGTGTGCGCCACCTTATCCTGGGCCGTCCTGTGTACAACCCATACAGTTCGTGGTTGAATCTTCTCCTCCAGAAACCATCAACGCAAATAATCGTTCGCAGAACTTTTCTCTCGAAGAGACCAAGGGCATCCGTGTTCTAGCTTCACAGATATTTTGATCATTTTAGCTACAGTAGGTCATTTTTATTTCCAAATTTGGACACATATTTTTTTCTCAATTGGCAGCCATGACTTCAATGTCCTCTGTAATGACTAACAATTCTCTAGAGAACTACTAAACAATTCGGTTGCCATAATAAAAGTAAGAGTTTATTTATCTAAAGCTATGACAACTGGAAATTGATTACTGTAATAAAATGTTTATACGACTGACAAGGTCGCCATATCCCTCCTATATTTTTTAGCTTAAGTTTCAACCCTGGATTTCTCCGCTCCGTGTTATTCTCCAAGACGTCTTTAGATTCTTCCAGCGAGGGATCAGCCATGCTTCCATTGGTATTTGTTCCTTCCATCCCTGTTTGAGAAAAAACTGGTATCTTCTTTACATGGCTTAAGTTTCTCCCAAAAGTTCTTCCGTCATCTTCTTGTACCACTGCTTCAGTTTATTTTGTCCAAGTCTCTTGCCTCTGAGTCTAAAATAGTTTTATTTACATATGTCTTGTATAGAAGGAATTTTATCTCTAATTGATCTATCAAACAGCAGTTCTAAAGGTTACGTTCCCGTTATACTATGTGATGGCACGTTATATATTAAAGTAAATTTCCGCATTTCTTTTTCATAGCCTGCTCGCTTTCCGTGGGCTATTTGTAGTCGCTTTAAAATCGATCTATTCATGATTTAACTTTACCATTACCTCCAGTAAGGAGGCGAGGTAATCAAATCAAAGTTGTTACTGTCACAAAAACCCTTAAATTCACCACTCACAAACTGCCGACCATTATCAGCTTTTTTACATATAACTGCAGTTTTTATTTCATTACTGTATCCCCTGGATGACCTTCATGTCCCAACTCCAATACTGTCGTCCGTAACGGTCTTGGTATGACAAGTCTGGAACAACGAAGAAGTTTCCCAGGGTGCATAGTTCTAATTTAAACGGAAATAACTTATTTTTAACACTTGCTGTCCAATCGTCTCTCTTGATATTTTCTACCACTTAACTCTTTTTTTTCAGTCTGGGAGTGTCACCTTTCTAATGCAGACAGGCTCTTGCTAGCAAAATAAATTACTTCATGACATCTTTCATGAAATTGTGAAACGACTGCTTCTAATGCAACAGGACTGGCATCAGCAACTAATCGCGTACGCTTCTTAGGGTTAACATAAGCCAGAGTCGGATTTTTTCGCTACGGAGTCTTCTAGGCGCTTGAACGCATCTTGGTGTTTTTTACCCCAGGTGAATGGAATATCTATTTTAATAAGCTGCCATAACGGTTCTGTAGTGTCTGGAATAAACTTTCCTAAATAAGTAACAAGACTAAAAACAAAAATCGTGCTTTCTCCTTCGTGTTTGGAGACCAAAATTCCAAGATCATTCTGCTTGTAACTTCGTCGGGATCTGAACTAATTCCACTTGTGGCTAATACAACTTAAACTCATGTACTTTCCAGCTGCACTTGTCCTTTGAGGATGTCATACTGTCCTCAATTCCCTGTCATGTTTCACCTCAGTGACTTCAAAAACAATTATATCGTCCATGTAATTCAATGCATTTTGACAAGGGGCTAAGATATTTTCAATTGTCTTTTGGAATATTTCTGTTCCTGAATTCACAGCGAACAACAACCGGTTGTATTGAAACAGTCGTTTATGGGTAATGCATATTATAATTCCGCGGCTGTCTTTGGCTAGCTCTAGTTGGTGATATGCGTTCTTATGATCTAAACAGCACAAATACTGAGCACCCTTCAGTTTGATCAAAATCATATCAAACATAGGAAGTTGATAATTTTCTCTTCATATACCCGCGTTTGCTCAGCGCCTGTCTACGCATAAACGAATATTTCCATCTTCCTTGAATACTAACACTATAAGTGAGATCAAAGGACTTGGACCGTTAACAGGTTCGATGATATCCTTTTCTACTGCTTCATTGAGTTTACGTGCTACATTTTCTTCCAAAACCGTTGGAATGCGACGTAAGGGTTGCTGGACCGGTTCCATTAACTTATATATGGTCAACTGTAGTTGTATTCACTTTGTCTTCGGAAAAAGACGTTTATCTTCCGCTCGATTTACGCTCAATCTCAATTTAAGAACTCTCAATTAGAGCACAATGTTACGCCCCACAAGGGCCTGTGTATCGTTCTTGATAACACAGAATGAAACCATGGATTTTTTACGGTAGTCAACGCATATGGGAGTTTGAAAAACAGTTCTTATTTCAATCATCTATTTAGCTGCGTACGCTCTGAACTAATTTTCTGATTCTGTTCTGACATTAATCAATGCTGAGGTTTTGGGTAGATTTCCCCAGTTTTCTTTCCCTGTCAAATTGAAACATGAACCTGAGTCGATTAGCATTAAAAATTTGTAGTTTCCGAAGAAATAGATTATGTGAAGGTGCTACGACTTCTGTGATTTGAAAACAGCAGTGCTCACTACAAGTACTACATGAGTTATATGCATCTACGAACCTAACCTTTGATGATCTAAACTTATTTCTCTTATAAATAGACTCTTTATCAAATGGGATCTTTCGCTTGTCAGATTGAGTTTTACATTTCTTACCAAAGTGCCCTGAAAACCCACATTTATTACATTTGCTATTTTTAGCTGGACACGAAATATTATTTGCAAGTGACTTAATCTTCCACATCTCTGACATTCGTCATCTTCGTTTGGACCCTTCCGTTTAAGAGCAGTTCGGATGCTATTAATACCACTTGGCAATAGAGCTGGAATCATCGACGCTGTCGGGCTCGCGATCTGTTCGTGAGCTTGACACAGCTCTAACACATCTTCTAGGGTGTGTTCCTTTTCCAATAAATGTTTCTTGAAATACCTACTCTTGCTGCCTGTTGTCGATGTCGCAGAATAAATGTTTTTTCTCCCCTTCATCTGACTTGAGTGTTCTGAACAAGTGTCTTTCAAATGTCGAATTTATCTTGGGTGAAAGATAGTCAATTGCTTCGGAATCCGCTATATATTATACAGGTCAAAAATAGAATGTAACCCTCACTGTTGCAATTGAATGCAATTTCTTTCTTTTGAAATTTAATACGTTTGGTTAACAATTAAAAGTAACACTTACTTGATTCAGTTTTTCTTCGGTTTCACCTCGTCGCCAATTGTTATGACTCACAATTCGCTAAAGAACTAATAAGCAAAACAACTTAACAATGCGGTCGCCAGAATAAAAAAAGAGATTATTTATCTAAAGCTAAAGGTCGCCACATCCTCCAAGCCAAATTTACAACGTAAAAAAAGTTGATCTCAACAACAAGACCAAGAGGCCCTCACACCCAATCGCTTTTTGCTTGGATCAACATCGGGAAGTAAATTCGCAAGTGTTTTTGAATCAACCGACCAATACGTTGAGTCATCCTGGCGGCACTCTCAATTTCTGGCCGACAAGTTTTGGAAAAGATGGATGACCGAATTCCTGCCAGCATTAACTAGGCGAACAGTTGGTTAATTATACGCAAACCTATCTAAGTAGGAGACATAGTGGTTATAGTTGATCCAAACTTGTCTCGATATAGCTGGCCTAAAGGTATCGTTGTCAAAACTATTGTTGCGAAAGATGGGCATGTTTGTTAAGACAACCAGTGGTAAATACCATAGACTAGCGGCAAAAATAGCAGTATTGGATGTTAAGCCATCCAATTCAGACGAGTACTCTGATGCACAATGACTTCATGAGGTATTCGCTCGCATGTAATGCTTGCCATACCGGCGGGGGAATTTTATGATCTTAAATAAATAAATGCAACAATGTAATCTTATCCTTGGTGGCCGTCGGCGGTGCTGAATGAATTCGCTCACTCGAGTAACCTGAACGAAACTATGTTCCGTTACCAAAACTTAACTACATATTTATTTCACCATAATCGTTACACCTTGAATTTGAAGGAGCATCGCCGGCGGTGGAAACCAAAAGTAAGAAATTTTAAAAATACGTCTCAACTATAAACTTATTTCATTTTCTTTTAAGTTTCTTTAAGCTTCTACTTAAATTTAATAATGAGAACGTTGACAGATTGGTTGCCTGCAATAAATGAAGCTGTACTGCTTTCAATCTCCAACACAACTAGACTAGAAGAGACGCAAAAAGGTTCAAACATTTGATTATGTTTCGTGTTGAAGATATTCTAGACAAAAAAACCGAGCTAGAGGATTGAAGATGGTTGAAGATACCCTCTTTCGGAAGAAAAGACAGATGTTTAAAAGGCCAAGATTTTCTTTATGAACCAACACTGTCTGAAGGTCTTAAGGTACCGGTAGAGGAATTAAGACCAACATTTTTTACTAACGACTGTCACCTGCAGCATTAGTATGTTTCTCACCATGGGGGCGATTACATTGTTCCATTGGTTGGGTCCTGCGCTTCGTTAGCAATGTAAAAAGCAAAAGGGGCAAATCTTTAATTACTCTCCGTATCTGGACCACATAGGCATTCTACGTTTAAGAGGAAGAATTGACACTGTCTTGTGTGTTGATTAAAACACAAAACGGTCAGTGATATTACCAAAGGACCATCACGTAACCTTTTTGATAGTTAACAGATATCACAGACATTTTCATCACCTTGTCAGGAAACTGTTGTGAACGACGTTCGGCAAAAATACATAGCAGCTTTAAGAAGAATTGTCAAAACAGTATGGGAAAGATGTCAGCGTTGTAGCGGCTGTTACAAGATTTCCAGGATGGCTTCATTACTTGAGGCAAGGTTGGCTGCCTACGTCAGGCACTAGCATTGACTATTTTGGCCCTGGTATGAAGGTGCTTGGCTTCCAGTAGCAAGAATATAATTCTTCACAAAAATTATAGGATAAGTCTACAGTTATCCTACATGTTTTGGAAACGTTTCATTAGAGAGTACTTGCCAACACTTACTGGTAATGAGTAAGAGTAATGACTTGGAAAACAGAGCTTCGCTGAGCCACTTCCATCTACGTAATGCTGCTGGATATGATCTGTAATATAATTACAGTTATTAAGTTCGTTGTGACAAATGGCAATGTGGCTGAAGCCACAGTATTTCACATAATAAATGGGTTGCCACAAGGGGCGGTTGGTTCGCCGAATCTGTTCACTATATCACCAGCCATCTTACAGGTTCCATACCGCACTTAATAGCGTACGCGTTCAGATCAGGCTCGAAAGTCGAAGTAATCAAAAACTTTTTGCAGCGTGACTTCGACAAAATTTAGCGATTTTGTGACAACTGGAAGTTGAAAATCATCCACCGGAAGTGCGACACTATTCTCCTTAGATATCCAGGGCCTCAAGGGACAGGAAAAAAACTGGCGCAAGTTCGGCATAGTTGAACCACGGGGACAGCCGTTAGCTGTGAAAAATTAAGTAAGATATCATGGCATTTGGTTGGACCAGTATATGTACTGCCGTAAGCATGCAGCTACAGCTCTAAAAAAGCTAAGAAAGCCTTTGCCTTTTGCCTTTGGGTGAAGGTGATCTGCTACATGGCCCTCATCCGGCCAATCATGGCGTACGGTTGTGCTTGAGTCCTTCCCAGATGGAAAAGATGAGGGTGTTCGAGAGGCAATGTCTTTGGGCCTGCCTCCGGCTGTATCGAACACCAGAATCCGATTACAAGAAATTCCATACCAACGAGGCAAACCTAATCAGGATAGATAATTTTATTATTAAACTAACTCGAATGCACATTACACGAGCGATGACCTTGGGGCTTATTACTCTTACAATATGTACCGTGCTCCTTAAAGGCTTTATACCCCCAGAAGCATTTGTCTATATCTATAGACTCCAAAGGGCTGAAACAGGATATGGAAGGATGCCCATCATCTTCCATGTCGTACGCCGAACAGTGGACAGGCGACTCCAATACGACGTCGCTCGTAGCCACGAGGAACTTCCTGGGTTCAGTGGTTCAATCTTCGCCCGAGACAGAGGACAGTTCGCCAGAGAACGTCATTTCTACTGGTGGCTGCATTAGAACCAGCCCTCGACACCGCTATTAGCGCAATAAAAACAAAATTAAAAGTTGACCTTGTGGCCAACTTACACAGTTTTTTAAGGTGCACTACCTTCACGTCAGGCTTACAAAAACAAAAAAATATTTATATAAACATATATATTATCAAAAATAGACAAGATCATAACGTCGTTGAAGGCTCATGTACTCGAACATACCTTGTAAATGAGGTTAATGTCTGGACTGCTGTTTACATAAAGTGGAAACACTTTCTTAAAATTATCTGATATCTAAACCATTCCCATGAATGTATTCTTTTGTTTGAGTCGCACTGGTAGCGTTTGTGTGTCCCTACCAACCCCAGAAAAAAAACGGTGAGAAACCATAGGAATGTAATTTTCATAATATAAACAAAAATGTACATACATTCGATGAGTAATTGAATTATCGAGTTAATAACTACGTGAAGAAAAAGTAAAGTTAAAATTTCATATTTCAAGGGTGACTGAACTGCAACAGATTCTTTCATTCGTATGCAGCGCCAAATGTCAATTTTGAGAAGATCAGTTTAAGAAGCGTCCATTTTATATCAGTTTTGTGAAAATAAGGTGAATAAAATTGAGATCTAGGTCTTTTGTTGCTATTGAATATTAAAATTCTTTATAAAAGATTCAGTGTAAATACAATAAAAACATAAAATTTATCAAATTATAGTTAATTTAATTTGGTAGAAAAATTCATTGATGTTTAAACGACTTAAATTATAGAAATAGTTTGTGAGTGCGATCATCATAGCTACGTTGTGAGATTCCAAAGAAGTGTCTTCACATTGCAGTGCATAAAAAATATTTATTCATAAAACTTAGTGTGTAGATTAAAAGGTTGTATTTGTTATTATTTTACTTTCTAGGGACTTATTCGATTTGATTTTGCAACACCACGAACCCTCTAGGTTGGAGTGATAATTTTTCCTTCGGAAAACGATCTTTTATTTGAGGGCGTTTTTTATGAAAATAATTGAAAGTTGCCTGCATTTCGTGTTTATGAATTTCAAGAACTTCTGGGCGGTGCTGTTTATATAAATGTGTAAGTAAACTTTCATTTTTTATAAACGAAATTTGTAATGATATCTTAGAAAAATTCTTGGATTAACAGTGTTTTTATATATAAAATAAAAACTAAACGAGATAGAAATGGAGAGACGTACTATTGAGCCAAAATTGTGTGATTATAACAAAAGTTGTTTTAATAACATGAAGTGTATGTTCTGCACTATATTCAGTCACTTTCTGAGAAATATCATATGAAGGTGCATTTTAAAGAATGGTTAAATAAAAGATAATAGACGATTTAATACAATCGTTAAGAAAACAAGTCAAAACATTTAAATCCATTAAATAGGGTGGTACGTATGGATATATGTATTACAGGGGGCTGCATTCCAATAAATAACTAAGAGAAATTAGAAATAAAAAAAACCCTCTGTTCTTTGAAACTTACGATCACTCGAGGGCATTTTGGAAAGTAGAGTCAAATTAATGTCTTTTTGTATTTCTCGATTTTAAAGATTTAAAAAAAGGATTGCTTACAAATTTATATTTAAACCGAAATTTATTTTACCACTTTTAACCACTTGTTTTTGGCTGTATTTGTCAATTTTTTTTTCATAGTAGCAAACAAGCTAGTCTCTAAATCATATGTCCGTTGTGGACATATGATTTAGAGATTTGGAAAAATGGTTCCCAAAACAAAGTGTCTACATTATTATTGTTTGTCTGTTTGTTGCACATTCTTTATTGGGTCCTAAAGAATCACGACCATTCAAAACAATGGTATGATATAATTTATGTTTTGGTCTCATTGGTCCATGTTTCTGCAAAAATTAAGCAAATCCTATGTTATCATCAATGGTGATCGTATTCGCGCCATGTTAACTCGGTGAGTAATCATTTCGGGGAGCACTTAATTTAACGTTTTAGTATGGTAAATTGGCCGTCTAGATCGCTCAATATCACACCTATGGTCTGTTTTCTTTGAGTATATGCATGGTCAGGCCTTCGGGTCTAAGCCAGGTGCGACTGATGCCTTGAATGCCAACTTTACCTGTGTTTTCCGCGAGCGAGATACCAGTCACTCTAACGAGTCGTCCAAAGTTTACATACATTATTTTTCAAAAGTTGCTTTAAATACATATGTACATATACATTTACACCATGAATGCGCCTTAGCTTCGCTTCTTGAAATGAACGTGCATCTTGCCCCACCTTTTTCATTCAAAGAAGGAGTTTGTCTATGAAAACCTTTTCAAATTTCGACGTTCGGGTAAATGATAGATTGCCTCATCTTGAGTAGTTGCTGAACAAACTATACTGATTTTTATTGTGCCGTGTTACTTTCAGTTGGTTTGAAACAGTATATATGAAATAACATACAAATAAATAAGCAGGGTTGACAATCAGTGATAGTGTGCAGGCGTTTCCCTCCAATGTTTTTCATATGTACATACATATGTATGTATATATTCCTCAAAATCACAAAGAGTATACCATAAAATTACTATTGTTTTGAAAAAAAAAAAAAAACAAAGTTATAATGGTTACTGCCCCCTTCAGAGAAACTTTTCTTTTTGATCATTTTCATAATGTGAAATGTCTTATGTTTAGCGTAGTTTGTAGAATGTGAACATTGCAAAGCCAGTTTTTTTTTTAGTTTTTCTGTTGCGATCGGCGAACTTTCGTCGAAAAACTTTTTCTTGTATTCTCTTCGATTGACGCCTGTCTTAAGATGGCAGAGGTTTAAACTGTATATAATTTCTAGTTGGTAGCCAAAATTTCGGTGATAACTTTTAAATTTCTGATAAAACATTAATTTTTTTGAACTCTTTCTTTCAAAATTGAATTCGTTTTTAATCAACATGTGTTTTCCTGGGTTTAATGGATGGTTGAATTATCTACCTGATGCTAGTGGAAACAAGTGTCATCTAATTATGTATGTATACCAATTCAGTTTTAATATAAATTTTATTTTCTTTTGAAAATCGTTAAGAATCGAAAGTAAATTTGCTATTTTGCTGTACTGTTGTCTATGTGTTAGCTTTTATGTTCGGATACGTTGTTGCAACTGTTATAAAATTTTTTTGTTTCTTGGAAGTCCGATTGCCGTTTATTGTCCTTAGTGGACGCTAACATTTTTGATTGATTGCGTTAACGACGTTGACTTTTTTCCTCACGTGGTTTAATCCGTAGCCAAATCGCCTTCAAGGGACTGAAGTTTAATTTCTTCAGCAACTACTCGTGTGTGCGTAATATTGTGCTATCAAAAGGACTTATGTTAAGGAATTGTCCATACATTGTTCTTTGTACTTCCATTCCAATACATCAAAGTAAAACTGTAACCTTTAACACAATAAAAAAATGTTTCAAAATTGTTGGTACCAATAAACCTTCCGAGTTTAGAATGAACACTCAAAGAAAAATCAAGTGGCACAAAATGACACTAAGCAAAACTTATGCTTTATTGCTTGGTAGGGATTTTAAAAGTAAAAACACTTCAGTGTTAAATTTTCGCAAAAAAAAGTCATGAAGCTTTCAAATACCGTAAATATGAACTTATTTTCATTGGTTCCAAAATATAAGAATGCTTTGAAGAGTCTGATCAAGGTAGTTAAATCAAAGATCTGTCTCATTTCAAACAAAACGATAGGGATAAAATTAACAATGTCTTGAAAGAATTTAAGAAATTGGTGCACGAGGAAGGCGATCAGTTAAAAAAACGTTTTCTTAGTTTTAAAATAATAAATAATAGTTTTTATTAATTTAAACAAAAATAATTAGCAATGACGCCGAAAGGCAAAAACAAATATATCAATAGTTTAGCTTAGAGCGCCCGCATAGGGCCAGTAAGTAGTTATAAGATTTCATTTTTGTCGTACCTAGGTTAAGCGTTTTGTACATAATTTTAAAATACTATTAGATAAAAAATAAAAAAAAAATGCCTTTAAAAAAAAAGGCGATCAGTTCCCAATTCCAATTCCAAAGTTTATAAGCAAAAATGTTCGCGTTTGTATCGATCACCTCCATCAGCAATCTCACAGCAAGAATGTCTCTAATAGTTGTAGTACCAATGAAAGAAGATAATTAGGAAAACAAAATTTTAAAATATGTGTTGACGACAGCTTAATATTTTCATTGGGCTGAGTACGTCGGCCTCGCTTACTTCCAAAATAAATGGATATTTAATCACTGTGAATGTCAGTAATGTCCTTGACCTCAACCATTGCTTTCTGCATTAGTGTTCGAATTTCACCTTCTCTACTAACATTCTTTCCGATGATATCCTTGAATTCATTTGTTTTTAAATTAATTTTGCAGTATTTTCCAGGAAAATGCTTTAAACTAAATTGCTTTATCTTGACCGGTGTTTGAAGCTAACCTATGTCTACTCTAGTTTAAAATTGCCTCTGAGCATTATAAATGTGTTCAATATAACTTCTTAAAAATGGTTAATATTTACCGTATGATTTTTATGTTATTTTTAAACTAACCTTAACCTTTAATTAAAACTAAACTAAGGCTTAGGTAAGCCCTCTTGGATTCTGTTGTCGATTTAAGATAGAGCGGTGTCTATAAAAGTTATTCTTTCGATTAATTTCTTGGCTGGCATTTCAATGGCAGATAACTCCTACAGTGCCATGATGCTTTTCGTTTTTTCAAGTGCGTCACACGTCCGATGTATGGCGCGGCAGTACTAATCGGTACACGTCTCATTAGCCCGTGCGGTACTAAAGAACTAAATACTAAAGAACAACTGGCAATTTTTCGAATTGTCAAATTGTGTTTCGAAGGAAACACAACAAACTCACGCAATGTGAAAACTGCTAAATGTTCGGTCACAGGGAGAAAAATTGCCATGTCAAAACGCTTTGCGGAATTTGTACTGAAATGGATCACACAAAAGAGTGCAAATCAGCAAACATTAAATGTGTGAACTGCAACAAAACGTACAAGCTCAACGATCCAACGTGTGAAAGCCGTAAATCGTTAATTGATATAAGAGCGCGACTTTCCAATAAAAATCACTCTCAATTGGCTAGGCGTAAGACTCAAACAATTCCACGTCAGGATTACCATGGATATACTCCAAACATCAACGATTTTTCTTTTTCAACGTTCTCTCATCAAACGACTTCTTGCAAAATTCGCTCCAATGTATGAACTTACCGGAACAACAACAACATCCCTGTCAATGCATCAAAAGCTTCAGGTGAGCTTTTCACCATCGAAGAAATCAACGGACTCACAGCTGAGGTGATCACTTTACTTAGAAATTATACTTCAAAAGCTGTACAATTTAACACTATTGCACAATTAGCTATTAAGTATTTGTATCAACAAGTTAAATAGGTATGAATATTGGCTTAAAAATTATGTGTTGGAATGCTAAAAGCATTCGCAATAAAGTAATTTAATTTTTTGCTTTCTTAAGCACCCATTATATTGATGAAGGTTTTGTTACTGAAACATGTCTTGATTCAAATATTAGAAAACTGTCAAATAGTGATTATATATTATATCGTCTAGATCGTAACGATCGAAGGGGAGGTGGTGTAACCATTGTGGTAAAAAGGTCTTTAAAGCATACAAACATACGTGATTTGCGTGAATTATTAAGGCAGGAATATATCTTTCTAATTGGTGGCGATCTGAACTGTAGACATATGTAGGAACCGGGGTTGCTCAAGAGCCAATGCTTTGGGTATTGTGCTTGACACACTACATGCCTGCCATCCATTTCATATTTTATATCCCCCACATCCAACTTACATCCCACCAAATCAAAGAGCTACTCCACCAACCCTGGATTTATTTCTTACCAATATGCCAGAACTTTTTAGGCAGCCCACTGTGATAAATAATCTAAGCTCAGACACCTTCCAGTTATTTGTAGCTTATTTTTCGAACCCAATCAAGCTCAAAATGTTGTTTACAACTATAAAAACGCAGACTGGAATCTATTAAGGAATAAAATAACCTGCCATTTGAGAAATTGGCAGAATTTCTTCCTAACGATATACTCCCCCCACAACAATTTGGTTTTCGACCATTTCATTCCGCGGTTCATCAAACAACCCGCATCACTAAGAACATAAACTAAATTTAGAGGCTGGGAAAAACACTGGTTTAATCCTTCTTGATGTTGAAAAAGCATTCGATACGGTCCGGCATGGGGGCTAACTGCACAAACTCCACATCCTTAACTTCCCAATCCACTTGGTAAAGATTGTCCAATCCTTTTCAACTGGTCGTAATTTCATGGTCCTTGTGAATAATAGCCGATCACAAGTTTTCCCAGTTGAGGCAGATGTACCTCAAGGTTCAGTTCTTGCTCCAATACTGTGTAATATATTTACTTATGACTTTCCATTATCCAACAGTTATGAAGCTGCAATCTTTGCGGACGGCACAAGCATCTTTACGTCAGATAGGTTAGGTTGCAAAATTGTAACGAAATTGCAATCTAGCCCAAATAATGTTTCTACATCTATCTTGATAAATGAAAAATCAAATTAAATGCTTCAAAGACTCAGACTGTCTTTTTTACTAGAAAAAGAAAAGCCAGTTTCCTGCCAAGCCACAGAATAGTGTTAAACAACATTGAATCAGATTGGAAATCAAGTACTAAATATCTTGGGGTACATCTGGATAAAACCCTAAACTTCAGTCTTCATGTCCAGGAAACAATTAAAAACGTTAACTTAGCAATAAGAATTTCCTTCATAAATCGTAAATCTAAGGTGAAATAAGCTGTCGAAAATAAGCTCACTATTTTTAAACCTATTTTTTAACCCATTATGTTTTGTGGTTCCCCTGTATAGGGCCATTGTGCAAAGACCCACATAAGGAAATTACAAATAGCACATAATAAGCTGTTAAAAATGATGCTTAACTTACCGTGGCATTTTTCGACTAATGAGCTTCATGAAGTCTCTAATATTGAAAGAGTTTCTATGAGACTGATGAAGTTATTCGAACGACATAAATTGTCTTGCAATCAATCTGATAATTACTTTACATTTTTATATAGAGGTACATAATACGCCTTTATTTATACTTTTATTCAATTATTTGTTTACTGACATTGACAAATTGTCAGTAGCAAGGTCAGTAGCAAGGTTATTTAACCAAATCTCTGTAAATTGTGCAATGGCGATGGCAATGTAAAACTAAAGACTCGTACTGTATTAATAAATATTCATTCATTTGATACGGCGCGGCTACAAACAATGGAAAAGTTGGCGACGGGGTGCTGCCTTTTTCTGTATTGCGATACCATTGTCAGTCGCTGGGTTCGTGTCCGTTTTGTTTGTTGTAGATGTTGTTGTTTTTATATTATGGATTTGTTTTATTTTTTAATTCATTTACTTCTCACAAGTATTGCGAGAAGGGTTAGTCCGCCTGCGTATCGCTACAACACGCAGGTAAGACTGACTGATCTCATTGTCCGGCAAATAGTACTCAGATATTCCGTTTGAGTTATTTTTACAAGCCCCTCGGCGTAGTCAACGCTATAGCTGCTTTACACATTACAACTGAATATAATTTTATTACGACAAAGTTATCCTATTCGTCGGTTATTCCAAAATTTCCGCACTGTTGCTTGTAAAGAGCTCTTACACTGCTTTGTGAAATCCTACTGAAAAATCAAACGTTAACTTCTAAACATTTCATAGAAATTATTTGTCTGTATGTGTCGCTGCAACCCTGAGTTTTTGCCGACCACCTAAAAAAACACATTTATTGGGCATTGTAATGAAATATCAATATAAACCATGGCGAACACAACAGGAGTTTAAGGAAGTGACATGAACATATCTCTCTCTTTCTCAAATTGTGAAAGTAATACTGAAAACCATCAGAAACTTGAAATTATTTTTTGTCGATTTTTCATTCTTTCCTCTGAAGTAAATGTTGGTTCTCCTGTTTTTTACATAATTCTCTGGATCTTTAGATTTCAACAAATTTTTTTTGCAATCTATTTTCTTGCTTATTTTTTATTTTATTTATTTTTCGGCTGAATAAAAATTAACAAATTATTTAACAAACAATTGCATTTACACTGAAGAGAAAGGTTTGGGTAAGTGCGTCGACCCACACACCGAAGGTCCATGTTCAATTTCCGAACTGAAAATCTTAGTTTTTCTTACAGCATCATCTCTTTTGTGTTGCTGACAGCCCTCAAAGAGCACTAATTGTTTATGAAAATCTTCTCAATTCTCGCCGTGCGGGATGGGTAGGTGTGAAAGAAGACAATTGCACGCATAACACGAGTTGTTTCTGAAAAAGCTAGAACAAAAAGAAGGTGCTGTGTGTATTTTATTCAAATAATTTTTACTTTCATTTACTTCATTAACCTTATGAGCAAAACTGAATACAAAATCGCCAACATCTCGCCGATTTGCCACTTGCTGTTCCCTTTTGTATTATACCTACCGACCAAATAGATTTAAAATTATTTTCCGGTGCTAATGGAAAATATATTAAGAAAGTCATTATTTCAATAAAATTATGTCCTCACGTTTCTTTTAACTGGAGAAAAAGTCATCAGAAAAGACGTTATCCGGAAAAGATAAATAGGCTGAGAAGTTATATCAACAAACAAGCATTCGTTAAACGAATGAAAAATCTATGCTACATTTAATTTTAAATCATGTTTTGATTTATAAATTCAATGAGGTTATAAATATGACACTCAAATGCCTTTAATCATCATAATGTAGCTCTTTTCGCAACTACAAAGAAGCAAAAAATACAAAATGCTTATTAAGTTAAGCAATTTCATGAGATTAAAAATAATTATAATAATAAAAAAACACTACTTTTGTCTCAAATGTTTGTTAGGAAGAATAACCACATGGCCCCGGGGCCAAATCAAAAACACGTGCATAGCAATCCCGAAGTGCGAAACATGTTGTTTACCCCCACATACTCTCCTAAAATGTACACGTATGTATTTAGATAAAAGTTGCACTAAATTTCAACAAATGGAAGAGTTCTCAAAAATTTAAGGTTAGGTTCAAATGATCCTCTGACTTGATATTATTCAATGGAATATTTATGACTTTCTAAACGATCTTGACAACCTCAATATCTAGATAAAGAATATAACCATGTAATTGCATCTCTTCACTAGACACACTGCCCCTTTAAACATACATTCCAAGAAATTTCGAGGGTTATTTCCACATTTAGCAAGCAAACGTGGTGTAACATTGCTAATAAGTTCTAGGCGTTGAACTATAACTTAAGACAAAATTGATATAACCATTTACAAAAAGGACGTAGATAACGTCATCAATTTAATAAAATCTGCAATCATTATTGTAGAGGACTTCAATGCGTGAATTGGGGTGAAGAACAATTTTTTTCTGACTCTAACCTACACTAAAACCCCTTCCCACACCCATAACTCTCTGTTCACAAAAAATTATTTGAAAAACTTATTATTACAATAGTCACAACTTCGCTATAAGAATCTCATTCACAAAGAATTAAATAACAGAAGCAAATGCGTGTTTAACCAGACATTTGCACATGATTGCATTATATACATATAATAACGAACATTTAACTTATACTACTTTTACATGTAGAGATAAAGTGCGAATATCAGCTGATGTTAACATAAAAAAAGATGTTGGATCGGGAAGCAGTACGTTCAGTTATTCAACAATGGAACGCTAACCGTCTGGACTTGTTTGCTTTATCTGAACCAGATGAGGTAATGTGCAAACTTATTATTTTATCATATTACAGAAACAATTTTTCTTCATTATAGAACTTACTTTTCCATGGGGTTATGCGATTTTACTTTCAAGATGCGGGAGAGAAGGTTGCTACAAAATGTATTCGTGTAGCGTCCGATGCCACTGTAAGCGACGTGATAGGTAATTTTACTTTATTTCTGCCAAAAATATAATAATTATATATTATGTTACTCAATGGATATAGATACGCTTATAGAAAAATTTCGACCAGATATGCGAATGTTGTCCGTGCCTAACTATGCTTTGTACGAGGTACATGCAAATGGAGAAGAAAGAAGCTTAAACTCAGATGAAAAACCTCTATTAGTTCAATTAAATTGGCACATAGATGATCGCGAGGGGCGCTTTTTATTAAAGAACATAGATCAGAAAACAACGGTACAAAAAATGAATTTAAAATAAACAAAAATAATAAATAAAATACAATTTCTTTGGCATAGTTTATCGACCCTGTGGACACAAATTTTAAAAGAAAATTTTCAAAACGAGAAAAGAAAGAACAGAAGAAAAAAGAGAAACTTGGAAAATCAAATTGTGATTCAACGGGTAGCCCTGAAAATGAGACACAAGTTGCAGGAACATTATATACAGAATTACCAGAGACTTCGTTTACTCGTTCTATATCAAATCCTGAAGCAGTAATGCGCAGAAGACGCCAACAAAAACTTGAAAAGAAATTGCAGCAATTTAGGTCAAGAGATGGTGGACCTGACACTGGTGGAACACTTAAAATATATGGCGAGAGTCTATGCCAGGATGTCCCATACAAAACGCTATTACTTTCAATTCGGGATTGCGCACAGGCCGTAGTGCGGGAAATGCTGTCTAAATATGGTCTTGATAAAGCCGATCCGCTGCATTATTGTCTTGTTCAAGTAAAAAAAGAATATATTTTAATAGTATGATGTATTGATAATTTTATTTTACTCCAAAGGTAAATAACGACGGTACAGAATACATTCTTGACGACGACGAATGTCCCTTATCTATTCTTATGAACCATCCAACATCAAGAGGTAAGAATACTATACGCTTAATTAAATGAAAAAAAAAAAAAAAATAATTTGTTTATACGAGTTCAATATTAAACATATAAAAAATATGTACGTGCAAGAGGCGTTCAATGTAACGGGGAAATACGAATGCATTTAAAATTAGGTTTATTCATTACATCTTAGTTATCTTTTTGATGACCTCAACTTTCTTTGTAAAATATCTGTTTATTGGCTACTTGAGGTCTTCATCATCAAAAAATCCGTGTGCACGGTGGGGTTGTCTTGAATAAGCAACCCCCCTGTTGTCAGTTTGAATGTTTATAATGTGTCGTTTATGGTTTTACCCTTATTTATTACCCAAGCAACGATATTCCCTTTGTCTCTTACGACACTGTCGCCATGAGTTTCCTCGCAGACGGATTGACCTTGAACTTCTTCGGGGGTCCATATCCTACTTAAGTGACTGCATGGGTTCTTATTTGCTTTCACTACAAAGTTCTATGTCATTACCGATGTTGAAGGAGCAGCGAGAATTCTCCATCATCCTCCTACACAATCCGACGTGTTTGGTAGGAATGCGAATATTACTATCTTGCAATCTTTCAAGTCGGGACGGAATTCTCGTCTATCATCGTCCAAATTGAGTGGAACATTTTGCCTAACTCTAACGAATTCGAATAAGTGCTTTTTCTCTGTAGCAATCGCTGTTGCATTGTAGTTGTCTCAGTTCTTACTCATTCTTTTGTCCGATCCACCCACTTTTAAGGTTTTGGGTATTAGGCGTTTTATCGTTTGCAGCTTACTTAGACTAACCCGTGATAAGAGTTGCGTAAATATATTGGAGGCGAAAGTATTTGCTTGGTTAAATGACTCTGCTTAATCGCTAGGGCTCGTATTAGAAGCAATCCAGTTCGATTTCCGCTCAGTGATTCAATATTTTTTCATTACAAGTCATTTTCACGTATTTTCAGTGACCAAAGAGATAGACGAATTATTTGACTGTATAGATTTTTAAGTGTGTTTCTGTGCCTGTTAAAGTTGAGATTTATAATGTTTGGGAAGTTGTGTTTGAGCAGAAGAGTATTACTTGGCACTGAAGGAAAATCTGATGGTGATGTTGGGTGGGGATGGAAATTATTTGAGTTTTTTCCAGTTGGAAGAATCCTTGATGTTGATGCACTGAGGATAGAAATGACTGAAATTTTTAGCTGACAGGTTTGTTCTCCTGTTGTTGGTCTTGAGTGAAGTTTTGGTTTGTTTGGTTGCATGAGCTACGTGGGTTGCGAGAGTTACTTATTCTGTGGCCTAGTGGTCATTATTAAAATATTGTAGGATCGTATTATAAGTAAATTTTATATCATTAGAACTGCACTCCGATACCGAAAATATTTTAAGTCTCTATGAAAGTGGTTGTCACTTTTGAATTTTTCGATATCGATAAATTTTTAGTTTTAATTAAAACTGCTTTTGTTATTCCTGTACTTTCTCTGGTGATCTTTACCTCTTTCGTTAATAATTTCTACTCACACTCAGCATATCTGTAAACCCCACATCCTCTCCGTAGGCATTCTATGCTTGACTGATATTATTAGTTTTAGTTAATTAATATGACTTTCTTTTTTCAATCTTAAAGCTTGCTTCTTTTTTTTATTTTTCTTTTTTTATTTTATATTTCTTAAAACTGTAACTCTTTTAAGAATCATTTTATTACATACGTTTATATGTATCCTACCTAATAACTAAAATCAAATTTATGATAGATCTTAAATAGTCTTAGCGGACACTCTATTTTTGATATAACTAGAAAATCGACTTAGCGTTTCTATTTTACACTAGATGGAGATATATTCGAATATAGGTTTGGTTCTACATATGTATAAAAGTCATTAGTTTATATGCAACTGTGTAAATTAAAACTTGTCTTTATAGATAAGTACTACTATAAAGAATAGCTTAAGTATTTTAGTAATTAGATGAGTCTCGGTCTGAGGTTGATACCTGAATGAAAAATGTTGATAATATGTTAATTCCAAAAAATATGTTTTCATTTGTTTTGAGACTTGTAAGAATGTTTTGAATTTTGACGTAAGTTAAACGAATTTGTTTTGCTTATCCTAATTGCCTATAGATGCGGAGGTGTCGTTTTCATGAATTGTTATTTATCCGAAATAAATTTTCCCGCCTTGCCATTTTTTTAATATGCAATTATCTCTAATTCTTATAATATCTCTTTCAAATATTTCCCTCTTATAAAAAAACAGGATCTTAAAAAAATTTTTCAGTTGTTAATTAATTCCTTTTCTTTCTCTCAATCACTACGGTCGATTTAAAAAAACCAATTTGGCATTTGTTCTAAAAATGTCTAAATTCACCCACGGCAGAATAAATGGATATAATTTAGCATATATGAATATTGCTTCAATTGCTAATAAGGTCGCTATCACAGTCGTTTGATATTTTTCTAAGGGTTAGCTTTGGCGTCGTATATAAAGGGTGTCCCAACAAGAACGCAAGATTTAAATTTTAAAAAAAACGCAGATATTTAAAAAAATCGTGAATTCTTTATTATATCGTAAGTAGACAGGATGAGGTTATGTGTGGAATAACACATCGGACAGATGGCCGCCGCGGCTTTGCTAGCACGTACGCGATCTTTTAATCAAATTTTCAATGACTGTTTTGCATAAATGCTGCGGTATTTCATTAATGCAGCGTCAAATTTCCTCTTTTAAGGCTCAAATCGTCGTCGGCTTATTCGCATAAACCATCGACTTCAAAAAACCCCAAAGAAAAAAGTCCAATGGTGTTACATCGCACGATCTAGTCTCCAAAACGCGAAATAACAGCACCGGGAAATGATTGATGCAGTAAATGAATTGTTTCTCTGGCTGTATGAGATGTGGCGCCGTCTTGTTGAAACCACATCCCCTCCACATGCATTTCTTCAATTCTAGGCACGAAAAAAAAAACACCATTGACTGTTTGCGGTTGTCCTGACTCATTTTCATAAAAAAAAATGTTCAATGATTCCTCCAGCCCAAAATCCACACCACACAGTGACACGTTGAGCCCCAAATGCGACAATTCTGCCTATTGACGAAGCCATCAAAATGGAAATGGGCCTCGTCACTAAAGATGATTTTATCGGCAAAATCAGAATTTTCATGATGTCCTTTTCATACCCTTCGCTGTGCATGGTCAGCTGGCTTCAGTTCCTGAGTCAATTAAACTTTGTATGCATGAAGATGCAAATCTTTCGTCAAAATTCATCACGTACTGCTGCGATATTTTCGGTCGATCGACCTGGTCGAAGGTGCGTTGTTGTCTTTACATCAGTTACAGGCCCAGTTTTAGCAAATTGTTCCATTAATCGCTTCACAGTTGACTCTTTTGGAGCATTATTGTAACTCCAAATTGATCGCAATTTGCGAACTGTAGCCGCAAAACTTTCACCATTTTGGTAAAACACTTTTACAATGAGAATGCGTTGTTCATTCGTGTAGCGCTTCATTTTTATTAACCTTATACGTTCTACTAACAAACAATAATAATTATTCAAATGTCAAACAATGACAATTCGAATGGCGCCAAATTTAAATCTTGCGTTCTTGTTGGGACACCCTTTACATATACACCCTTAATATACAATATACGATATACATATATATTTAAATTATACGGCCTATAAGATGCGAACCTGAAGGGATACACTTCTAGGAAACGATAACCTCAATGTATTCTCTTATTGTTATGGGCTAGTAAAGCTTAGATCATATAGGATATAAACTTTAAAAAGCTGATAAAAGTTTAAAAAAGCTCATTTCATATCAGTCAAACACTGCACTTGCCAGTGATGAATGTCTTCAACTTGTTGAACTATTACATATGTATGTAATTTTCATTGAAAGAAGCTCTTCCTAAAAGAGGTATGAAATGCTCTATAACGTACATTTAATGTGTCTACAAATGTGTATTACAATTGATGCATTCGTGGTTTGAATCTAAAAAAGGTATCTATCTGTCAATGATTTCTGTCCGTGAGGTGTGGTGTTATGGAATATGAGTACTTTCTAGTTTGTCTATTATTCCGATTATATTATGCATTGCTTTGAAAAAGCTTGTACTGCTTGTTGTTATTCTGTAATTGTGATTGGATAAAAATTAAAGGAGAATGTAGAAATCCTTTGTGAAGTTCGGTGTTATTACAAAATGATGGATTGGGGCATTCGTCGTAAGTACACACATTTGAATATTAAGCTAAAATATATTTCATATGTACTACTTTATTATTATGCTATAATATTAATATTTTCGTCAATTGCTTTGGATTTGTATTTGGGATTCATTGAAATTTATATATACAAAATTTGGGAATTGATTTTTCACACATCCAGAAATTTATGTATGCGGGCATTTGCAAGATACTCAAAATGCAACTATTATAACATGTTAATGTAAAAAGAAACAAATTTATAAGATTTGCTATTATTTATTCCAACACGTAAAGAGGTCACACATAGTGTCATTTAAAATTAATTTCGAAGCTCTCTGTGGTAACGTGATTAATGGGTAATTTTCTTATAAATTGACTGTAATAAACATACGACAAGGCAATTACAGAAATCGAGCAAAAACGTAGAATATAATAATAAATTAAGCATTTAATTTATTTTCGTAAAAGAAAATCTCATTTTTCTTCACTTATGTACAGTTGTTTTTCTTTAAAAGCGGTGCTGAAGCAAACGTAAAAGATGTTATAATAATGTAGTGGTTACTAATCAAATATATTAATTATTTGTAGTGTGTTATGAATATGTTTTACAATTAGTAGTTAAAAGTTACAAGTGAGAAAGAATTTCATGAAAATCATATTGTATTATATTTAAGAGAATTTTTTTCTTCTCAGAGTTATCCTGTGTTTGTGATTGTTTTTTCGCCCTTGATTCAGTGAAACTTCCTTCTGTAAGTTGTAGAGGTGTCCGCGCTCTTGGAATGTGATGTTTTGATTTATTGCATTTAGTTCTGTGTATTGTAGTTTTAATGGGAAATAGAGCCTGCTTGAAGCACCCTTTTTTGTTAAGAAAATATTCAGTTCACATCATTTATTCCTGTTGATTTAATTTAATGAAGTGCAGAGAGATATTTGTATAAACAGAATACGTTCGTTTGCATAGAGTTATTCATTAAAACACACAACGATATATTATTATTAATGAAAATTTGTATTCTTCATAAAGTTTGGACATACCATTAATTTTTAAAAATAGGCGTTTTAAGGAAAATCGCAATTTTGTGATTCTTGTATGGTAATTTTTAACCACTTATTTGCACATTTCGTGCAATATCTCAATATCGTACAATGTTGGTAGTCAATTGATGTCGCCAAAACGTTAAATTAAGTGTACAGGAAACTTACCAAACAATTAAGCCGTTATTGGTGTGTTTTTTGGTTTCTTGCCCACCCTGTTGCAACTACATATCCTTTGAGCCATAATTTTTAATCGGCGCCCAAAAATCGGCTATTATTCGTTCATATTCGAATAGATTGCAACCGTCCGCCCATTTACATCTTCTACGAATTACGGACCAATTTCACAATTTGGATACAACAACACAACTTCGATAACCTGTTTTCTTAGTTTTTGGATCATCAGCAACACTTGCATTTATAGCAACTGACTACATCAGTAATGCTTATTATTTCTTTCCATCACAAAACACAGAACACTACGTTGTCTATGTGTGGACACGGTATCGCGTTAAACAGCATATGTTTGCTGCGCTCGTGATACAGTGGTCGAAATGCACGCATAACCTTATCTAAATGCTATGACCAAGAATTGTTTGTAAAGAGGTGGTGTATCTAAAGGATGATTTTTTTAAAGCTATAGGAAAGTTTAAAAAAAAAAAAAACACATAAAATTCAGAAAAAAGAAAAAAGAAAAACGAGGACAGTGACTTGTCAATGATATTGAAACAGAAGGGACTAAAATGGGTCTGGCAATAAACCGGTTTAAAACATACACTACTTAACCTTCTTTCTTTCTCTTCTTTTATTTTATTTAGTAGCGTTACTAATAAAGTATAAATGATGTTTAGAGACAAAAGACATTTGTCTTTTGACAATATGATATGATATAGTTATATATGAAAAGAGTATGCTATTAAAATTAATATTAGCACAAGTGAAAGCTACAAGTAAAACCACTCTTATGCATTAAGCATTTCATTAATTAATCAAACTATTAATAATTCCATTGTCGGGATTTAGGCAATTGTTATAAAATTTTTGCATTAGCTTATTAATAAGAAATTCTAAAATGTTAATATTGATTATATTATGGAATCTTTGAGTTGAGTAATGACGCGATAAATTAAGCATAAGTTTAATATTTTTATTTTGATATGTTTACAACAAAATTTTATTATTTGGATTAAGTTTCGATTTCCTATTTATTAAGGGATAAAGAATTTTGATAAATTTATTAACTTTATCAATAGTGAGGGAAATATGTTCTTGAAAGTTAAGTTTCTATTAAAACCCCAGCATATCTACAATGTTCAAATTAAACGAGCCCATTTGAAGATGAACGTTATTGGGAACGAAACAGTTTTTGCGCGTACGAGTAAACCAAATTAAGGGTGATTTTTTAAAAGCGATAAGAAAGTTTTTCAAATAAAAAAACCCATAAAATTCAGAAAAATGCATGAAATCTTTATTTGAATCGATATTACGCTCCATATAATTTAATGTTTGAAAATTATTTCATGCAAATGTTGACTTTGGCATACTCTTTCCAACATTTCAGCGGCTATCTCACGAATAAATGCTTCAATGATGTCTTCCAATCCGTCAATTGAAGCGGACTTGTCATAAGCTTTAACAAAGCCTCACAAAAAATAGTCTAAAGGAGTTAAAGCGCACGATCTTGACCGGTCCCGAACGTGAAATAAAATGTTCACCGAACTCGCCTCTCAATAAGTCCATTGTTGCGCGTGCTGGCACCGTCTTGTTGAAACCACTTGTCATGCAAGTCAAGCTCTTGCATTTTGGGCAAAAAAAAAGTTGGATATCATTTCACGGTAGCGCTCACCATTCACAGTTACGTTACGATTCGCATCATCTTTAAAGAAGTACGGCCTAATGATGCCACCAGGCTGATATTCACCCCAAAATCGACAATTCTGCTTATTTACGTACCCATTGAGCCAAAAATGAACGGACCATAAAATGGAAGAAGCGCGCGATGAACTTTCTTAAACTAGCATGCATTTTGATAATAAAATTCAATAATTTGCAAGCGTTGTTTGCTTGTAAGACGATTCATGGTTAAATTATAGACCAAACTGAAGATGTTGGACACTGAAACAAAGCACGAAACGTGACTCGGCTGTTTAAACCACTGTTGCCAAAAAGATAATAGCTAACAAATCACCCTTTAGCTCTTCCACTTGTAAAAGTATTTTTTCGAATTTGGGTAGAGCAGTTTGTAAAACGTTATTTACGTGTATGTAATACGAGTATATGCCTGAAGCAAATACAGCAAATCAGCAAGCATCGCAATTTCAACGTCGTAACCAAGATCTGACAAATCAGCGACAAATATATTAAATAGTGTAGGACCTAGCACTGTAGGTATACTGTGGTAATCCGTATCCAATGTTATGAACGGAGAATTTATCATATTGTACTTCGACTATAAATGTTCTATTATTAACATTTTATTAATTAAAAAGCTCTAAATATATGTAGGATTTCTTTTAGGAAGTTAAACTGAATTAGCTTGTCGAGCGTTTAAAATAAAATTTGTTTTACCTTTGTTACATCAATTCTGAAAGAGTCAGTTAATTGAGCACTTGACTGAGAGAAATGTGCGAGAGTGTTAGAGATATCAGTTGATGTAGAATGGTTTAAATTTTCAGTAGTACTATGATTTCCTGCAAATTTGTTTCAAAATAAGTTGGCTTTATCTACAGGAGCAACGTGGAGTTTATTTTGGGGTCTCAGAGATAGGATACTCAATCCTCTCAATTTAATAATTTTTAAAATTTTCCAAATTGGTTTACTTTTTTTATCGAATGTAGAAAGAAGGTTGTTCCAACGATTATAGTTAAAGTTTTTCATTTCTTTATCAATATAATTATTGAGATATCTTGTACTATGCCGAAAGCAGTCATAATGATAGCGAATCCAATTTCTTCTTTCGGAATATCTCAATCGTATTAAAAGTAAAATATTACTAGGTAGTGGAGTAGAGCGATGATTATTCGTACGAAACTCTATAGAAAAATCTACAGCCCTAGTTAATAAGGAGTTGAAATTAGTACACAGGGTATCAATTTAAACTGTTTTATTGATTGGGGTGGAAATATTATTTCTTAAGGAACGGTTACACTAAAATATGTAGCAAATCGACTCCAGTTAGCGGGGGAATACTTGTAAAAAAAAATGAAGGTTGTTTAATTTGAATTGAAAGGTATAATTTCAAACCAACTGGGACATAGTCAAAATCTAACATAAGTTATCATAAGTAAAAGGTGAATAAAAGTATTGTGAGATATTTGTAATATAGAAGTCCAGTGTAGGTGGGCTTTTTAACCTTGAGGTAGGAACATAAGTCGAATTTGGGGGGTTTAGCAAAGAAAATTGCGGGTAAGTCTTATCCATATTAAGCAAAATAAGAGAAAAGATATCTTATCCAGTGATCTATTTCCGCCAATAAATAGATGCTATTAATTCGATACACCGTATTTATAGGCACTTACATATATATGTACGTTGTATGCAATATTTTGTCTTACGATTATAGTAACACTACCTCCGGGGGCGTTGCTTCTGTTCACACGATAATAATTGTAGTTGGGGTGAGAGAATGATTTGTTTTCTTTCAAGTATGTCTGTTAGTAACGCAATTTCAACTTTTTTTTATCATTAATGCTTCTTGCATTCCAAGTAAATATGCTAAGCACATTAATCAACATGTGGCGCCGTGGCGTAGTGGTAAGTGCGTCGACCGCCGCGCAGAAAGTCTGGGTTCGATTCCCGGACGGGACAGAAAGCATTTTACACGGCACCAGTCAGTGAAGAACAGTAGCATGCACAACACGAGTAATTGTTGTAAAAGCTTGGCCATGGTACTTTGTGGGCTGTAGTTTTAGTTTTTTTAGTTTAAAAGGCATTTTTTATTATTTATCTAATAGTATTTTAAAACTAGGTATAAAACGCTTAACCTAGGTACGACAGAAATGAAATCTTATAACTACTTACTGGCTCTATGCGGGCGCTCTAAGCTAAACTATTGATATATTTGTTTGTGGGCTGTAGTGTCACTCAATTATTATCATTATTATTATTATGATTATTATTATTATTATTATTATTATTATTATTATTATTATTATTATGATTATTATTATTATTAATTTTATTAATATTATTATTATTATAATTATTATTATTGCTATTATTATTGTTATTATTATTGTTATTATTATTATTATTATTGCTATTATTACTATTATTACTATTATTATTATTATTATTATAATTATTATTATTATTACTATTATTACTATTAGTATTATTATAATTATTATATTATTATTATTATCATTATTATTATTATTATTATTATGATTATTAAATTAATCAACATAAACATTAGAGTAAATATACTTAATAGCTATGGAGGTAATAACATTGAATTGATCGCTTCTTGTCGAGCAGGTTTGAAGCTTTGCTAGCATTTTATATAAGAGGGGGTGAATTTCTTCGTAAGAGAACAATGTTTTGCTTTGAGTGATGGTTGCTGGTTTTGACATCCTCTCGTGAGCTTCTGTCGTTCCATTATTAATTGGGATTGAATTATGTGGCCAGCCGGTCTCCTTCGATGAGTTGGTTGGTTGGTTGTAGTAGAACGAAATGGTAGAGGAGGAAAATGGGAAAGGGTTTGAGCGGCTGGTAGAGATGGCAACTTTTGCAATAAAAATATTGTACACGGCAAATTAACCAAATATTGTATGCAGTTCGGATCGCAACGTATTGCTCCAGGTTTAGAACATTCCGTTGTCTTGTGATTTTCTGGCATGGCAGTGCATGAAGCCGTGTTGACAATTTTGTAGTCCCAGCGAACTATTGTGTTGAATAGACAGTAGTGATTTTGCCCAAGTTCGTTAAGCTTTATGGTAGGCAATTCCGAGAGAAATCCAATTCCCTTTGAATTATATTTTTATCGGGAGTCGACTCCTCCTGTCGGCAGTCTCAAGAGAAAAATATAAACGTATACAATTTTATTATTATTATTTTATTTTGACAATTATTATCCACAGTCTCTGAAATAATTTTTATTATTGATCATTGTTGAATCAAATTGATTGTTAGTTTTGTTCTAATTACGACATTTACTGTTAGGACAATGAATGCGCTCAACAAAATCACTACGAATTTGTTGGAAATTTTAGTCAGTTTCGGGTTTCGCAATGAAAGTAAATACACGTGCTATTCCCGTCGTGGAACCAGTTACGGCGACATATGTATTATTTTTGCTTTTTCATACCAATAGTTATCGTTTTCGGTTCTATATGAATATTTTGTATTAGAAAATCTATTTCTTTTTAAATCAAATTAGTGGTACCGGATTATGCGTCTTGTCAAGTAGTGTTCTTAAGTAAAAGTTTCGCGAATATTATAAATCTGTTTTGTGCATGCTACAAAAAGCACCTTTTCCTGGTTAAGAAATTTCAAATATATTCGAGACATTCCATTCTTTTGAGAAGTACAATAATTTAGAAGAAAATTTACTCTCTTTTACTTTTTATTTTGTTTTTAAAAAGACATTTAATCTATTTTTTTATTATTCTTGTCACTTTTAATAGAAAAGGAGGGGTATTTATGTCATAATGTGAATGTGGTTTTAAAGTAGTCAGAAAGCGTTTTTCTTGAACCGAATGTGGTTGTTGGGAAATTCCTTTTTAAGTCCTTTGTTTAGCTTCCAAATCGAGTTAATTTACAAAATGTGATTATATCCTTGTTATTGTGTTCTTTTAGTAAATATTTGAACTTATTGCTTTATAATAGTTCGGCTTGTCCGTAGGTTCCCTGCTATGTCACCAGGCTTTTCGTAAACTTCGTTTCTCATTAATTTATATTTTATAAGTTTTTGTGTATCAATAAATTGGTGTATGGCTTGGTATTCGCTGCAGCAAATGGGATTAAGTTATTACTAATAATACTTACTACTCTTAAGTGGGCGCTTTAAGTTATTCTAATTTTTGATATTTAATAGCCTTTTGTCGTAGTCCATTTTAGAATTATTGTAATAATACGTCATTTTAAAACTAAAAAAATTTAAGTAAGCACTTAGTCATATAATTTTTTAGTGCCTTTTTACTCAATGTCCTCTTGAGCCCAAAGAAACAGCGATTGGCAAGAGTGATTCTGCGTTTGGTTTCGGTACTGGTGTTTTGTCCCTGTTTACCGCCGAGCCGATGTAGACGAAGTCCTTGACTACCTCGAAGGTTCTGCTGCCTAGTGTGACACATTAACCACCAGACCCATTTTAGCCGCTTCTGTTTCAATGCCGGCAAACGCCTCATTGACGGCTCGCTGTGTTCGTCCAATCACGTCAATTTCGTCGGCGTAAGCTAGCAATTGAACTGACTTTTGTAAGATCCTGCGCCTGGTGTTGACTTCTAAATTACGCACGATCTTCTCAAGGATGATGCTTAAGACGTCACATGACAGTGCGTCGCCTTGTCTAAAGCCTTTTTTGACATTAAAGGTCTTGCTAAATTCGTTCCCGACTTTGACGGAGCAGCGAGAGTTCTCCATCATCATCCTACACAATCTGACGAGTTTGGTAGGAATGCCAAAACTAGACATGGCACTGTATAGCTCGTCTCTATGCACACTGTCATATGCGGCCTTGAAACCGACGAATAGGTGGTGAGTGCCGATTTGCACTTCTTGGGTCTTTTCCAGGATCTGCCGTAGTGTGAAGATTTGGTCGATGGTGGACTTTCCTGGCCTGAAACCACACTGATAAGGCCCTATCAGGTTGTTGACGAACGGTTTCAGGCGTTCACACAATACTGCAGTGAGGATCGTGTACGCGATGTTAAGGAGACTAATCCCTCGATAGTTGATGCAGTCGAAGGGGTCTCCTTTCTTGTGGATCGCACAGACGACGCTGAGATTCCGCTCATCGGGCATGCTCTCCTCCGACCATATCTTACAAATGAGCTGGTGCATGTGCCCAACCGATCTTATTTTACAGATAAGCTGGTGCATGTGCCCTCCAGCTTTAAACAGTTCTGTGGACAGTCCATCCGCTCGAGCAGCTTTGTTCGACTTCAGTCTCGATATTGCTATCTTGACCTCGTCTAAGTCGGGGGGACGGAATTCTTGTCTATCATCGGTCAAATTGAGAGGAACTTTCTGCCTAACAGCGGGATTCGGGCCGTCATCGCCGTTTAAAGGTCTACAGAAACTATCTTTCCAGATTCTCAGCATCGATTGCGACTCTACTACTAGCTCTCTGTTTTGTTCCCGGCAGGCTTCGGTTCGAACCATGTCTCCACAGGATTCTTCTATTTTTGGAAAGTTTCAGGGAGACTCGGTTGGCAAAGATCCCAGCGATCTGTTGCGATTGTAGCTTTCCGATGTCAAACAATTTTGGCCTACCTTGACTCCGTTGCCCTCTCGATATCCGGCTTCTTACCTTGGCTACAACAAGGTGAAGATCCGAGTCGATGTTGGCGCTTCGGAATATTCGGACATTGAGAATATTGGAGGAGTGTCTGACGTCGATCGCAACATGATCAATCTGGTTGACGGTTGATTGATCAGGGGATCGCCAGGTTCTTTAATGGATGTTGAGATGTGGGAACCGCGTACTACTCACGGAGAGGTTCCGCCCTTCGGTGAAGTCCAACAGCCTGAGAAAAAGATGTCCTCTTTTCCCAGCTGAGAATTCTCCTAGAACTATCTTGGTGTCATAGCTGGGGCATTGATCGTATGTTCTTTCTAGGAGATCATAGAACCCATCCTTGATGTTGTAATCTTTCTATTCTGTCGGGGCTTGAGTGCAAATCAGGCTGATGTTTCCGAATTTAGCCTTAATGCGGATTGTCATGAGGCGTTCGCTTACGGGATAGTAGCTTAAGACTTTTTTCCTAATTCTGTCTCGAGCAACAAATCCATCAGAATAAGCGCTGCCTTCTCTCCATGTAACAGTCGCTGTAGTCCTTTATTAGTAAAATGTTTTTTAGAGAGTAAAAAATTATCTATGGCGCAGTCGTTTTTAAATTTCTTTATTTTCAGAGTATGTTGATTTATTCCCTTAGCTTTCTATTTTAAGCTTCATACGTATGACTTGGGTTCAAATTATGAATAAATAAAGTAAACCGGATCTCTTGCACCATATTAGGTACATTATATGATAGATAGATAGATAGTACATGATAATAATCTTTTTGAAAAAATTGATCCCATGCATGTGCTTTCAAATAATATTAATATGCATATAAATGTTATGCTATAAATTAAGCAACTAAATACAAAAACATTGTTGATTTCAAAAACAGAAATTAACAAAAACTGAAAAAATCCATATTCGAACACTTTTCACATTTAATTTTTAAAATGAGAATTCCATTTAAAAATCAGCCTTATTCTGAATCGTTCGAATGTATCTATTCATTCGAATGAATTTTTCGTATTCTGACTTTCGAATAAAAAGTATTCATTATCGAATGAATACTTCAATGAATTTGACATTTACCAGCTGTTTGAAATTTCATACACAATTGGAATAAAATCGTAACCACAGTAAAATACAATGGCAATTGTTTTATTTATTAATAATGAAAACGATTGCGACCTGCATACGTTAATAAAGTCACGATACAATTCATAAAATTTAAAGATGCAACAAAATATTCCTACTTACATGTTTAGCGAAGGTAATCGAAGGGAAAATAACGAACGAAAGAAAAATGACGTTTCATTCGAATCATTGGAATGTTAGAATAGCCTGAACTTTCGAATGATAGAGTGAACTTTCGAATCGTTCAAATCTCAGAATACAATCTCTTTGAATTCAATTAACTTTCGAAGGATAATTCGAATCGTTCGAATGTCAGAATAAGGCTGAATGAATTGTCATTGAATTTTTATTTGGGCCTTCAATTTTATACAGTTTTCCTTTTAAGGGCCTTGTGTAACATTATGAACTTAATTTTTCATTTATCCATCTGCTGGATAGCTGTTTTAAAGAAAAAATTAAGAAAATGTCATGAAAAAAAAATTAATATGCAGAAGTGTCCCAATATTGAATTTTTCAGTTTTTGTTAATTTTTGTTTTTGAAATCAACAGTTTTTTAATGTTTTGATGCCTAATTTATAGGATTACGTTTATATGAAGAAACAATATTTGATAAATTACAATTGCTTGCCACTGTAGGTATATTTGTGGTGATTCACTACTAATATCAATATGTAAAATGCGTTGTCTTTTGTGAATGCAAAATAAACTACAAACGATATAACATTTAGTGGGAACAATCGTGGGGTTCTTTACAGAAGAGCGATGAATTCACAAATTGTACATTTATGCTTTGCATTGGACAAAGGTTTTTGACAAACATACTATATTTGTATATTTGTGTTTTTTGATTAGGATTTTGAAAAGTTCGTTAAAATCCTTATATTAGAAATTCACAATATCAGGGTTGCACTATACTTATATATTCGTTTTTTAATTTAAATTATCTATATAAGAGTGTGGCCTTTGTTTCTTCCTAGCTACGTACGTTCCCTTGGAAGTTATGCTTACATGATTTACTTATATTATTTTAATTTTCTTTAATAAGGATCGATCATGTTTCATGTGAGGCGACGACCGGCTGATTCACAACCGAGAAGGCGCAAAAAAAAACCATTAGGTGCACCGAATGGAACAAACAATGTTACAAACGACCGTGAAGGACCAGTTATCGTAGAAGTAACTCATAGTGGAGTTGGGGGGCGACGGATTAAGCTAGGAAACGACCCTATAGAAGTAATTAAGCTAATTAAGCAATGCTAATGATTTGATGAGATAAAATTGTATTGTTTCTAAAGGTTGGTTCCGCAAACACAAATTCGTTGCAATTATTTGGACCATCAATACAGGCTAGGCATTGCTTGATTGCTCTATCAGAAGGTGTGTGTACTGTAACTCCTTTACATACCGATGCGTTGACGTTTGTTAATGGACATCATATAACTCAGCCGACAATATTGCACGTAAGTTTAATATTATTATTTAAAAAAAAAATCAACACCATATCCTAATTTGTTTGATAATCGACTAAATGTATAGTTGTTTAAAGCAACAACTTGTTTAGAAGGGAATTATAATAAGTATAGCGGTTAATTCGTGATCTTACAACGGATCGTTTAACATCATATATTATTTTATGCACTTATTTAATTTAGGTACGGTTATGGAGATCAGGACCTCCCGTCGACTGTTCTTTAGTCTTTCTCTTTGTTTTCTTATATTTCTGTAACAAGTACCTTCATGATACTATCTCTGCTTACATACATCTTAGCATTAGCAGAAGTAGCGTTTTTACGACCCAGTTCTATTTTTACATCTGCTATGGAAGGGTTGTGAAACGCTTTTCAGCGATAGTGCCGGGCCGGCATAGAACTACCCTTCATTACGATATGGAATCACATGGAAACAGTTTTTGGCCTACCAATTGTATTAGAAGGTTTCTCCAATTGATCGCTATTATTGGCAGCATCTCATTACACCTTACCATGTATTTCTGTGATGGGACTCACTACTGCGTGTGATACATCGACGTGTGTGAACATATCAGCTTTGTAGTGTGTGATAAAGCACATCGCCTTGAACATCACGTTGTGTTTGTTGTGCGTGTGATGGAGCTTTTCCGTGGAGTGGTGGGTATTAGCGTCGACCCACACGCCAAAGGTCTCGGTTATTTCGGGACAGAACATCTTTCATTTTTCACGATACGAATACCATATCCTTCGAGTTTCTGACAACACTCAAAGAGTATTAATTGTCTATAAAGATTCTCAAATTTCGCCGTCCGAAGTCGGCAAAAAATTTTAGGTCCCTTTTGCGCGTGAGAGAACAATAGCACGTTCAACACGAGTAGTGTTGTAGAAGCTAGACCCTGGTTCCTTGTGGCTGTAGTGCAACTCAATTATTATTATAATAATAACAATAATACATACATTTGCATATCCACATATTTATATGCATACATAATTGTATATTGTACACCCTTATAATAGCAACACCACCACCACCAACGATGAATTTAAAAAATTAATTTTGGAATGATATTCAACCACTTTTCTGTTACTTATGCTACAGATAACATCGATTGTGATTTCATTCGCTGTGGTAATGCAAAACGTGTAACAGTTTCTTGATTTCCATTATTTCTTAGTGAATTCCTTATTTCATTTAATGAAATGGCAAACAAGTTACCATTATCTTACTTTCTTACAAATCTATGTTTGTTAAATTTCGGTAAAATAGCAAAGTACTCATCACAGAGCATGTTTTGTGCTTCTTGTTTCATGTATCAGAAAAAGAGATAGAGAAATGAGCACGCAACCTGCCACGTGTGTCTATAAGTTTCAAAGTTGGAAGTTGGTAGATGGAAATAATCGGATCTCCGTTGAGATTGGGCAAGTGCCAAGGTGGAAGAAAATGTTCAACTCCCATGTGATGCCATAATTGCCAACATCTTGCGGTTAATATTAATAACTGTTCAATAAGTTGTGTTTTATTTGTAACCTCACTTTTTTATTGGGCCAACAGCTCCGAAGAACCTGCATCATCAAAATTATGCAAAATTTACCTAATGACGAATGAAATGTTGTAAATTAAATGGATGCATCTTTACCGATGCGAAAAATATATATTTTTTGAACAAAAACCAGTTCTCCTTTGCACAAACTCCAGTGTAGCAAAAAACACTTCACAAATATGTATATGTAACCTATCAATTTGTCTACCTAAAGCATCATCTATATCAAATTTTGAGACTACCAGTGTACTATGGTGGAATAAACAAGGCAATTATACCAAACGTTGGATCTGAAAATACTACTCTTTAGGCGTGGCTTTTAGACGGAAAAGCCAAACGTTAGTGTTAATAGTAAGAAACTTTTTAGATCGCTCTGAAACTCCAACTTGCAAATACGCTCCATCAAAGTTTAGTAAAATATTGTCATTACTTTCGTTACATACTTTTAATTGCAGCTAATATTTTGTCAATTTAAGAAATGGCACCAAGCTCCAACTCAATAAATTTATTTACTGTACGTTTGCAGTTAGCACTTTATTTAATTCTGGAACTTTATTTAATTGCTTAATAAATACAGTACACACAGTACTTTCATAGTATTTAATAAACAATTTCTCAAATGCTAGAGTATTATTTCTAACCAAACTCTAACCACCAACGGTCCAAAATAAACTTTAGTGTTGGCTGGAAATAATAATTCAAATTTAAACTTCATGTTTTTATACAAAATATATACTAACAATTTGCCAGTTGTTCTTACGTTCTTACCTGAAATCAATTTAATTTCTTGGGGAAATATATATAATAATCATCTTTATGTATAATATATGTCATGTCACAGTGTTAGCTTCAAACTCCATTTTCACATTTTCAACGTTCACATTGATCTTCAGAGGTTTTATTTTACAATATAAATATCCTTGTTGTATTTGCTTTTAATAAAATATCTTAATATGTTCGAATTCACTACATTAAAACAATCAAAAAAATGTTTCACTTTCCACTGGAAATTACACTTTCGCTTATTTGATCTGAGGGCTGTGCATCCTTTACCAAACTAACATTTAATTTAAATTTGTTTTTTATCAATTCATTTGCAGAGGTCATTGAGACAACATTATAGCTATATTGGACTATGAGAACTCTTTTCAAAAACTTTTTAAATTGGCAATGTTGAGCTTGCATTTCTTTGAAAAAAAAAAAAAACAGAAACAACACGATAATTGTTTTCGTTATCTTAAATTTTAAACTAAAGTAATTTTCTGATTTCGGTTAATGCCCACCGAGTATGGAGCGATCTTCCAAGCCTATAAATGTGGACGATTTCTTATCGCCAATGTTCTCACATCCGTTCACTTATTGAATACTAACTTTACTAAACCTAAAGAATATTTTTGCAACCGAGGCAATGATTAAATAGAGCAAAGAAATATTATTATTATTATTATTTATTAACATACAAATTACATGTTAATATTAGTGGTTTTTAGAGCGCTAGCTTCAAGTGCTTTCCACTCAAAAATGTTACTTAGATTTGCAGGATTATATAATTAACTTGTTTGTAGTGAGGAATTTATGGAGTGTTAGATGTTTTCGATAGTGATTGTATTTAAAAAGGAAAAAAATGTTTTGATTGTTGGGCAAGATGGTTTTGATTTTTAGGGAAGTACCGCATGATGACATGCCAAGTAGATGTGAAGCATCCAGAATGTTGTTACACACTGAACACTGTGGTGGGTTAAATTTCTTTAAAATATGCTGGTGTGTTATGGTAGTGTGACCTAGCCGGAGTCTGATGAAGCAGAGCAAAGAAATAAAGAGAGTCGACTCTATTGAATTACATAGCACTGGCTTTGATGAGTAATTCAGAAAAACAAACAATCAGCCATCATTGCTTCCATTGAATTTTAGGCATTAGTTAACTGATAATTTGTCAATTCTCTGTGCATTGATGTTAGTAAAAATGTGTAAAAAGTATACATATATACATATTTTTACGATACTTATAAAAACCAATAAACTCACCAAATTACACCTACGACATTATTTTATTTATTTATTTATTTAAGAGTAGAAGTCTATAAAGTGAATTTATAGACTCTATTAGGCGAGGCATTTGGGCAATTAAAGCCTTGTAATGACGTTAACCACCTACGACAGTATGTTTTATTAATATTACAATATCGACTATTCGTCGGGAATATACTTATATAAAAGTATTTATTTTTAGAACGGATCTGTTGTTATGTTTGGTCGTGTTGCATCATATCGTTTTTTGGATTCTCCATCCGATGGCCGTTACAATCTAGCCTTGTCGCAGTCTCAACTGGATTCAGCATGTCTTTATGAGAGGTAAGATGATAAAGTTTGAAAGATTTTGTTCGAATGCGTTATTTGATTGTTTGCAAGTTTATACTATGCATTACATATTTTATGTGTATTTTAATTCTTTTAGCTTTGCGTAATTAATTTTATGTTTTATTTCCAATTTTAATTTATTTATTTTTTATCTTTCTTTCTGTGTACCGTCACTACTCATTGATACACACATTAACAAATATTTTGTCACAAACATTGTTTCAATACTCTTACAATAAATCAAAGCCGATCTCCAACATCACCTTCTTCTTGGAATGATGACGAAGAAACAATCAATTTGGTAAGAGCCATTGGAGATCTGTATGTTTTATAAATTACGAAAGACGTAACATTTATGATAATGTAGAATCAAAAAGGAGAGTTGGACTCGACAAATTCATTACTATCAGAACGTACACTAAATTGTACCGAAGAATATAAAAAGAACATAAACAGCAAATCTCCACAGGACAATGTCAATATCACTGTTAAAGATGTTGAAATGAAATATAATAGTAATGAACTAAATATTGAGAGCAATTTGGAAACAAAGTCCGTGTCCAGTTTTAAATCTAACGGGTCCACAAACCAGGATCAAAGGTAAACGCATACCAGTCAATGTTACAAACAAAAACAATAAACATTTTATATACCAAAATCATTAAATGTTTTTTTTTCTACTGCAATATGCTAATTTCATTTAGAATATGTGGTTATGAATAAATTGATTCTTATACAAGATACTCTTGATAAAATTAACTTAAATTATTGTTTAATTTTAGATCACAAAAATTTACAGCTGGAGTGGACAACCAGGGGCAGGAACCTATTTTGCCAGCAGTCTTAGAATTTCCAGAAACCCACCAAGAAGATTTTTTATGTCAAACTATAACTGAATTAGATGTTAATAGTCCTCACTTCAAACTGGCTCCTGTTTATACACTTTATTTATGCGCTAGGTAAGAAAATATTCATTAACAATTATTTATATACAACGGAATTATATGTCAGTGGTCGTCATTTTAAACTCGTTGCTGTTTATACACTTTATTTATGCGCTAGATAAGAGAGTATTTAGTAATAGTTCATATATACTTAAATTCAAGGCAATGTTTGATACGAAAAGTTATTTTCCGCCGACTAACAATATGTTTTTCCTTTTTGAGCATGTGGCTCACTTTCCTTTTTTAGTTTCTGATCACCTTATTTTCTATTGTCGGGTTTTTCATTTTGTGCTACTCGTGATTCTTGATGAACGGATTAGTGCTATTCTGCTCGCTTTTCTCGCATAAAGGAGCACCCTGTGTGATAATAGACCTCTTCACATTTTTTAACAATTCCCTTTAAAGTTAAGAAGTCAATTCGAGTGCATTCAGGCGTTTTTTTTAAATGGATCTTATGGGATGGGTGAAAACTTAGTTGCGTTAAAGGCGCCCTATTAAATGCGCTAAAGTTTCTCTTAGTGGAGTTCTCAGAATGTTGTAAGACATGCCAATAAAATAACATTTTACTACTGTTCTGGTAAAGCCATGTGCAATACGTAATTTTGATCTGAAATTATTTTAGAAGCAGTATAGCTCTTTTGCATCCACATCATCTAATGTTCTATGCCTTCATGAAATTTGTTGGTTGTTTTGATTTCTCTTGCAATTGAATAACTCTACGCATGCATTTTGTAGAATTTCCCATTCATATGTATGAGTGCTGTTGTAATCTGCTACAGTGGGATATTTGGAACCTAGTTGGGAGATAATTGGGTTCCTCTGTCTTCTAGAATCCAAACCAAATACCAGTTTTCTTAAAAGATAGTAGTAGTATAGTTTCAACATAAATTTTACAGCCATAAATTAATATAGGTTTTAAGGGAGTTTTAGCATGCATCAGTCAATGTGAAGCTTATGGGGTACGTAACACATCATAAGCTTCTATACATATAATATGTACATATGAATAGAGGATGTCATGATTCTTTGGGTGTTACATTTATGTATAGTGAGAACCTAGAATGGAACCCTGAAGAACTCCTTTAGAAGTTTGTCAGAAACTTATCGGCACCGCTTGCATTTTCCCGGAGAGGTATAACATAATCGCTTGGACGGCAGATGAAGGACAAAAACTTCTCCAATTGTGTGCGTCATTTTAACCTAGACCATCTTCATCATCTACCTCTGTGTTTCTATTGCCTAGGGGTACGCTCTGTCTGAGACCTCGGTGTTGTGTTTCCTTGATGACAGCAGATACTTCGTCTTGTCCTCATTTATCGCCAAACCCATTTTAGCCGCTTCAGCTTTAATGCCTGCAAACGTCTCATTGACGGCTCGCTGCGTTCGTTCAATCACGTCAATGTCGTCCGCGTAAGCTAGCTAGCGAATTTACTTCGAAAAATTGTGCTTCCGTTTTTGACTTCTGAGTTACTCACAATTTTCTTAAAAATCATATTGAAAAAGCCACATGACAGCGCGTCGCCTTATATAAAACCTTTTTGACATTGAAGATCTCGATGAGTTCGCCACCGACAGTTACGGGAAGAGAGTTCTCCATCGTCATCCTATGCAATCTGACGAGTTTGGTAGGAAAGCCAAAATAAGACATGACACTGTATAGCTCGTCTCTAAGCACGCTGTCATATGTGACCTTAAAATCGACAAATAGGTAGTGAATGTCAATCCGTATATCTTGCGTTTTTCCTAGGATCTGCCCAAAGATCTAGTTTATTGTGGACTTTTCTGGCCTAACACCACACTGTTTAAGGCTTTCACACCAAACCGCAGACAAAATCTTGTAGTCGATATTGAGGAGGGAGTTGTCGCAGTCGAAGGGGTCTCCTATCTTGTAGACCGGACAGACGACATAGAGATTCCACTAATCGGGCATGCTTTCCTCCGTCCATATCTTTCAAATGAGCTGGTGTATCCGCCTAACGAGGTCGAATGCACCAGTCCGTCCGGCCAGCCTCGATCTTAACATGGTCTAAGTCCATGGACTGAAATCTTCTCTATCATCGTCTAAATTGAGTGGAACATTGTGCCTAACAGAGGGATTTGGGCCCTCATCGCCGTTCTGCAGAAATTATCTTTTCAGATTCTCAGCATTGCTGGCGAACCCATTTTGGTTTGACAAACTCCGAACTCCATATTGAACCGATAGCTGTTTCGCCTATAGGTAAAACTTTCGGACTTCATTCCTTTCATAAAACCGATACATGTATTTTTGACCGCACGCTTTTCATGTTCTCTCTTTTTCCTTCTGTGATGTCGGCAATTTTCCACGCTTCTCTGTTCGCCTTCGTTGTTCGACGCGGTTTTGCCGTGAGGTTGGCTGTGCCTGCCTGCACTCGTTGTTAAACCATGGGTTCTTTCTAGGTGGTGACGTGAACTCCAACACATCAGTGGCAGATTCTTCAATGGCTCCTTGACAACGACAGCGTCGAACTTTGAGATAGTTTCAGGGAGACTCGATCGGCAAAAATTCCAGCGATGGGCTGGGATTGCAGCTTTCCGACGTCCAATCGTGTTGGCCTGTCTTGCGTCCGTTGTTCTCTCGATATCCGAGTTCTTTCCTTGGCTACCACAACTACATGAAAAACCGAAAATCGTTGTTTTTTAATCGTTTGCCCGAGTCGCTATCCAGGGGGAACCACGAGTGTGTCAATTTAACCTGTGCACAAGCGAGCATATTTGGCTAAGATAGAACTGTTGTGCACGTCATTAATTCCAACCGCATAAGATCTAATGTAAAATATGCTTTGTACGACATCTGTATATTCGATTCATTGCAATTCTATCGAAATTTTATATTGTGTTTTTATTTAATTTTATTAAAATTAATAGTTGGTTGGCAAACAAACATGGCATTGCATTAGTAAACATGAAAACATACGTATTGAGGCACACATATTGGGTTTTATAAGAATTTAATTCGCGACACGCGAAATGAAACAATAGTTTAATTTAATTTATTAGGCATAACGAGAATGAAATCTATGATTTTTGTATGAAATGTAAGACTTTATTTTATTTAGTGTATATAAAAAAATCGATCTTATATGCGCCATTTTGTTTGAAACTCTTGTCGTTATGATTAAAAAAAAAAACTGTAGCTGTCCATTTTTCAAACCGCTTCTAAGCCGTATTTTTCTAGAGCAAAATCGTTCGTCCTTATAGTAAGTTGAATATAAATCTCCCAACCGAACTCTTTTGCCGATTTACTTTCGATATATGTATATGGCCTCCCGATATCCTGATAAAAAACAGTTCCTCTTTTATTGGTCACAGCCGGCCGTGTGTACCGTTGACAGTACACGATTGAATTAAGATTTTGGACTCTGGGAGGTAGCTCGTACTTAATGATTTTCTACCCATCCGACCAAACATAGCAAAACCTTCCCTGAAGTCAATCTTGGCTTGGACACTGTTTCCGCCAGCTGATTGCCATTCGACCACGACCGCTTTCGCTTGATGTCGTGGTGATCTATTTTTCATCACCAGTTATCCACATAAAAAATGAATCGATTTGGTCGCGATTCTGTAGGGATTCGCCGATAAAAATTCGACTTTTTTGTGTTAATTTCCATGAGTTTTTTTTTTAATTCGGCCTTATTCAAATGGTTCCGAACGAGCTTTTGTGCAAAACGGGTTTTCGTGCAAATGCCGGTTGGCATCAATTATTGTTAAAATTTCTGAGTTGAATTGAAGAGTGTCTTTTTCCGGTAAATTCTCACAATGTAATTGCACTTAATTTACCATGCTTCGCTTGCACCGAATGCAAAATATCCGTGTTCGATCGTATCCCTGTACAGTTGTTAAACATGGTGGGAAAATGCGGAGTCAGCAGAATTATTAATCTTTAATCAAATTTAACCAAAGAAGTAAGTAAAATTAAATTAGACATCCATGGAATGAACGTGTAAACTAAAGGGGGTGCCCTTTCCGCAATGGAAAAAAATTAATGATAACAAATGGGAGTCGGTTTTGCGGAAAACCCGCATTGACAGTTCGGAGAGTAGAAGTAGTGAAACATTTTATTTCACGGAATCTTAATATTGGGCTCGCCCCAGTCCAACGCGGACTTACAACAGGTAGATTCGTTAATTTTTCAATAACTGTGCACTCTCGTTGCATATGAATGAATGAATTAATTATGAATTTATAAATAAATGGAGCCGCAAAGAAGAGAGGGACAGAGCGAAGGCAATGCACCTCCGTTGAAACCTATTCTCTGTATAATCAGAATATTGGTGGAATGGAAAAAAAATTAAAGATGTTTACATTTTGCTCTGACCACAATATTGATTTTGTTTTAACAGAGACATGGCTGTATCTTTCAGCTTATTTCAACTAAACAATATTCAAAATAGATACTAATAATAATAATAATTGAGTGGCACTACAGCCCACTAGGGACCAGGGTCTAGCTTCTACAACAACTACTCCTGTTGTGCGTGCTACTGTTCTCTCACGAGTAGAAGGGACCTACAGTTTTTTTGCCGATTCCCAACGACGAGATTTGAGAAGGTTTTCATAGACAAAGGATATTCTTTGAGTGTTGTCAGCAACTCGAAGGAGGTGGTGCGAGGTGCCCTGTCCGGGAATCGAACCCAGACTTTCTGCGTGGCGGTCGACGCACTTAGCACTACGCCAAGGCGACCAAAATCGATATATTCATACATAGTGTTCAACTTAATATTAGTTAAGAAAGAATTTAAATTTAAATTATCAGAAGTCTTAGATGTAATCAACGTAATAAAATTCATTAAAAGCCCTACTTCCAAAGTTTAAATTGTTTGCTTAATAATAAAGTTTACATTTTAAGCTTAAATTTTTCTAAAACCAATTTTGTTGCGCTAGCAGCAAACAGATTGGGATGATTTGTTGGATTCCCTAAATTTGAATGGTAATTGTAATATATTTCTGAATTAAATACTGGGTTTCAAAGGGTGTAAACACAATAGTTTAGATCTAAATATCTAAAAATGAAGAAGATATCCCTTCTTAAATTTGTATTTCTATGAATAACTTCCTAGGTATGACGAAAAATTTGAAACAATTGTCTTACAAACCTTAAATTTCATGCGTGAAGCAACGTTTGCAATGTTTATTCGCGATGTTATTAAATACTACATTATATGAATTCACCAGAACTGAATTCTTTTTTGATATAACATATATGTTTCCCAAAGAACTGTCCGGGTGAGAACCTTCCAGCTTGATAAAAAACAATTATAGTTGCAATGAACGCTTTAAAAGTTGTATAAAAACTTTCAATAATTTTTGCAAGAAGGTTGTTAATACACTATATTGTATTATATTGTTTATTTGAAGGAAAAATCGGTAGATGGAGATAAGTCGCGCAGTAAACATTTACTCTGTAATAGTGATGGGCGCATTCGAATGATATCTCGAGTGATAATCGATTATTACAACATCTCGAGAACATCTCGATTCTCAATCAATCACTCGAATCTCTCGAGTGACAATTCGCATGAATACTAATCTCTTGAATGACTACTAATCTCTCGAGTGACTACTAATCACTCGAATGACTACTAATCACTCGAATGACTACTGATATCTCGAGTGACTACTAATCTCTCGAGTGACTACTAACCGCTCGCATGGCTTCTACGTTTTTAATGGTTTATGAGAATAGTTGGAAAAAAGTTTTACTACTAGTCCGATGGACTCATCTTCTTCTTCTTCTTCGGATGGCGCTACAGTCCGGGGTGGACCTGGGCCTCAACCAACATGCCTCTCCAGCTAGCACGATCTCTTGCCAGCTGCTTCCAGTTGCGCACTCCAAGTTGGTTGAGGTCCTTTTCCACTTGTGTGCGCCATCTCAGTCTAGGACGTCCTCTGTTGCGTTGTCCCTGTGGCTCGGATTCGAAGACTCTTCGGGCCGGAGCAGTGTTGTCCATCCGCTCTACATGGCCTAGCCACCTTAAGCGTTGTATCCGTAGACGCTTGACTAGGTTCATGCCGCCGTACAGCCCATACAGTTCGTGGTTGAATCTTCTCCTCCAGATGCCATCAACGCAAACAGAACTAAAAATCGCACGCAGAACTTTTCTCTCGAACAGACCAAGGGCTTTCTCATCCGCTTTTAGTAACGTCCAGGTTTCTGCGCCGTAAAGCAGGACTGGGATGATCAAGGTGTTGTACAAAGTCACTTTGGTCGTTCGGGAGAGGGCTTTATTACTCAATTGCCTCTTAAGCCCAAAGAAACAGCGATTGGCAAGAGTGATTCTGCGCTTGATTTCGGTACTGATGTTGTTGTCCCTATTCACCGCGGAGCCGAGGTAGACGAAGTCCTTGACTACCTCGAAACGTCTTCTGCCCATAGTGACGCTCTGTCCGAGACGTCGATGTTCTGCGTCCTTCTTTGATGACAGCATATACTTTGTTTTGCCCTCGTTTACCACCAGTCCCACTTTAGCCGCTTCCGCTTCGATGCTAGCAAACGCCTCATTCACGGCTCGCTGATTTCGGCCGATCAAGTCAATGTCATCCGCATAAGCTAGCAGTTGAACGGACTTGTGGAAGATCGTACCCTTGATGTTGACGTGTGAGTTACGCACGATCCCCTCAAGAATGATGTTAAAGAAGTCGCATGACAGCGCGTCGCCTTGTCTAAATCCTTTTTTGACATCGAAGGTCTCGGTGAGTTTGCTACCGACCTTGACGGAGCAGCGAGAGTTCTCCATCGTCATCCTACACAATCTGACGAGTTTGGTAGGGATGCCAAAACTAGACATGGCACTGTATAGCTCGTCTCTATGCACGCTGTCATACGCGGCCTTGAAATCGACAAATAGATGGTGGGTGTCGATTTGTACTTCTTGGGACTTCTCCAGGATTTGCCGCAGTGTGAAGATCTGGTCGATTGTGGACTTCCCTGGCCTGAAACCACACTGATAAGGGCCTATCAGGTTGTTGAGGTTTGTTTCAGGCGTTCACACAATACGGCAGAGAGTCTTATATGCGATATTAAGGAGACTGATCCCTCGATAGTTGGCGCAGTCGAAGGGGTCTCCTTTCTTGTGGACCGGACATACGATGCTGAGATTCCACTCGTCGGGCATGCTTTCCTCCGACCATATCTCACAGATGAGCTGGTGCATGCACCCAACCAGCTCATCCCCAGCCGCTTTGAACAGCTCTGCGGATAGTCCATCCGCGCCAGCAGCTTTGTTCGACTTCAGTCTCGATATTGCTATCTTGACCTCGTCGAGGTCGGGGGGACGGAATTCTTGTCCATCATCGTCCAAATTGAGTGGAACATTCTGCCTAACAGCGGGATTTGTGTCGTCATCGCCGTTTAGGAGTCTGCAGAAATGATCCTTCCAGATTCTCAGAATCGATTGCGACTCTACCACCAGTTGTCCATTTTGGTCCCGGCAGGCTTCAGTCCGAGGCTTGTAACCGCCAGATAGCTGTTTTATCTTGCGGTAAAAATTTCGGACGTCATTCCTGCCATAGCACCTCTCCATTTCCTCGACCGCGCGCTTCTCGTGCTCTTTCTTTTTTCTTCTGAGAAGCCGGTTCTCTTCCCTTCTTCTCTGTTTGTAGAGCTCACAAACAGCTCTCGTCGTTCGATGCAGCGTTGCCTTGTAAGCTTCCTGTTTGGCTGCATGCGCCTGCCTGCACTCGTCGTCAAACCATGGGTTCCTCTTAGGTGGTGGCTTGAAACCCGGCACATCAGTGGCGGCCTCTTTGATGGCTTCTTGACAACGTTTCCATTTGCCTTCTATTGTTTGTGCAGGCAGCGTCGAACTTTGAGACAGTTTCAGGGAGAATCGATCGGTAAAGGCTCTAGCGATCGGCTGCGATTGTAGCTTTCCGACGTCAAACCGTTTTGACCTGTCTCGACTCCGTTGCTCTCTCGATATCCGGGTTCTTACCTTGGCTACAACAAGGAAATGATCCGAGTCGATGTTTGCACCTCGGAATGTTCGGACATCGAGAATACTGGAGGAGTGTCTGACGTCGATCGCAACATGATCAATCTGATTGACGGTTGATTGATCAGGTGATCGCCAGGTCCCTTTATGAATGTTGAGGTGTGGGAACCGCGTGCTGGCCACAGAGAGATTTCGCCCCGAGGCGAAGTCAACTAGCCTGAGTCCGTTTCCGGAGGTGTTGGCGTGCAGGCTGTGTCTTCCGATGACTTTAGCAAAGACTTCTTCTCTTCCCAGCTGAGCGTTGAAATCTCCTAGAACGATCTTGGTGTCGTAGCTGAGGCATCGATCGTATGTCCTTTCTAGGAGGTGATAGAAGTCTTCTTTACTGCTGTCATCTTTTTCCTCTGTCGGGGCGTGGCCGCATATGAGGCTTATATTTCCGAACTTAGCCTTGATGCGGATTGTTATGAGGCGTTCGCTTATGTATTGGAAGCTTAAGACTTTTTGCCTAAGTCTGCCTCGAACAACAAAACCGCATCCAAATAAGCGTTTTCCTCTCTCCCTGCAGCAGTCGCCGTGATATATGTCGCAGTTTCTCAATCTTCTCTTGCCCGGCCCATCCCACCGCATTTCCTGGATTGCGGTAATGTCTGCTTTATAGCAGTCCAGGGCCTCCGCAAGTTCATCGGCTGCACGTGGTCTGTTTAGGGACCTCACATTCCACGTGCAGATCCGTAAGTCATTGTCCTTTGTACGTTTGCGAGGGTCGTCAACAGTGTATCCATCCATATCCGAGGCATTCGGTTGTTTCGGAACTTATATTTTAAATGTGGCCGGGCAGTTACCCCGACGCACACCCCCAACCTGGAGGACCAGGCCCTTTTTTATACCTCTTGGGCGGAGGTCGCACTTATAGGTTTAGCAAGTTGAGTTCGGATGAACAACAACCAGTACCCGGTGGCTACCAACGTGGAGGTACTATAAGCACAGTTGATGTGTGGGAAACAGTTACAACAGCTGGGCATCGCCAGGTTGATACCAATCAGCGCCTACCCTGTTCCCACATCACCCAGCCACCGATGGACTCATGCTAATATTTATTTCATACAATTTATTTATTTAAATACTTTCTTGAGCGATGATAAACCAGCTGACTCACAGGAAGAATTAACAGAAACAGTAGGTAATGACCGACACCAAATTTATATAATATTGTACCAAACATTTTTGAACTTCATCCTTTTAAATAAATTCGATAGAAGAACAAAATTACTTACTTATAATGAGTCAGGACAAAGAATATGGGGAAAGTTACTGAAGTTCGAATTTATAGGTCAAGCTAGGCAGACAATCGAAATCCATATACATTTGACTAAATGTAGTGACGTAAAAATAAATGTTTTTGTGGTTTTTAAGAACAGTTGCTACCTACAGAGCTGTTCAAAATAATAGGGATGATCACTCATAATCGATATTTCTGCTCATTTACAAATTTTTTTCAACTTATCGCAACAGTAAGTGATAACGTTATTTGCACAACTGCATTGTCTTTACTATGCATGCACATCATTTCAGCTAATCATTCCTGTAAATGGTGCAGTAGTGCAAAGTACGAAAAAAGTGTTTTCTTGAGTGTTCAAAATAATAGGGAATTTTGTCTTTCCCTTGATATTTTTATTTAAAAAGAGTTAAAAGGTACCTGTGTTGTGTTCTGTATATAAGAACTGTAGTCAGAAAACCGACTTCCACTGATGACTCCCGTATAGTGTTATTAGCAAAAAAAATCCATTCATGTCATCAAAGGCATTTGCAACGGAAGTTAACAACATAGTCAGTGCCCCAACGGTCCGGCAAAGATTGCAGCAAAATAGGCTACCAGGAAGGATATCTCGCAAGGTTCCATTGCTAAGTAAAAGACATGTAAAAGCAAGACAAAAGTTCGCCTCAACTTTCATAAACCATTCCAAAGAAATGTTTCGTAACATTCTCTGGAGTGATGAAACTGAAATAAATTTGTTTTGTTCTAATAGTGGTAGAAACGTTCGGCGGCCTCAGGGAAAAGAGTTTCACTTCCGATTCACAAAAAAAACCGTAAAGCATGGTGTGGGGCTGTTTTTCTTGGTTCGGTGTTGGTCCTATATTTCAAATAAAAGACATCATGACTAAAGAAGTTTATCGTGATATCTTAAATGATGTGATGTTACCATACGCTGAGGACAACATGCCGCTAAGATGGCACTTTCAACATGACAATGATCCAAAGCACTCATCGAAATTAGTGAGTGCTTGGTTGAGGCACCATCAAGTGTCGGTATTACCATGGCCATCTCAGTCCCCAGATTGGAATCCTATCGAAAATTTATGGGCGGAATTGAAAAAATCTTTGGCAACACAGACGTTCCATAATAAAACTCATTTTTGGACCGAAAGTGAGAAACGTTGGAAGGCCATTCCTTTGATTAAGTGTCAGAAACTGATAGAGTCTATGCCAAATCGAATAAGTGCTGTGTAAAAAAACAAGGGCGGTCATTCCGGACACTAATATACTGAAATGTAATCTCTATGTGAAATAGAAAGATAATTAAATAAAAATGTTACTTTCGTTTTATTAGTTTCTTGGTAAACAAATGTTTACTCTGATTTTCCCTTTTATTTTGAACAGTGTATTTAGAAGTAATTTCAATCACATAGTGAAAACATTAAATATAAATGTGCAATCTAAAAACTCTTAAGGGAAACATTTTCAAAATGATGTGCCAAAATAAGCGAATAATTACAGTTACATGTTAGGTTTTAAATATTTGATATAATCCCTGAAAAATATTCAATCTTAGCGATAGGGACCAAATCTGCTGGTAGTTTTGGTTATTCACTAATATGTGCTACTAATAATTGCTGCCAGTTTTCCTTTTCCGTTGTTTCGAAGTATCTTTTTTGTGAGAAGATCGAGAAAGGAAAGATTAACTTTAAAAGATTAAAAGTACTACTATAAATTCTTTAGTGTTTCGAGGCTTCTTCTTTGGTTTTTTTACTACATTCAGTAAGAAGAGATTGCATCCGCAACTGATTTGAGTTCAACGAACTGTACATCCTGAATATCCCTGATCAACAAAACTGAAGTGACACCCGTTCGATAACGTGGTTGCTCCCGTTACCAAGTAAGGTGCCCGTATATTTTGTACGCCCTCGTCCGATTTTCACATTTGCCGAAGAAAATGAATTGCCTTCTTTTTGTCGCGATTCAAAAGTTAATCGTTCGTGCGACCAAATTTATGTATCACAATAAAATTAATTTATCACAAAATTATTAAAAACTATATATTATTAATAATGAACGAACGATCGCACATCCGACCAGACTCCCCATAGGAGGCTAATAACGAAGGATGGGGATAGGAAATTCTTATTAGGACAAACCTCTCTAACATGATGTCGGCAGATGAACTTAGTGATAAAACGGTCATGAGCGGCGTCGTGAGGTTTGGGAAGTGTTGATTATGGGATCTGGTCTGGATTCTGGAATGGAGAGGGGCGTTTGAACCCTACCTAATTCAGGTGGTGAGCTTTACCTTAAGGTCTAACTACTTTTGTAGTTATTGATCACGTTTTGATCAACGTCAGACACTCACCCAGCATTCTCCATGCTCGAATCTTTCTAGGTCCCAACGAAGACTCCTTATCGGGGGAAGAATGGGATTGCAAGTGACATCTTGGAACTTTGCGACCGAGTCTCCCAATAACTTTCTGAGAGTTCGACACTACCTGTATTTCCAACAACAGAAAATTGTAAGCGCTATCACAAATCAAATAGGAGTCCTAGAAATCCTAGAGGGCTTCATTAGCTCTGCGAGAAGAGAAAAAGGGAAGTGTACTTCTCAAAGGGAAAAGAAGGAGTATGAGAAGTGCGTGGTAGGGGAGGAGAATAGTTGTAAGGCACAGGCATGTTTGTCTTAAGAGGCAACTTAACTCCACCGTTTCTTAACACGAACATATTTTTTTAAAGCAACGAATAAAACGGAAGTTAACATTACCCTATCTGAAACTCCATTAGAAAACTACGCAATATAAATTTACGAACTTAGTAAAATGTGCTTGAGTTAATAAAACGGCGTTGTATATGACATAAGTCTGCGCTAAGAACAGCTTATAGTAAGAAAAGTTATATATGGGCGTAAAAAAGGATACCTTACAAAAACGCACTTCTACGGAGTGTTATGGAAAACATTTTTTTTTTATAGAAATAGGATATTGTCTTTGTGTGTGTTTGCCCAAATAACAGCAAATATCAGTAAAATCTTCGATATGGTTGGAACTTTTGAGTGTACTCCATGTTTCTGATTATTTTTCGAAATTCTGAAAGTTTTTTTCCTCAGTTACTTAACTCGCATTTTTAGGGCAGGACATTTTGAAGATGGCACTATCTTTTTGGGAGGCACTTTACTTGAACATTTATAATTGTCTATGAAAAGCTTCTCAAACATTGCCGTTCTTAGTCGGCAAAAAACTGTAGGTCGCCTTTACTCATGGAACAATCGTAACTAGGCCCTGGTCCCTTGTGGGCTGTAGTGTTACTCAATTATTGTTACCTTAAACGTGTTTAATTGTATACAAGTATATAACCATATCTAGTTCTAGTCCTTTTGTAATAACAATCATCTTATTGTTCTTTTTATTCCAGATACCGGGCGTCTACACATTATAGACCAGAATTGCAACCCACAGAGAGAGCACATAAATTGACAATTTTCTTACATCATGTTGCAAATTTAATTTATTCCGTTATTCAAGAACAGTATACCGATCCACGTATTCTTGCATTTTGGATGGCCAACGGATCTGAATTTTTGCACTTCTTAAAATCGGATAGACATATTAGTGCGTTTAGCATTCAAGCACAGGAAATATTGGCTGAAAGTGTTCAAACAGCCTTTCGTAACGTGGTGAATTGCTTTCGTTTAGAATTATCACAGACGCTTAATCAATTCCTGTCAGAAACAATTGATCATGATTCAGCCGCCGGCTTGGTGCTTACTGTTTTAGGATCAGCCATGGCACTCCTACGAAGATGTAGAGTTAATGCAGCTCTCACCATTCAATTATTTTCGCAACTATTCCATTATATAAACGTTATTTGCTTTAATACGGTATGCAGACTTTTGTTTAAACGTGAACTTCTCAGAATTTGTTTGTTTAGATTGTAGCTAATTCACATATGTGTACCGCTGATTGGGGAAAAATCTTGATAGAACGTTTACAATTACTAGAATTATGGGCAGAACGACAAGGCCTAGAACTTGCAGCTGATTGTCATTTAGCTAAAATAAATCAATGTGCACAGTTTTTACAAGTTAGTACAAATCAATATACAAGTTAGTACAAATCAATATATGGTAAAATACATTATTTTTCACTCGTAGGCACCTAAAACATCAGTTGAGGAAATTCAGAAACTTGCCTGCTCTTGTTTTCGCTTAAATTCACTACAAATGTCCGCGTTATTACAGCAAGAAAAAATCCCACGGATACTAATAGACTCTGTCATCCGCATGGCTGAATCCGTTGCTGATGAACTGACAAGAGCAGATGGAAGAGAAGTGCGTCTGGAAGAATCACCAGAGTTGCATTTGGCGTTGTTGTTACCTGATGATGGATTTAGTTGTGATGTTGTCCGTGGCATTCCTTCTGGTTTAATAGATTTTTTAAATCCACTGCAAACAGCGGGAATGTGTCGATTGGCGGCGCAACCGACGAGTATAGGCCTGTGGACAGTTTACATGCATCAGTTTAATGTACGTTTTTAATTGATCAAATATTAGAATCTATAATACAATCCTCATTATTAAATCTATAGGCCAGGTCACCCAGTTCAATGTCGAATAAGTTACCACAACCTGAAGTACAAGTTATTAAGTTACATAAAAATTCAAACGGCATGGGATTATCAATTGTAGCAGCTAAAGGCGCGGGTCAAGAAAGATTAGGTATTTATATAAAAAGCGTTGTACCTGGAGGCGCTGCGGATGCTGATGGTCGCTTACAAGCTGGTGACCAACTTTTACGCGTAGACGGCCAAAGTTTGATAGGCATAACTCAGGAAAGGTACGTTCCTTTTTTATACAAATTTATTGTTGCACAATGTTTTTTTTTTGCTTTTGCAAATAGAGCTGCGGATTACTTAGTAAGAACGGAACCCATTGTTACTTTAGAGGTAGCTAAACAAGGGGCGATTTATCATGGCTTGGCAACTTTACTACAGCAACCCAGTCCTGTTATTCAAAGAGGTATGAAAGATAACACTTCTGCTTATTTACTATTTCAAATTGCATTAAGTTCATAATGCGTATAGCTAAAATATATCGCTAACTGCTTTCATAATATTCTACGCATGCTGCTCCATTTGAAAAGAAGCGGATGATTTTTTTTGTTGTCAAATCAGTAATTCAATTTCTGATGAAAATCTAAACAAATATGTTTCGGAGGGGCTAGAACGTAGACACAGTTCTTCATCATTACAAGAAGAGCGTTTTCAGCATGGATATCAATTGCATATTGATCCTAGATATAGAGATACTCGGTCGATAGCTAAGAGTTCCCCGAGTTTATATTTAACTGTAGAAAGTCCCAGCCCTGTTCCCTTCCGTGAACCGAATCCATCTATATATATTGAAGAATACAATGATGCTGATAGCGGAATTCGATCGATAGATTCCTTACCTAATTTGACTTATTCTGATGCCCATCAACCGCTGAATGAAGACGGAATAGCATCTGTTGCTGATTCAGAAAAAATACCATTTATTGATGAAGGCTCCCCAGTTGAAGAAATTAAAAATTTTGATGAAATATTTGAAATTGCTAATAATGCATTAGAAAAAGTGTCATTTAGCGGAGGAGGAATAATGACTTCAACTCAAAGACGAAACACGACGGGTTATCGAAAAACGGTCAGTTTTGACTTAGTAACTGAAAATGAAGTAGAAAACAGTGTCTCATTGGACCGAGAAAGTTCTTTAATGAAAAGAAATTCACATACATATGATGCGATAATTACGTTTTGTGAAGATAAAAATGTATCTATCATAAACAAACCTAATATGGAAGAAAATCAAATGTCGGAAAATTTATTTATGTCAATACCGGAAAATAAACCTAAGCGAGAACTTAATATGGATCGTTCAACATCTGGAAAAAGACTAAGTCGCACTTATGTTGCTAGAAGAACCTCGTTGGCTTTATGCTCTTCTAATGCTACTGTCATTGTTCCATCAACTGCAGTCGAAAATTCCTATGAACAAAATGAACAAAATGATATTCCTAGCTGTATAAATAACCAAGACAATATATTCACATTGCCAAACATAGTTGTGAAAGATATGAAAAGTAGTTGCTTAGAAAAATTTCGTGAAGGTAGAGTCAATGAAATGGTAGGTATTTTCGACTTAAAAAACAATGATTCGCTCAAGTTTTCAAATATAACAAGATCAAATCCTGACATTAGTCACAAAATAAAAGATGCAACAGAAAAATTAACAAAAACTGAACAAGCTGACATTTTAAACCAATTGGAAGATCTTAACTTATATGGTTCGCCTGATACACATTATTTTACCGATAAAATGTCAATAAACAAAGAAACTTTAGAACATACGGAATCAGCTATAAAAACTGATAAAATTAATGAAATTTGTAAGAATTCAAATTGTTCATATGTAGAAATGAATAATAAAAATGTAAATTCCATACACAAAAAAATACAATGTTAATTTTTTAACGTGTTCAGTATCTTACTACGATACCAATAATCAATTTAATTTAATTCATTCATGTTCGAAAATGAAATCTATCCACAATCGTCCACCAAACAAGTCTATAGCTTATGCAAAAACCAACTGCCCATAAAAACGGGATTTTCGTAAATGCATTCCCAGATAAATTTTACTTCTTTGAAACACTAGGCTGTTAATATACAATCAATTCACCTTACTCCTGTTTCGACATCAAGATGCGTATATCGAAATAAGGTGATATTAACAAAGTGGAGCCGAGCTGACAGAGTACGCATAAAAGTTGCCTATAAAATATTTAATTTTGACTTATATTTGGTAACCTTTAAGCTTAATCTCGAGTACATTATTTTTTCATAAATAAATGTTTTACGCACTTCCAGAACCTGTACCTTATAAATACATTCAATTTATACCCTAGATAGCAGGCGTTTATCAGAAAGAGATGTTTCCAGATTGGGAGGTGAATCGAAAAACATAGGACACCATACCGCAATCTCCCATTTAGCAAATAGTAAATCAGTCCCGGTACTCCATCACTCCACCAATAATATATTAAGTACGTAGAATGATATTATTATTTTTTAATATCAATGTAATTTATTTTAATGGTAGATGCAACTAATAGTAAATCAAGGAGTACTCATAATTTATTGAATAACAGCGAACAAGGGTTTTATCAGAACCTAAGCGTTTATAGAGCTCAAAACCAAAACCATGTTATTTTCCCTGAAAGGTGTGTATATCAATTCCAAAAATAGTTTGTTATTAAAAATGTTTGTAAATAATTTTTTGAGAGAACTTAATAATTTTTCTTTATGTAGATCACAAATCGAGTCTTTGCAGTCGTCTGGAAACATTGCAAATATTAATCAACAGCAAATATCGTCAAATAACATTGGTGGAATACTACTTGGAAAAGGTCCTACATCTTCGATATCATTAAACCAAAACAATATTTTAAGCCGTCCAGCATCTGCCTTTTATCAAAATAGTGTAAATACAAATTTCACTGGAAACACAAGCAATATTTTAATGCCTTTAAATAGTCCCATGACGCCTTTTAATGATAATCATGGAATTAGCGCGAGTACATCTAATGTTAGTACTGGTGGAGACATATCAGCATCAAATATTCAAAAGCGTCACATGCAGTCACAATCTTCTACAATCAGCAGCCGCCCCATTAGCACACATAACTTTAACAGAGATGGGCAGATGCAAAGCAGTTTGCGTATCAACCAGATACTTGCACCTTCAATGCCAAATATTGCTGCCTCTCACCTTACATCCCTGTCATCAAATGTAAATAATATGGGCATATCGTCCAGTCAAAGCATGCAGAATGTTACTGTCGGTTCACAGCAAAACAACTTAGGAGATGCATTGCAACAACATGGATTTAAAAATCTTGACCAACAATATATCTCTAAGGGTACAATAAATAGTTCCCGTGCTCCACCAGTCAGTGGAGATTTATCTATGAGAAGAAATCGAATAGAGGAAATTTCGGATAATTCCCAACAATCAAATCAAAGCATGTTCACAAATAATCAACAGCAACTGTCACAAGAAGAGCAACATTGCCCAGAAGACCCCGTTGCCGGATTATCGAATGGAGAAGCTTTGAATAACTCCAATATTGCAGCCGCTTCTTCAAAGCATTTAAATAACACTTGTATATTGCAGTCAAATCGTGGTGGTCAAAATTATCACCAACATAGTACAGAAGAAACACCACCACTTCCACCAACAACAACGCATCCCTTGTTTAAGTGTCCTCAACAAACTGTTCAGAGAAATTATATAACGAATACAGTAGATGCACTGAAGGGCAGTCACTCTCCAGTAAGTGCATCATCAGTACATCAAACTCATTTTATTGGAACAAATCCATGGGAACGTGAAAATAGAGAAAAAGAGCATGAGATACGTCGTGAGCACGTTAGGCAGTGGAAAGAACAACAGATTACTGAGCTATCAAATTTAGTAAAGCGCACTCCACTTCAAGACGAGCAATTAAAAACGTTAATTTTGGAGCGAGATTTTGACAGACGAGCTCAAGAAATGGAAGAACAAGATGATGACATCGAATCTTCCTTTGAAAAGGAAAATTACCATGAAGTCATGCGTCTAACTGTTCAACAGAATTCAGTCCAAACACCTGTTACAAATTTTCATCAAACAGATATAAGAGTTATACAAGACGAAAGAAATGACCAACCGTCCAATGCTTTATCTATGAACGATCCACAAATGTGTTATCAACAACTTCAGGTTCCTTTAACTGCTCCTCCGAAGGGTATATTAAAGAATAATCGCTATGACAGTATGTCTTCCTCTTTAACACCATCATCTCCATCAAAATCACAAAAATCTGCTAGTTTTGCTGACGAGAGGCGCCTACAGACTGAACACACAATATCAAATTTGTCACAAGATGTTTCGAATATGAGTTTAAAGTATGAAGTAAATATGAACAACAAAGAGCGATTGTTAGTTACAGATCATAGTTTAAAATATCCCAGCAGTACAATGGGAAGTGATGTCATTCCACCACCACCCCCGCCAGAACGAAATAGTTCATACATTATTATGTCACAACAGCAGAAAAATCGTATTTCAACTTATAACACTTTAAAAGGAAATGTACCTTCCCCAATGGACAGTAAAGTTGATAGCGATTTGTTAATGTACTCTAACAATAATACAAAAACGAACTTTGTTTCAACAAATGCTAGTAGCAATACTAAACCACCCATTACAAAAAATATGTTGTCAATAAATATGAATGAAACTCATTCCTTAATGGCGCCGTCAGGTGGTGGTAGTAATCTCATTGCAGGACGTGATAACAAACGAGTTTCATTTCATGACGAGGAGAACAACTACATCCCATTACAGACTACTCTTTCCAATGATCAAAATTACGAAAATGATCAACCTGCATTAAAACCCATTAATGAATATTCGGATGTAAGTTATAAATAACTCAAATTTGAAGAAATATTTTATTTACCGTATATTTATGAAAGGATTTCAATTCGGAGGACATTGATGCTTTAAAAACACCTACTACGCCCGATGCCGATATGTGGAACTCAACGGTGCAGTCAACACCTGGGGTAATTGGAGCCCAGGAAGTCTACAGGTAACGCTAAGTGATGTGATGTGATGTTCCTGTCTGTCATATTAGTATTATTATTGCTATTATTATTATTACTGTTATTATTATTACTATTATTATATATGTATATATATAATGTATAGTAACCAAGCTGCAGAGAATATTGCTTTGGTTTAAATAAGCTAAATTATAAAGTTTTTCTGTTTAGGAGATAAGTGATCAGTTCCAAATTTGTAAAGTTTTTGCATTTCAGAGTTACATAGATGTGTTTAGTATTATTTTTTGAAATAGATATAGGACTGTGTTACAGGAATTGCAGATGAAAAGTTTGGTTTTTCTTAGAAGGTTGAAGTTGATGTGTAGGTGCTTAAACTTTTTGTAAAAGATCTAATATTTTTTCACGTCACCACCTCTTTCGAGTTGCTGACAACACTCAAAGATCATCGGAGTCCGCAAAAAACTGTAAGTCCCTTCTACTCGTGAGAGAACAGTAGCACGCACAACACGAGTCGTTGTTGTAGAAGCTAGACCCTGGTCCCTTGTGGGCTGTAGTGCCACTCAATTATTATTATTATTATTAAGCATTAAGAAATGTTAATGAGAGGTGTTCACTTCTTGATTGATGTAAGACTTTTTCTGCTTAGAATTTGCATTTTTCTGGCGGCTTATCTAAATGGTTTTAGGGTGTTCAAAGAGAGTGATTCTGTGATTTTCCTCTTACCGACAATCGAAAGAGTACATCAAAAATTTTGAAATTACTTTTTATTATTGGTCTAGGGTCCATTGACGATGAAGAAGGTCTTTTAAAGTCTTCCAGAAAATTGTAGCCAAAAGCTCGTGTGATCAACAAGTCGTATCCTCATATATCCACATGTGTAAGAGAAGTATGGGTGGATAGGTGAGTAGGAGAGCCATCATTGAGAAAAACCTTTTCGTTTGAAGACGGGAACCCTATAATATGTTCTAAGCGTTGACGTCCGCTTTGTTTATATTCGGATGTTCACCTTGATTGATAATTCTGTCCAATTTATGTCTATTTATTATTTGTTTATGGGAGGACAGCGTGTGTTTTGAAGAGATATAATTCCGGAATTATACTTTTTTTATCGTAATTGTTCACAAAATCATTAATATTCCATAATGATATGTGATGGCTAAGTTGGAAGCGTTTGTTTTTCTATTTAAGCATTTTCTTAGCAGGGTGAATATTATGTTAGACACACTTTGTGTCTTAAATTCATATGATGCCATCTTCATAAAATCTGTTTATTTTGGTGGCTTTATTAAAGATTTTTCAGTTGGTTTTGGTTGGACTAGTACAGTATTTTTGAAATGGAAGTGTTTTGTTTATTTTTTATATTTTTTTTTGGTCTTATTTTAATTATTTGCGAACAAATTTGGTGGTTAGATTTAATAGATGATTTCTTTCTATGCATAGCCGTTATGCCTCAGACTAAACTTGCCGTTTTGTGCGCATACACACATGGTAATACAAATATAGCATTTTAAAAGTTGGAGCTCAAGTCATTCACCCTATAAATTTCTTAAACTTTTATTATTTTTTACTATGATGTCAAAGAAAGTTTTGTTTTCTTTATCCAAAAGAATCATCGAAATGCTTTTGTTTGCTTCTAACACTGAAAACACAGTCGATCCTTTCAACATATTTCTCATCGATTTGATTATTTTGAATCCATAATGGATTCGTTTGATAGCAAGCTTTAGTTTTCTAGGATCTAAACAATTCAACACTATTGAGCTCACCCAATCTGTAGCAACTGTTGGTCTTCTTATGGCTTATAATTATAGTTTTTTGGTTCATCTCTCAATGACAGAAAGAAAATTTACAAATTATAAAAACAAAGTCATACATTTATACCTTCACTATCTCTACGTGACACCATGTTACGTGAGGCGTTCAAAATATTCTCCGTATTGGTATAAAGAAAAATGCGAATTCAATTAAAATTATTTCTATTTTCCATCAATGTATTTATTACATCACGAGATTAGCTTTTTAATTCCCACAAAAGAAAATGTCCTCTTTCTTTGCAAAATATTCCTTGAACTCATTTTCGTTAGAAAATTGTTTTCATTCAATACGGTTTGGGGTCTATTATAGGGTGGATGATGAATTTCTTTGAAACCACAATCTCACTCAGCAGCCTTGAAAACTCTGTAGTGCGAACGATTGCGCTGTCCGGAATAAGCAACACACTTGCCAGTCTACGGCGTCTTTTTTCTTAATTTCCTCCCGTAAATGATGTGTATAATGTGGCGCTTTTTTGCATTCATTCAACCATAATCCCTTTGAGTCTCAAAACACTGGCTATGAGCTTCCCTTCAGACTCAGTGACCTTGAACTTTTTTGGTGGTAACAATACCTTCAAAATTACCTTTCGGGTTTTCACCACCGGTTTTCTTCCTTCTGTTATTAACGAGATCATATTTTTATTAATACTTAAGAAACGATGAAAAAATAATACATACGTATATACTTATTCGCACGTATCACTTTTTATATTAATAAATAGTGTTGTGGGCGCCATGGCGTAGTGGTTAAGTGCGTTGACTCGATGCCAAGGTCCCCGGTTCCGTCGGAACTTTACGGCAGCAACGGTACTTATTGTGTAAGAAAATATTATCAAGTCTTTTCTTTACTCGTGAGAGAACAGTGACTTGGATTATATCATTTCATATATATTAAATACAACCTTCAATTTCATACAAAAATAAATCATTTTCTTTTACTTCAACTGATATAAATCATTATACCATTATGAAAAACAATTTATTATTAGCAAAAGAAACCAAAGAACAACTTTTGTTTGAAATTGTTGGGAATACATTTAAATTTATTGTGTTGACTATTTTAAATTAAAATAAGAATGAAGTTTGTATTTTGTTTCCCAGTCTATTTGATTATGAGTAAAGCCAATCTTATTTAGGCTAATATTAAGGCAGCATGTATCCACAGATTTATAGTGAATTCATACTACAATACGATACGGATAATAGATCATATGTTAATAGATTTGCTTATATATTATTTATGTTTTAGACATTCTTATATTTATTAAATGTTTATATTATTTGTTTATTTATATATATTTACATATATACCTAATGTCTCATCGTCTGTTCTGCTTATATCCTTTATGTTTCAGTCGAAAACTAAAAAAAAATTATTTTTTTCAGAGACCCTAGACAACGCCGATTAGCAGAACAGCAGCAGAAGCAACAAAAAAGAACAAGTGAAGCTGTTCCTGAGAAGTTATCATTTAAAGAGAAAATGAAAATGTTTGCCCTGGAATCTGGTGAAGATCACACGCCAAAAGATAAATTAAAAATATCGCGAGCTCAAAGAGATATTGATGCAGTACACTAAGATTGCACCTATTGACATGAAGAATAGTTTAATACAAAGCCGGATATTTTCCTAATACTTTGTGGAATGGTATTGTTATCTTAGCACTTCATAATTTTAAGATTAAAATTTGAACAGTAGTTAATTTTGAATGTATCTTATAGTGAATTAAACATTTGAGATCAACAGTGGATAAAACCTAAGTGCATTCAAAAGGAGCTTTACATAACAGACGACACAAAAAAGCTTTAAAACACCTACGAAAAATAAAATATACTCAAATGCATTCCATGCCCATATCATTTATATTTCTTACTAGAAAGGGCTTAAATTTAAATTTTTTTAAATGAAATAAATTTAAAGTAATATTTTGAAAAAAAAAAATACAAATGAAGCGATCTTAATAATTGTAGATATTTGTAATCGCGGTTTTGTTTATAATACTGTCCTTCTATATAACCTAAATAAATCCATTTGCAAAATTAAATACTAATAAAAGCATTTTAGGGTTTGATAACCAAAAAGAATGATCAAAACATCAATGGACCAAACAATTTTAAGGAATTTATTAAACTTTTTATGAAATAAAAGAAAAAAACTCTTTCAAATACATATATAAGCAGAAATATAATATTTTCGGTGGCGAATATAAAATAATTTAGTAGTATTCATGGTAAAGAGCAAAGTATTTTTTTTATGCAGTACATATTAAGTGTTACTAAGGTTTAAAATTAATGTGCAGAAAAAGGCGTGCATTCGTTTAACCTGTCTATGGCCAGAGAACCGCAATTTTTGAACAAATTGGTAAAGAAATTTAATTTGAATTTTATTTTTTTTTTAATTATAATCTTACATTTGTGGCGTTTAATTACTAAATAACAAAACCTACCAGCAAACAAATTAAGTATCTAAAATTAACAGTAAAATTCAATGTTAAATTCGATCCGTTCTCATCATTATTTGAAGAAAGTAAAGAATGTTGTTATATTCAAATGATCATTTTCAGGTCACTTGTTGATTTCAGTTATCTGTTCCCATTTTCGATGTAAGCTGGTAAATACAATATTTGCATTTTGCGTTCGAAGCTATGAAAAGAATAGGACAAATGAATTTGTTTTCTGACACTAATATTAAGTTTCCGCAATCATAGTACATGTCGGTCTGCATTAATGCACTCTGCATTGCTGCATATACGTTTCAGCAAATATGTGTAATTTCTGCACATAATCGTAATGAAGAACACAAACTTTATGTAGACATGTGTATGAATTATTGTTATTTTATTTACTTATTAAAATGTATGCTCATATTAGATGTTTTTTATTGATTTTTATTATGCCCAGTGGACGACTTATATATATTTACGTGTAATCAGCAAAAACAGTTGCTCATCAGGATTTTTACTTGTGCGATTCCTTACAGTACTCTTATCATAGTAACTGTAACAACGCCAAAAATTTGTATGACTAACCTCGCTCTTATCTACAGACGTGGTATTCAGCAATGTCAACATAAATTTCGTTTCTTTTCAGATTTTAAAGCATTTTTCTTCTTCTTCGGATGGCGCTACAGTCCGGGGTGGACCTGGGCCTCAACCAACATGCCTCTCCAGCTAGCACGATCTCTTGCCAGCTGCTTCCATTTGCGCACTCCAAGTTGGTTGAGGTCCTTTTCCACTTGTGTGCGCCATCTCAGTCTAGGACGTCCTCTGTTGCGTTGTCCCTGTGGTTCGGATTTGAAAACTCTTCGGGCCGGAGCAGTGCTGTCCATCCGCTCTACATGGCCTAGCCACCTTAAGCGCTGTATCCTCATGCCGCCGTACAGCCCATAGAGTTCGTGGTTGAATCTTCTCCTCCAGATGCCATCAACGCAAACAGGACCAAAAATCGCACGCAGAACTTTTCTCTCGAACAGACCAAGGGCTTCCTCATCCGCTTTTAGTAGCGTCCAGGTTTCTGCGCCGTAAAGCAGGACTGGGATGATCAAGGTGTTGTACAAAGTCACTTTGGTCGTTCGGGAAAGGGCTTTATTACTCAATTGCCTCTTTAGCCCAAAGTAACAGCGATTGGCAAGAGTGATTCTGCGCTTGATTTCGGTACTGATGTTATTGTCCCTATTCACCGCGGAGCCGAGAAAGACGAAGTCCTTAACTACCTCGAAATGTCTGCTGCCCATAGTGACGCTCTGTCCAAGACGTCGATGTTCTGCGTCCTTCTTCGATGACAGCATATACTTAGGTTTGCCCTCGTTTACCACCAGTCCCACTTTAGCCGCTTCCGCTTCGATGCTAGCAAACGCCTCATTCACGGCTCGCTGAGTTCGGCCGATCACGTCAATGTCATCCGCATAAGCTAGCAGTTGAACGGACTTGTGGAAGATCGTGCCTCTGGTGTTGACGTGTGAGTTACGCACGATCCCCTCAAGAATGATGTTAAAGAAGTCGCATGACAGCGCGTCGCTTGTCAAAATCCTTTTTTGACATCGAAGGTCTCGGTGAGTTCGCTACCGACCTTGACGGAGCAGCGAGAGTTCTCCATCGTCATCCTACACAATCTGACGAGTTTGGTAGGGATGCCAAAACTAGACATTGCACTGTATAGCTCGTCTCTATGCACGCTGTCATACGCGGCCTTAAAATCGACGAATAGATGGTAGGTGTCAATTTGTACTTCTTGGGACTTCTCCAGGATTTGCCGCAGTGTGAAGATCTGGTCGATTGTGGACTTCCCTGGCCTGAAACCACACTGATAAGGGCCTATCAGGTTGTTGACGAACGGTTTCAGGTGCTCACACAATACGACAGAGAAAATCTTATATGCGATATTAAGGAGACTGATCCCTCGGTAGTTGGCGCAGTCGAAGGGGTCTCTTTTCTTGTGGACCAGACATACGATGCTGAGATTCCACTCGTCGGGCATACTTTCCTCCGACCATATCTCACACATGAGCTGGTGCATGCACCCAACCAGCCCATCCCCAGTCGCTTTGAACAGCTCTGCGGACAGTCCGTCCGCGCCAGCAGCTTTGTTCGACTTCAGTCTCGATATTGCTATCTTGACCTCGTCGAGATCGGGGGGACGGAATTCTTGTCCATCGTCAACCAAATTGAGTGGAACATTCTGCCTAACAGCGGGATTTGTGTCGTCATCGCCGTTTAGGAGTCTGCAGAAATGATCCTTCCAGATTCTCAGCACCGACTACGACTCTACCACCAGTTGTCCATTTTGGTCCCGGCAGGCTTCAGTCCGAGGTTTGCAACCGCCAGATAAATGTTTTATCTTGCGGTAAAAATTTCGGACGCCATTCCTGCCATAGCACCTCTCTAATTCCTCGACCGCGCGCTTCTCGTGTTCTTTCTTTTTTCTTCTGAGAAGCCGGTTTTCTTTCCTTCTTCTCTGTTTGTAGAGCTCACAAACAGCTCTCGTCGTTCGATGCAGCGTTGCCTTGTATGTTTCCTGTTTGGCTGCATGCGCCTGCCTGCACTCGTCGTCAAACCATAGGTTCCTCTTAAGTGGTGGCGTGAAACCCAGCACATCAGTGGCGGCCTCTTTGATGGCTTCTTGACAACGTTTCCATTTGTCTTCTGTTGTTTGTACAGGCAGCGTCGAACTTTGAGACAGTTTCAGGGAGAATCGATCGGTAAGATTCTAGCGATCGGCTGCGATTGTAGCTTTCCGACGTCAAAACCGTTTTGGCCTGTCTCGAATCCGTTGTTCTCTCGATATCCGGGTTCTTACCTTGGCTACAACAAGGAAATGATCCGAGTCGATGTTTGCACCTCGGAATGTTCGGACATCGAGAATGTTGGAGGAGTGTCTGACGTCGATCGCAACGTGATCAATCTGGTTGACGGTTGATTGATCAGGTGATCGCCAGGTCCCTTTATGAATGTTAAGGTGTGGACCGCGTGCTGGCCACAGAGAGATTTCGCCCCGAGGCGAAGTCAACTAGCCTGAGTCCGTTTCCGGAGGTGTTGGCGTGCAGGCAGTAAAGACTTCTTCTATTCCCAGCTGAGCGTAGAACGATCCTAGAACGATCTTGGTGTCGTAGCTGGGGCATCGATCGTATGTCCTTTCTAGGAGGTGATAGAAGTCTTTCTTACTGCTGTCATCTTTTTCCTCTGTCGCGGCGTGGGCGCATATGAGGCTTATATTCCCGAATTTAGCCTTGATGCGGATTGTTATGAGGCGTTCGCTTATGTATTGGAAGCTTAAGACTTTTTGCCTAAGTCTGCCTCGAACAACAAAACCGCATCCAAATAAGCGTTTCCCTCTCCCCCCGTAGCAGTCGCCCTGGTATATGTCGCAGTTTCTCACTTTTCTCTTGCCCGGCTCATCCCACCGCATTTCTTGGATTGCGGTAATGTCTGCTTTATAGCAGTCCAGGGCCTCTGTAAGTTCATCGGCTGCACGTGGTCTGTTTAGGGACCTCACATTCCACGTGCAGATCCGTAAATCATTGTCCTTTGGTCGTTTGCGGGGGTCGTCAACAGTGTATCCATCCGTATCCGAGGCATTCGGTTGTTTCGGAACTTATATTTTAAATGTGGCCGGGCAGTTACCCCGACGCACACCCCCAACCTGGAGGACCGGGCCCTTTTTTATACCTCTTGGGCGGAGGTCGCACTTATAGGTTTAGCAAGTTGAGTTCGGATGAACAACAACCAGTATCCGGTGGCTACCAACGTGGAGGCACAGTTACAACAGTTGATGTGTGGGAAACAGTTACAACAGCTGGGCATCGACAGGTTGATACCAATCAGTGCCTACCCTGTTCCCACATCACCCAGCCACCTCAAAGCAATTTTAGTAATAAGCTAATCTTCGTTTTATTTTTATTTACTCTTCGGCCTTATATGTCTTGGTTTATTTTTCTTTTTCAAACTCTCATTTATTATTTATTTATTTAAATTATAGCATTAATAGCAGAACAAGAGCACTTTCTACTTATCTTACAAGTTTTACATTCGTTTAGTGACATGTCACTTTATGAGTGTGAGAAATCGGTATTCCCATAGTCATTTAAGAATTCATAAAATGACACTAGTCACTTTGCTCCTGTCAGCTACTGTGGAACGCATTTACCACTCGACATGTCTCATTTTTTGGTATTCCCGGAGTCACTAAACGACAGGAAAAGTGACAAAAACAGTCGATTTGAAATTAGTACACGACATAAAACTAAAATTGCCTAAAGAGTAAGTTTCTTATGTTTTTTTTCTTATTTTTGTGTTTCTTGATATATATTTGCTTATTATTTATGGTTTGCAAAGGTTAAAGGTATCAATACCTTCGCAAATCATTCGCTTGGTGGGAATCATGGAAGATGTGACTTTTGCCAAAAATTTCAAAAGAGGACATAAGAATTGGCTTAAAGGAGGTTGCGGCAATATTAAACAGTTTAGGACCACCTGTGCGTAATGAGAAAGAATGGCACAAGGTATGTGCAATTGACTATACATATATGTACATACGAACATTTAAATTATTTGTTTTGAAATACTTCATAGGTTTGGTTCGATTTAAAGTCAAAAGTTAAAAAACGCATAACAAAAGGAAATCTGAGGCAACCGGAGGAGGACCCTTTAAACAAACATTTTAACGGAGCTGGATGAAACGGTGGCCAAACTTCTATCAATGCATGAGACAGTGGACCCAACTGGAAGAGTTTTCGGCTTTAAAGAAACTCATCAACGTGGAGTCAACAATGCATTATTAGACAATCCGTCTACATCAGGTTTGATTCATACACCAAAGAAGTCTACCTGCCAAGTTGAGGATATGCTTTTTACGGAGGATGGAAATTGCCGCACACCAACAGAAACGTTGTTGAGATTAGTGAGATCTTCCGGATCCCAAAACGCTAGAGACGAAATGAAGTCGTTATTAAGAAAACAAATGGACGCCCAAGAAAGTCTCTCAGAAATATTGAGATGACTTTAAAAGACGGTTTAAAATACCTCCTTTCCTCAAGTTTATTAAAGTTCTTTTTCTTATTTCTTCTTCTTCAATTTTGTTCTCTATATTTACAAACAGAGCTATGCTGTCCATGTTTTCAAATAAAACACTTAAAGATTATTTAAAAGTTATTTTATTTAAGAATTCAAAATATAAACAAAGTGTAAGCATATGACATTTTGCATTTGACAGGCAGCTTTTGTTGTGGAACATATTCCACAAGTCATTTTAGTTTCGGAAAAATGAGATAACTTTCAAAATGACAATAGTCACTAAAATGATATGACTCCCGGAATAGGGGTAAATGTTGACCGATGTGAGTATTCATCGTCATCATTTTAATGAATCGACATTTTGGATAGATAGATTGTTAGAAAGGCTTATGTGTTGACATGCATGTTTACGACATATATGCAGATGTTTTTTCTTTTCGACTGATAGTTCCGCTCCTGAGTATTGGCTCCACGTAGCAATTTCGTTCAAGATTGAAGCGAGGTCAAATGACGTAGGATTTTTCTTTTTCAAGCGTTTTATTATGTAAACGTCGTCAGCATATCCAGCGAAGTCTATTTCTTTGGTGATTGAAATTATTTCCGTTAGTTTGTGGTATGCTATGAGGAAGAGTATTACTGATAGGGGGATCCTTGAGGTATTCCCTTGAAGAGGGGTTGTGGACTGGTGATGCATTTTCCCACGCGGACTTTTATTTTCCTGTTAGTCATAAAATGGTATATATATTTTATGATATTAGGGCCTACTTTCCATTTCTTGAGTTGGTCAATTAATAAAGGATTTCAATATGTTGTAAAGCCGTAATAACCTATGCTTATTTGAGACGGGGAGGTTTTTTGTTAATGGGTAAAATATTCTATTATGTCAGGGAGTTTTTCCCTGCAGTTTATTTAAAGCAGATATGAGTTCTATGTAGGATATATCTTTTTCTATTGGGATTGCGGAGGGAATAGGGATGTACGTTATTGATATTGTGGTATAAGGTATAAGGTATAAGGAAAAATTGTTATCATTAGACTGCTCGGACCAATATTTCGGGAACTCAGATGCTATCCCATAATTGTCGGTTATATACGAGGAGGATGGTAGGTGTTGCTTGATGGAGTGAATACTGTGATTTGGTTTGAGGCCACAGAAAGTCCTAATGTTGGACCAGATCTTAGCTGTAGGAGTGGAGGGGTTAATTTTTGCGGTAAATAACTCCAGAGATTCTTCTTTGAAAGTTTCACTTTCCTCTTAAATAATGCGTTTACCTTTCTGTAGCTGATAATGTTTTCTAGGGAGATGTTTCTTTTTAAGTTGTGCCATTTATTATTTTTGCCCTCTTTAAGTTTTTGAAGTTCACTATTCCACTAAGAAACCCTGTTTACTATCGCGGTTGGATGAGATTGAGGAACTGATAGGTTGGCGCTTTGGAGTATTATTCTGTGAATATTAGCTGCTTCCTTTTTGATGTTGGTGCTCGGTGGTCGTTCTGCGGAATATTTTTCAGTCGGCTTTGCCTGAGATGAATTTAGGTAGTAAGTTTGCTAGTTGACGATGAGATTGGAACATGGATTTCAGTATAGGGTAGTGGTCGCTTCCTGAGAGGTTGTCTAATATTTTCCATTTGGAATGTATCACAAGGTCGGAAGATCCAAACGTGAGATCAACATGCGTAAAGGTTTTGTGAGGGCTGAAATGGGTGGGCGACCCATCGTTAAAAATTTGGTAGGTAGATTTGTTTATGTATTTTCCTAGTATGTTTCCTCGACGGTTGTTACTGCTAGAGCCCCACATTCTATTCCAGTTGTTGAAGCCGCCTGTTATCAGACATGGTTGATTTTAATGGTCAAGGGCATTTTTTTTATTATTGATATTGAATGGTGTGGTCGGAGGAATATAAACAGACATTATAGTAAATTTGATCTTAGAGTGGACAGTAGCAGCTATCGCTTCTATGTCGGTGTTGAGGTTGGTTTTTTGGTGTTGGATTGAATTGTGGATTAGTAGTGCTACGTCTCCGTATGTGGATTGTGAAAGATTATGGCAATACAATTTGTAATTAATTGGAATAGGTAGATTTGATAGTTGTATTATGTGGGTTTCTTGAAGTGAGATAATTTTAGGAGAATATTTTTTAATAAATATTTGTAGTTCGTTGAAATTGTTTGTGTAACCTTTGACATTCCATTGTAGAATTCTTAGTTTTGAAACAGAGTGCGGCAAATATAAAGAGGTAGGCGTAGTTGTGGTGTTATGATATCGACTCCGCCATCCAGTGTTCTAACTAGTCGCCCCCTTGGGGGGGTTCGAGCTGTTCGGGCCATGAGTGGCGGAGTCGCGATAGCGGTGTATGATTTTATTATTGTGAGGGTTCATCATCTTCGTCTCCAGACAGATTTATGAAATACTTTTTCCTATTGATGAGATCTTGGGTGACGTTTGATATGGGGGAGTTAGAAATAATGTTGGTATTGGTACGTGAATGATTTACTGTTATTGTGCTGGCGATGGTGTCAGTTTCTGTTTGAGGGTGACTGGTTGGAGTATTGATTGTGGGTGGAGATTGTTGTGTGTTTTCGGTGGATGATGCAGGTTTAAGATTTGCTGAAGGATGGTGTTGGTTTGAGTTGTTGTTCTGAGCGGAGGAGTTGGAATTGGTTGGTAGTGAATTACTTTGTGTACTAGTGGAAATAGTTTTTGATGTGGTTGGTTGTGGGTCTGTTGTTGAAGAGTTTGTGGAAAAGTTAGTGTTTTGTTTTGCTCTTACCGCGTAAGACTGTTGAGTAGTGTTTTGTTGTGTTGTGGGGTGGAGTTGATTGTACATACGTTTCGCGTCGGACATGGAGCTCTTTTTTTTATCTTAATAGCTAAGACCTCCTTGGCTTGAGGGTGTTTCTGGCATGTTTTGGAAGATGATGGGTTGTTGTTGAACAGTTGGCACACATTATGCGCTGACAAGTGGACGGCATAAGAGGAGGAAGGCTGCACGTATCGGAAGACTATCCCTTTTGTAGTGTTCAAGTTCGTGGAGTTTTGCAGTAACTGGGTAAACACCTGCGAGATTATTCACTTTAAGGAAGTCGTCGGCGATTTTTTTGTCACTTTACCAGGATGAGGATATTACCGTCGTGGAGGAGGAAAACTTGCTCGTACTCTTTACTGATGCCGTCTATTGCTTTCTTGAGGAGAAAGGAGCTGAGTGAAGAGATTGCTTTTTCGGGGGATTTGGATGATATTAGCAAAAATTTAGGATTTCTTGAGATCGTTCTGGATGGTAATTCGGGGAAGTCTAGTAATGACACTGTGTTTGATTTTATTTTTTTGTAGGTTGGAAATCGCAGGGAGCATCGTCGTCGAGCCCCCTAAATCGATTAACACTATTTTTAGGCCCGAGGGCCATTTTTTTTATAAAGTTTGCCACGCGCTAGCGAAAAAAGAATCCGCGTGGCAGAATTGTAAATAACGAAAAACGAAGGAGCAAACACAGAACGTATAGAACGTTAACCGTTTTCGGTCAGGCTGTTAGAAAGCGCGAACACGTGGGAGAAAAAGAAAAAGACGAGAGCTCACGATGTGCACGGTGCAACTCCTAATCGATGATTGATGCCAGACTTGTTATTTGGGAAGAAAGTAGTAAGAGGTTCCCGGATAGAGATCTTACAGTCTTATCTTCATGCTCATTACTCTGAATGGCAGTATGAGTTCTTGATTAATTTATCCCGTATTGAAGAAATGACATAACAGTTATTGTGAAGTTTTTTTTATAGCTATCAAAGTAGATAGGCAGATGATCTGCATTCCCCGTAAGAGTCATTGCTCGAAGAATTGCAAAGGCTCCAGTGATACATTTGACTTTGGGCCAAAGATGCTTGGCTTAGGACGAATGATTGATTTTTTCGGTGAATCTAGCGAAGGATTGTATTTTGCCATTCTTTACCACTTTGCGAAAGATTGCGTTTGCTTTACAGTAGGCTATCAGTCTGAAATCGGGATATTTCTTAATTCAGATCAGCTCCCTGTTCCACCAAGAACCAATCTTCTTTTTTGATGTAGTAATAGCCAAGGGGATGGACAGGTTGGCACTATAACGGATATCACTAGGAATTGTGGTAGCTTTCTTATTAATATTTTCCGAGATGATTTTATGTGCCAAGAAGCTTTGGTTGTCTTCGTAAACGCAATAATCTGCGAAAGTACGATCGTCTGCCTGCTTTGTGTTCACAAATTGAAAAAAAAATTTTTCTGCACACAGTCGGCAGGCAGGCTGCAGTCATTTTATGCCCTACTGTTCATAATTGTCATGGCAGTGAAAAGGATTGTGTTAAGGATTAAGAAAAGAAGAAAAAAGTTTGGTAATTGATAAACTTAAAGAAAATAAAAAGAAGAAAAAAAGCAATTTTATTGGAAGTGTGTAAATTTAATAGGCATAATCGATTTGTGCCGAAAATTTTAAACGTTATTGGTACAATAGAGACATATCCGGATGACATATTTCAGAGCCCCTTCAGAATGGCAAAAGCGACGTTCAAGGTAATTCTGTAGTTCACAATTTTATAAATGCAAAGTAACGAACTTTTTTATCAGTTTATAGAACGTGAACCTCTGCATATTTGGCAAAGACAAACAACAGGGCGACCAAAGCTACAGCTGAAATTGGCGTTATACTTGACAAATTTGATCAGTGGATTAGTAGTTTGTATTTCCTGCAATACCAATCTCCACAAAAATAGCTTCTTCTTCTTCCCTGCAGCAAAGTCTGGTTCCCTGGCCAAACGGGTCGCAAGAAGCAATTTCACATCCTCATGAGTCCACCGGCCGGCCTGCTTTAGTACGATTTGATTTTGAGTCTGATGATGTTTACGAAGACGCCTCTTTTATATTGGATTGTAACGAACCCCAGTCAGCCCTTTCTGTAATGAATTTTGGTTTTATATTTGTTAGTTGTTGTTCCGATTAAATATTAGGGTGGTAACAATAGGCAAATGGTCACAACCGTGCAGATCTGGAAGAATATTCCAAGTAGCAATTACTGCAAGATGAAGGGTTGAGGGTGAGATCAATATTCGATCGTCTTCCTTCATTAAGAACCATTATGTTGGTGTTTAGCAGGAAGTTTTCCACTATTTTCCTGTAAATTGGTACTCGAAGATCCCCAGTAGGTGCTTCAACTAAAGTCTATCATCGGAAGATTGGGGTGTGAATGAAGTTTACAATGTCTTTTAAATCTTTAACTGCAAAGCTTTGGTGTGGGGAAATGTATATTGATACACCATTATTTTGAATTTTTTTTAGTATTTCTACAGCTACTACTGAGATAGGAGAGATCGGAATGAGCTTCCGAGGTATTGCTTTATAAATCAGTAGAACGAAAACGAAAATGAGTTTTCTGAAGAGAGATAACGGAGGGGGATAGATCATGCATGAGAAGTTGGAGTTTATGCAGGTTGTTATAATCACCCCTATTCCGGCAGTCGTTTAGTGACATGTCACTTTATGAGTGTGAGAAATCGGTATTCCCATAGTCATTTAAGAATTCATTAAATGACACTAGTCATTTTGCTCCTGTCAGCTCCTGTGGAACGCATTTACCACTCGACATGTCTCATTTTTTGGTATTCCCGGAGTCACTAAACGACAGGAAAAGTGACAAAAACAGTCAATTTGAAATAAGTACACGACATAAAACTAAAAATGTCTAAAGAGTAAGTTTCTCTTGTTTTTTTTCTTATTTTTGTGTCTCTTGATATATATTTGCTTATTATTTATGGTTTCCAATGGTTCAAGGTATCAACACCTTCGCAAATCATTCGCTTGGTGGGACTCATGGAAGAAAACGTGACTCTTGCCAAAAATTTCAAAAGAGGCGTTACTCAAAGTGAGGACATAAGAATTGGCTTAAAGGAGGTTGCGGCAATATTAAACAGTTTAGGACCACCTGTGCGTAATAAGAAAGAATGACACAAGGTATGTGCAATTGACTATACATATGTATATGTACACATATACGAACATTTAAATTATTTGTTTTGAAATACTTCATAGGTTTGGTCCGATTTAAAGTCAAAAGTTAAAAAAATTGACGCACAACAAAAGGATATCTGAGGCAACCGGAGGAGCACCCTTTAAACAAACATTTTAACGGAGCTGGATGAAACGGTGGCCAAACTTCTATCAATGCATGAGACAGTGGACCCACCTGGAAGAGTTTTCGGCTTTAAAGAAACTCATCAACGTGGAGTCAACAATGCATTATTAGACAATCCGTCTACCTCTACATCTACAAACAGAGCTATGCTGTCCATGTTTCCAAATAAAACACTTAAAGATTATTTAAAAGTTATTTTATTGAAGAATTCAAAATATAAACAAAGTGTAAGCATATGACATTTTCCATTTGACAGGCGGCTTTTGTTGTGGAACATATTCCACAAGTCATTTTAGTTTCGGAATACCGATGAAAAAATGAGATGACTTTTAAAATGAGAATAGTCACTAAAATGATATGACTCCCGGAATAGGGGTGAATATCCTTTAATATTCCACTGGAGTGCTTTAAGATTTTTGTCATAATAGGCGGCAGTGGTAGCTGAAATGCGGCGGGGAACGGAAAGTGTTAGGATTGGATTTGGAAGGTGAGCGACCCCTATGATCGGGGTCGAACCCAACAGACTCTCCGCGGAATCTGCTTGATTCGATTCCCGATGAAAGGCGTCGCTCTGGTTTGTTTCCATTGACCAAAACTTAATTTTTTTATGTTTGTCTAAGAAAATTAAAAAAAAAAAAAAAACTTGAACGTGACCCAAATGTCGATGAGATTTAATTTAGTGTGGTGAACATATATTAAGTGTCAATAAGATGTGACAGTGTCATTTCATTTAGTTGTAACTATAGTATATTATTATTATTATTTATTAAATAAAATTTATCACAAAATGAGCGCTAGCTGCGAGGGCTTTCTAGATTATTAAAGGGCTATTTAGATTATTAAAATTTAACGTAAATCCCGTACATGATAGTTTTCGACAGATATGGAGTGTTTTACATTTATCTAGAGAATGTTTGGCACCAAAATATCGGACCAACTTAGTATGTCTCTGATGACATTTGAAAATAAAATTTTAGTTTTCTCTCGATCACTGTGTTTGCACAGGATATATATGTCATTTGCATAAATTTAGTGATCGAGTAGATTGTGTTGCATTATTATTTTGCTTAAATCATCGAAGGCGATGATAAAAAGGACTACAGATAGTGGTGAGCCTTACGGAATTTAGCGTTTAGTTTTTTAAATGTAATTAAATTGTTTTGATTGGGATGTTTTTTAAACTTATGCCAAGCTTTTTCTTTTTCGCGCCTTAAGGTAGTCAGTACTGCACTCCACCATGGTACAACACGCTTGAGAATGGTAGGGGCAGTCTGGGGAATTGTTTTGTTTGCAGCAAACTGAAATGCTTTTTGTAGCGAAGCAGCCTCTTTGTTTACATTGGACGAGGGGTGTTTGTCTGACAGGCATTCTAAGTTGTGCTTGTTAAAACAAGCCAAGTTAGCGGCGTCAGTCTTGAATTTACGGTTTGTCAGAAATTTGCCGTGCCCTGATTATAGGGAAATGATCGCTGTTATAGAGACTCTCCAAGAGGTCCTTGTAAATAATTCGGGAGAGCAACAAGTTAAGTCTACATGGGTGAGCGAACTGTGCGTAGAGAAGTGAGAAGGCGAACCATCATTGAGCATAATGAGATTGGAGTCATCAAAAAATTGTTCAAGTTTTGCCCCTCTGGGTTTGGTAATGGGTGAGCCCAAAAAAACACTCCAAGCGTTAACATCCCCGACAAAAGTACAGGTGCTGTGGATTTGTTGCATGATGTTTAGTAAGTCGGAACTCGAGAAAGTTTGGTCTGGATGGATATACATATATACAGACAACTGTGAACTTTACCTCCAGTTGTGTTTCTACAGCTAGAGTTTGAATATTTGAATTGATGGGTTTTAGGGTATGGGGAATGTTGTATTTTATTAACAGAGCTATTACTTGTTTTGCAGTTGTATTCTCAGGAAGATTGTGAAAGTAACCGATGTAGTTTTTTGGCGTATTAGATTTAGATTGGTGTGCGATGTGTGTTTCTTGGAGAGCTAGGACAGTCGGGGACTGCTCTTTAATGATTATACACATTTCTTCACAGTTATTAGTGAAACCTTTTATGTTCCACTGGATGATGTTCATAGAGTTAGAACAGGCGTTATTATAGGATAGGTTAGGGTTTTGAGAATGGCTAGCCCGTAGCCTGTTGGACGAGGCAAGCGGACTGCCTGGCAAAGGGTCAGGGGAGGGGTGTATATGAATATGCGACTGCTGTACAGCGACTGGACTATCCGAATTCCATGAGGGAGCCGGATAATCCAGTGGCTGAACAGCAGGGTTGTGGTTATCATTATAGATCACATTATTGTTGTTCATGGTTAACAGAATCGGGGGGATTAATGTAGTAAGCATTATATTTATGAGTGATTGAGTGAAAGCTGATATTGGAGATTGAGCTGTATTGGTGTTGTTAAGTGAGTTTTTTTGAGTGGGTGAGATTTTATCGGAAGAAATTGAATTAATTGAGTTTATATTGTAGACGTTGAGTGAGTTTGGTTGGTTGTTGGATGAGATCCAGGTGTCATTGGGTGAAGTGATAGTAGTGGAGAGATTTTCGGTTATGGGTTTAGTGAGAGGTTTAGTAGTATTGTTGTTACCGTCGGGGGCTGATATGGTAGTTCTTGAGATTTTCTTAATAAGCGGGAGATATTGGTTAATTTTGTTGTAGGGAGCTTGTAGATGGGACGGGGGAGAGAGTTTAGAGTTCTTTTGATTAATTGGGTTTGGTTGGGTTCCCTCTGCACCGTTTGTATGTGTGCCCCAAGAGCTGGCAGTTTTGGCATAGCGTTGGATTAGGGAAATATTCGGTAACATCCAATGTATAAAATGTGGTCGGTACATATCAATTGTAAATTGGATCAGTCCAGTTGTACGTTGGTTCCCATCTTCGATTTTTTAAATTTAAAGATATCAATGACGCCTTGGGATCTCATTTCATCCACAATTTCTTATTCGGGCACATTTTTGGAAAACAGGGCATGGACAGTACCTTTCGAAGAATTTAGTTGGGCGTGAAGGAAAACGTATATTAGGCATACGTTTGCTAACATTTTCTTGGCTTGGAAAAGGTCAGCGACTTTTGACTTCACCACAACAAGGAGGCTGAGTGTGTAGCGAGTAAAGTTTAATCGATTGTGGGAGAATTGTTTTTTTTTTTCTCTTTTTATATTTTTCAGGTGGGGAGGATTCAGGAGGATCTGCTTCCAGACCGAGAAAACGGTTTCCCGAAAGCACACGCGGCCTAGAGGCCATCATGGAAAATGTTTGTACCGCACTATGTATGTATGTGTAGGTATGTATTTTCACTAGAAGATAAAGAATGCACCGTTAGGAACAATGTGATTAGTCACTGAAAACACACTGTTAGAAAACTAGCCGAAGAGAAGTCGATTGGCAGAACGATGTTGCCTGGTCGGGTGTTAGTCGATGACTGAACTATAGTATAATTTTAAATACCAGATGAAAACTTTGTAGAAATAACAACAGTATACAGGGTCCTAGTAAATTCTCTTCGCTTATGAAGGATAATCGAACTTTCAGACTTGATCCCAAATTTGAATTTGGGAATGTCTTTCTTCTACTCGCAAACATGCTTAGAAGCTTGCGCAATGAAATCATCACGTCCCAAATAATGTTTTTAACTAAAAATTATACAAATTATATGTTAAACAATAGAATTAGCCAGAGCATCAAGTGAGAATTATAAATACTTTAATAAGATGATGTTTTTTGAGTTATTAGGTTCAGAAAGGATCAGAAAGGAAGGAAATGAAGTCGATTCGGGAATTTAATATGTACTTTTGGAAGGTGGGATATTTAGATAGGATATGCAATCCATATCCTTATAGGGAATTCGTTGCAAAAAGAGCATGTAGATGGTTTATCTTTTTAAGTAGTGTAAGTGGGAAAGGCAGCTATGTGCATATCTCAGTTTAATAATTCTACTAATTTCAAAACAGAATAAATTGATATCTGTGTCGTATTTTTTGATAGAGAATATATTTTTGTTAATAGTTCTGTCGCACATTTTGGAGCCGTCTAAAAATTGGTTTTTAGTTCGGAGAAATAAGCACGAAATTTTTCAGGAGCAGTATGGGATTTACGATGAGCTCTTAGACTGGTGTTAATTTAAGATTGATTTGTTGGTGTGGGATATTTATGTTATTGCAAAGAATAGACTAATGCTCTATACCCTACTTTGAGGGGAGACTTTAGAAAATAAAGTGGATTTATACAACTTTAGTATGGGTTGCATGTTTGCTTCGCAAAATAAATTATTAATTGTTCATATCATATTTAGGGGAGACTTCATACAAGAAAAGACCATTATAAATTTTGCTGACAATTGTTGCATAAATAACTGAAATTAGGGAAACCGGGTTGCATTTAAATTTGTTGTATGAAAGTATCTTTATTATGTTCAGTTTTTTATTATTATTATTATATTATAACTTTATTGAGAATATAAAGAAATTATATTAACAATAACAACAGTAAAGCGCTAATTGAGATGTTTATATATTTTAAGAAGATCGATCTAAGTTTAATGTTAGTAGAACTGAGTAAACTAATTTAATGTTATTTTCTGAAATACTTGATAAAAGATGTTGTAATGATTGGCCGGTGACAGTACTTTTGATGTGGTCGCATTGCAGCATGTGTGTATAAGTGAATGGTGGTCTTTGTTCATAAAAATTGCAGGGAGCTGCCTATTGCTTGATAATAATATGTACTTGAGTTAACCGAGTATGACTCATTCTGAGTCTTGCATAATTCTTAAGCATATGAGGCGGTAGTTTCACGGGATAGATAGCCTTGATAGCTTCCGGATAATTAGTGAATAGTGGTGTTGATCAGCAGCAGCAGCATATTCATTGCCATTAATACATTTATGCCCCGGGACCCAGGCAGTTCTTAGGTTTTTCCTTTTAGCAATTAGTTTGTCACGGATTTCAAGAGCAATAGCGGAGTAATAGTTGATATTTTTTACTACATTGATTGTTGATAAGCTATCAGTAAATATAATGGTCTTTTTATTTCTTGCAGCTTGGATTGCCTTATGAATGGCAAAATCTTCTGCGCTAAAAATAAACAATGTGGGTTTTAAAAGAGCTTTACTTATTAGCCATATTCATCAAGAACTGCAAATGCAGTTCCGTCCTTAGTTTTCGATGCATCTTAGAAGAAAAGTTGCCAACCATGTTTTTTTTTTAAGGTTATCCTTTGCTTCTAGGAATATGCTTTTACATGTTTCCACAGTAATTTGTTGGCTTTATGTAGAAGTGTGAAAAGTGGGATAAAGGATTCGTATGAAAGGTTCCAAGTCGGATGGTTGCAAGTAGACTTTTAACGAGTGACAATAGGAATGTCTGAATTGGTGTTCGGAATGCAGATTTAATCTTTTGTAATATTTGCCAGGTGAGATATTCAATTCTGTCAGCTAAGTTAGGAAGGGCAGCTTCAGCTAAGATGTTTCTTATGGGCGTTGTACGAAAAGCTCCAAGACACGTCCTAATGGCTGCATGGTAGGGTGTTGATAAAAGTTGCAAGGAAGATTTAGAGCATTTACCATAAATTGGAAGGCTGTAGTCAATCTTAGAAAGTATAATGGATCGAAGAACAGTAATTAAAGTATTTATATCGCAATGACTCTTTTTCGAGCTCAAGAATTTAATGAAGTTAACTCTGGTAATCAGGCTATTTTTTATATAATAATACTTAATGCTATGGTTAATATCGAATATTAACCCTAGTATTTTGGAATGTTTTACATTTTTAATAGGTATATTATTAAGGCTTACATTATCTATATATTTTGCACAATTATATTTTTTACTTATATGTAAGAGTTCACATTTAGAGGTGGATATTTTAGAACCGGATACATTACCCCAGTCGGATAAGTTTACAAGTATTTCTGAAAAAATTGACGCTAAAAAACTAAGATTTTTACATCTTGAGAACAAAATAAGATCATCAGCATATAAAACATGATTAATAACTAGAAAGATTAGAACTATTTTATTTAACTCATTGAAAGCAATGATAAAAAGAATAACTGATGATGGTGATCCTTGTGGGATACCATTTTTTAGACAATGGGTGGATGAATGAATATTAGTTCTTATAAGGAATTGACGATTAGTGAGGAAAGCCTTAACATAGTTTAAGATTTTGGGTCCCACTTTCCATTCAATTAGTTGTTTTATAATAACATGAGGGCCAACTCTATCGAAGGCTTCGGCAAAATCGAATTAGTATTCTTATTAAGCTGTTTGATGATTGTGAAATCATTTGCATAGGCACAGAATTTAATTTCTCTGTGAAAGGATAATGAATAGGAGATTTTGTTGAATGCTGGAGGGTGCCGTTAAAGGAGAGAAAGCAGGAGCAGAAGTTTCCAATTCGGACGGAGATCTTGCAATTTTTCATGAAGTTGAAGATGTATCTAATTATGTTATTTCACAAGCTTTTAGTTGGTCGAAGATGGAGTAAACACCAATTTGTCAAATGCTTTAACAATTCAAGAGAGATACGTGAAAGTGACTTCTTTTAGAAAGTGTGTTGGTAATAAGATGATCAAGATAAAGAAGGTAATCATTTACAAATTTCGCTTTTTTGAAACCTATTTGTTGATTGCAGAGAAGTTTATTATGTGACAAAAACTCCTACCCGAGTCTGTTCGTTATTATTTTGTCAAGGAGTTTGAAACAGCATGGGTTAAGTGAAATGGGTCTATAGGATTCTAGGAGGGTTTTATCAGATTTAAGTTTGCGAATAGGCAAAACAATACTATTTTATGATATGCAGTTGCAGAATTTAACGAATCTAACATTCATGGAAGGTGAGAGATTTTTTAGCATTGGATAAAATATCCTGTCATAAGCAGGTGTTTTGCCTTTAAGTTTGTTTACTGCAATTACTTGTCCAAAAAGACTGATATTTGTGTCAATAGTTTCTGCATCTTTTGAAGGAAAATATGGTACAGGGAGAGAAGAAAGATGTTTGTTAAAACGGAAACAATCAGTAAATTTGTGATCATGCTACAGAACTTCCTAATGTTAGATCAAATTTTAGTGCTCGAAGTGCAGGGGTTGATTTCATAATTTTTTTTAAGCTGGCTTTTGAAATTTTAATTTGCCTTTTATATAAAGCGTTAGCCTTTTTTGTAATAAATAACACATTGCGTTTTAAAGCATTTCAAGGTCTGTTCCGTTCTTTTTTGGGAATTTCGAGTTGTTTATTCCACCAGAGTTCTGTGGACTTTCTGAAGAAATATACGTTTTGGGAATTGGTTTATAAGGATAATTGTGTAAACGTATGCAGCTTTTTTATTGTTGTTAAAACTGTATGGATAATCTTTCATATGTTTATTAAGGTGTTTCTGGTAAATAGTCCATTTATCACCATCAGTTTTAAATGTTTGTTTTTCCATTGAGGAAGAAGGGCAACAATGAGACATGGAGGTCACGATTGGAAAGTGAATATCACCACATAGATCATTGTGAGTGGTCCATTTGGAATCAACTGCCAATTTGGGCAACTAAACGAAAAATCAATATGGGTAAATGAGGTGTGGGTACTGAAATGACTGGGAGATCCGTTTTTAATAATCTGGTAGTCTGATTTGGTAATAAAGGATAATAGAATGTTGCCACAACAGCAGTTCTTGGGCGAGCCCCGGCTACAGTTCCAGCTATTTAAGTCATCAAGGAGAAGTGTTGAGTTTGTTGTGGCCTAAGAACATTATTCCTGTGGTAAAGTATTGGGATGGGAGGATATAAGCAATCAAGTATTGGGATTTGAGGATATAAGCAATCATAATTGAAAACTTGAGTTTGGAGGAAATCGTTATGCTTAGAGCTTTAATGTCATTATTGAAGTTAATTAGGCTATAATCAATTGAAGAAGTGATAAAAAAAAACAATACTGTCATTTAAACTATGGGATTGATTTTGAGGTATAATGTTGCTTCAAAGTGTGTTTCTTAAAGCGCTATAATTTTGGGGGATAACAGTTTAAAAAGTGTTTAAAGTGCATTATAATTATTTAAATATCCTCTTATATTAGATTGGATTATTTTTAATGAAGGAAGCGACCCCGCCAATGATTCTTCGGTTGCTGGTTGCCCAGAATTGGGCTACAGATTTTTACTGGATTTTTATTGGTTGTTAGGTTTCTTATTATTTGCTGTTGGATTGGATGGATTGGCTTGACACATAGAATATGGGGAGATGGATATTGTTTGTGATTATTGACTAATGACTGCTCTTGTGTGGAAGATATATTTTGTTTGCCTCCAACAGTCTGCATTTGTTAAAGGATTTCATTTTTAGAAGTTTTTCTCGGTTGATGTAGCAATGATGTAGCAATTTGCGCAGCAATGTTGGAGCAGTTTTCTGGGAGGCAACGGGGGAAGTATCAACTCATACAGCGTGCACATTAAGTTGTGGGCAAGGATTTGACGCATTGGGTTCGCTAGGTATTTCCTCACTTTAACATTGAATCAGTCTATATTTACCGATGCAGGCGGACGATTGAAACGATTGAATGTGAGAAGGACAATTTCAGTGGGCGTCAGTTCAAAAAACGCTATCTTATATTTGCCCTATTAAAGTGAATCTACAAATTGGAGACGCTTTAACTGCTCATTTCACTTTCAATTTTATCTTCCGGGATTTGGATAGAACATGGGGCATATACTGCGCTTTTGAATTATTTAATGAATTGTGCAGATTCACTTCAATAGGGCAAATATAAGATAGTTTGTTTTGATAAGAATAAGAATAATTTTCTGGTTACGGCAGAAAATAAAGAGGCTTTCATCTCGGAGTGAGGAAATTGATTCATAATGTGTACTAATGTTGTCGGTACCTCCGGACGTCATTCATTAATTCCAAATAACTAGAATCACTTGTGTATTATTGTTAAGCAAGATCAGTGAAAAAATGTAAGGAAAGAAAAAAGATAGGTTTCAAATGCAACCAAAGGAGTAACGGAACTGTTCAAAAACGACTTTGTTGTTTAGCTGCAGTTATGAAAGTAAAAATTACCAACCGAACAAAGCAATGTGTTTTATAAAAGCAGGTCAACAATCAGGTGGAATTTCAAAAGGACACAGACTTAAGAATCAAACAATTCTGCCAAAGATATTGCTTGGTGCAAAAGAAACACATATGAACTAATTGTTAAGAAATTGGAAAAAAGAAAAACTGAACAGACAATGGAAACGCGGTTTAAAAAAATATAAATTAAAAAACGCATAATAAAAGAGTGTAATATGCGTGTATTATATGGTATAAATTAAATACACAAAAGCAATTTTTATTGTTCAACTTTATTAATAATTTTATTTAACAATTAAGTTAATTTAATTCTAACTTTTATTATCCTCTATGAGTTACGTTCTTCGCTGAGGTCACTTTCACAATCGAAAAACCCGGAATTATATATATTATGAATATTTTGGGTAAACAACCTGTTTATCCAAAAGTTAGCGGTGACGCGGAGACATCGTGTATAAATATTAAATATTCATATATTGTTTTAACACAGCCGTATCAAGTTTATTATGAAATGAATAAATAAATGAAAGCCATTATCCCTTTTTGTTTGTTATGTCAAACTGTCTTTAATTTCGTTTATAATTCTTACCGGTATATTTGTAGGTTATTAAAATCTTTTTCAAGAGAAGTATTCTGCTTACCAAAGAAAAATTTTCTTTAATTGGCAAATTCAGAGGAGGCAGCTCTTTACGCTTTTTACGACACCTAACCTAAATGGTTGCCAAGGTCCCAGGTTCGATTCCTAGACGGAACAAATCGCATTTTGTACGGCACTAGCTTTCGAGTTGCTCACGACACTCAAAGTTTACTTATTGTCTATGGAAAGCTTTTTGCCGTTAGACGACAAAAGGATGCCATGAGAATCAGCACCTATAGGAGACATTCACCCCTATGACGGCCAAGATTTAGCGATTTGAAGATTGTTTAGAGCGAATGGAGCAAGTCCTTTCGTCAAGACCCGATGGGTCGAGTGCGTATCCATAATTGTCGTGTATTGCGGTGTACTGCAGGCTTGCGTGCATTTCTCTCCAAGGTGGAAGGAAACTGTACGTAGTCCCGGTCTATGCATCAGATGCACCTCAGTCTGCAAATTTCATCTCAGAGCTCGAGACTCTCTTCCGAAAGCTTCGGCTTTGCTCGGAGGAGAATTATTTTGTCATCGCCGCAGATTTGAACGCGAGGCACGTGGAATGGGGCAATTCTGTTCCAAATACGAGTGAAATTCAGTCTTTGAGTGGATGACGCGGCAATCTATTGAGTTCAAGCTGAATTTGCTTGCAACCGATAGACCGTCGTTTCCCAGAAGTGGGTCTTATTTGGATCTGCTGTTAATAGATAGACGACTGACGTTACGAGACGTAGACTCTCGCACTAGGAATTGTATGACAACGGTGGAGTACGACAGTGACCACTGTGGTCTTGCCGCGGTTATTCAATTTCCGAACGAGCTGGTGGAGCTTGAAGAATTCGCAGAGACGCACCCTTTCGATTATCGAAGGGCTCGTTGGCCGCGTTTCTCTAGGGTCCTATCCAGGGAACTACGTTCGAGCGAGATAACACCACCTTCGTACAGAAACCTGACGAACGAAGAGGTTGACAGGTACCTCATACAAGTCGACAACACAATCCAACGAACCATGGACAGGACGCTTCCTAAGATATCACCTACTACAGAAGGCGACATTTTTCGTAATGATACCATCGACGCACTGCACGTGCAAAAAAGCAGACTGCTGTCGAGACTGAAGACTCTATACAGACGCTTTACATACCCAGACGACCCGGAAATACGGTCGCTCAAGTCGCAGTTAAAGAACATCCAGAAGCTGATTCGGATGAACTATAGAATTGCCGTCAATTCGTATTGGGGAGATAGGATTCGGGCAGTACGTTCTAACGGTCCGGGTATGTTTGCCCAAATCAACCGAATCTTCCGAAGGAGGGGTCATAACGACTTAGAGGCTGTTCGACTTGACAGGACAACCGACAATGAAAACCTACTGACTTCGGTTGGCATAGATCCGGATGAGGCTGTGCTTGACAATGAGTTCTTCATTGTTGAGGATGCCCAAGAGAAGGTAAAGACAATAGAAGCTGTTTTTCAGGAAGTGTATACGGTCAACGAGTCTCGTGGGCCGAACCACGACCTGGAGAACAGAGCCCTGCTGAACCACTTCCAGCTCAGAAATGAAATACAGCAATGGCGTTCTGAGAATCCTGGTTTTACCAGTTTCAATGACGGAAATCAGGCAACCAATGCCGTCGCCAAGATGGCTCCAATGCTATACTCATTTCGAAGGAGGAACTCAAAGACATCTTCAACGGTTTGAAGAACAAAAAGTCGACTGGCATCGACGGGATACCAAATATAGTGTTGCGTCTTCTCCCTGACGTTGCGGTAGAGATATACACAATACTTTTTAACAATGCACTGAGTAATGCACATTACCCAGAAAGGACAAAGATTCCTCACTTCCAAAAAATCTTCGGTCGATAAGTCTTCTCCCCTGCATAAGCAAGGTTTTCGAAAAGGTTGTCAACAGGGTCCTGATCCAATGGACTGAGGACAACAAAATTATACCGAACAAACAGTTTGGATTTAGGGTGAAGCATGGCACCATTCATGCCGCGTCAAAACTGGTTTCGGACATTCAATGGAACAACCACAAAACCCAGTGCACCGGGGCCTGTCTCGTTGATTTGGAAAAGGCATTCGACACCGTATGGTTAGAAGGCCTCTTCCTAAAGTTGACGAGGATTGGTAAAGGCAAACCGCTGCTTTACACGATCTATAACATGGTAACGGGTAGGAGTTTTGTTGTCAAAAGTGGCAACAAAGTTTCCACCAACGTTTTCCAAATAAAAAATGGGCACCAACAGAATGCAGTGAACTCACAAATCCTTTTCGCTATTTTCACTAGCGAACTGATTGGCTCCATGCACAACTTGATTGCGTTCGCCGACGATTGGGTCCCATACCGGACGGCACCAAAGATAGAGATCATTAACACGCTTCTGCAACGTGACTTCGAAAAAATCCAGCAATTTTGCGACGACTGGAAGTTGAAAATCAACTACCAGAAGTGTGAAACAATCCTCTTCCGGACTCCGTTATACGGGCCTCAAGAGATACAAAAAAAAAATTGACGCAAGTTTGGCATATTGGACCCACGAGGTCAGCCACTAGCCCTAAAGAGTGTAGTGCGATATCTTGGCATTATGTTGGATCAGTATCTGTATGGAGGTATCCATGTAGATACAGCTCTGACGAAAGCTAAGAAAGGCTTCGCTATGCCAAGGGGGTGGTTTTACAGCAGCCAACTTGACGCCAAAGTGAAGCGTCAAGTTGACCAACACGGCCCTCATCCGGCCAATCATGGTGTATGGTTGTCCTGTGTGGTTCAATGTGAGTCCTTCCCAAATGGAAAAGATGAGGGTCTTCGTGAGACAATGTCTTCGCGCATGTCTCAAGAAGTACAGAACCCCGGAATCTGACTACAAGAAGTTCTTTCCTAATGAGGTCTTGTATAACGAAGCAAACGTGAATAGGGTTGATAATTTTATTATTAAGCTGATTTGGAGGCATGTTGCACGAGCCATGACCTCTGAGAATGATCTCATATTTGGGGCATACTACCCAAATGACGAGGACCACGAGAACGCTCGCCGAAGGGGTTTTATTCCACCGGAAGCGTTCTTGTGTCTTGACCGCATTGGACTGATCCAGGATGCGGAGGCATGTCCACTTATCTACCACGTGGTGAGAAGGACAGTGAACAGGCGACTGTTGTACGACGCCAACGTCGCAAGAGTTAATCGGGATGCTCTCCGGTTCAGCACATCCATCTCCATTCGTGATAGGATGGACACGGATAAGGACCGGGGCTTCTACTGGTGGTTAGAGCCACACCAGGAACCCCAGCTGTTGTCAGCCTGGTAGGCTAGGGTTGGTCCCCCACGGCGAACTCACATTTAGTATAAGTTAGGTTAAGTTAGTAATTAAGATTCAATATAAAAACTGTACATAATAAAAAAAAAGAAAAAAAGAGAGAAAAAAAAAGTTTAGTCGTAAGTATATTTAAGTTAGAATAGAATATATTAAGGTAGATTAAGATATTTTTGTAGAAAATTCCATAGATAGCTAAGTTTAAAAAAAAACGTTCTCTTAGTTTTAAAAAAATAAATAATAGTTTTTATTTATTTAAATAAAAATAACTAGCAATGACGCCGAAAGGCAAAAACAAATATATAAATAGTTTAGCTTAGAGCGCCCGCATAGAGCCAGTAAGTAGTTATAAGATTTCATTTCTGTCGTACCTAGGTTAAGCGTTTTATACCTAGTTTTAAAATACTATTAGATAAATAATAAAAAAATGTCTTTTAAACTAAACTAAACTAAGAGACATTCACCCCGATTACGAAAATCGTTTTTTAAAACCAACATGAAAGGGGCTATGGAACCCCTTATCAAAACCGGTTTAAAGATTTAAACCTTGAGGTCTCTTGAGGCGAATTAGTTATTTATATGCCTAGCGCTTTATACCTAGTTTTAAAATACTATTAGATAAATAATAAAAAATGCCTTTTAAACTAAACTAAACTAAGAGACATTCACCCCGATTACGAAAATCGTTTTTTAAAACCAACATGAAAGGGGCTATGGAACCCCTTATCAAAACCGGTTTAAAGTTTTAAACCTTGAGGTCTCTTGAGGCGAATTAGTTATTTATATGCCTAACATATATAGTCTATACGCCGTTTTTTTTTTTGTTCTCTCTTTCTCTTTTGAAATCTATGTTTTCTTCTGTTAAATTGTCTGTGTTGCTGGGATGTAACAAACATAACATAGGTTTGTAACTTTGAATGATTGAGTCCAATTAATAATAATACGTACTCATATTGTAACTTGAGCTAGTTTTAAGTTAAATGAAATAAATTTGTAAAGTGGAGTCAAAGGTTTGTGGTTCTGTTTTCATTTCGTTTTTGTGCCTTGCTGTCCTTGATCTTTCCTAGGTACAGTAATGCGATATTTGGAAACCTCCCTCTAGTAGCAGAGTAAGTGGAGAAAGAATTGTTGAGCGGAAGGGCAACTGCGCGGTGCTGTGTGAAGCCTACTATTATTATACATATAAATTTAGTTGGCTTCAAACTTAATACTATTTAATTAAACAAAAGTAACATTCTTGTAATTTTTGAATTTTACATACTTAATTAAATAAAACAACTAATAATTCAAAAAAAATTAAATCTGGAAACAATAAATAATTCAAAAAAAATTAAATCTGGAAACAATAACTTTTACTTAAAAGTAAGAGAGATTTATATTCAAAAAACTTTTTCAATTTCTAATATTTTTAGACTCTTAATTTTTTGTTATTAATTTGTGATGTATCCTTTGGCATTTTAAATGGTTTTTTATTTTGATGGTATTGAATTTCTTGAAGAACTGTTTTATGATTGTCTTAATGTAGCCTTAATGTTTTGTTTACTTATCTGTTTTAAAACGTTAAGGTCCGGTGATTAGTGGTGCTACAAGTGGAGTGTGCTTTTTTGTTTTGTTGGAAGACAAATGATCCCTTTTGGCCTAGCTTTCTGATACGTTCAAATATTTTTGTTTTTAGTGTATAGATATTCAAAGCATTTCATCTTACAGCCAATAAAAGCCAAGATACGAACACCAGATGCTGGCATGCAACCCCATACAATCACAATTCTTCCGCCATGTTTCACTGTTCCTGCTGTGCTTGTTGAATTGAGTTCGGTATACAATCTTTTAACATCACTGTCAGTTATTTTGCAGCTGATGAACACCGTATCCTCAAGCAAATTTTAGTACAATTCTACACGTGCTCGAAGATAGATGTTGAAAAGAGATCAGTGGAATTTTGCCTCCGTGCTGTACTCATCTGCGTAGCTGATTTACATTTACGCCTGGAAAACTTCAGTTTTTTATTGTTTCTAGAAAAACCTTAACTTCAAAGTCAATTTAATTGAATGCTAACAAACAATTATGATTCATTGTCTTTGTTGTTCTCCATATTTTGGCCAATTACGACTAAACTGTAATGCTCAAGACGATTTTAATTAAAAGTTTCTATCAAATACAATATTTAAATTTTATTTAAAATTTCTCTAACGGTACTAGTAATGTATTAGTTAACTCATTATGAACCTTACAGTCAGTGATATGAAATGGAAACCTTGTTCTTCATGTTCAAATGTAAAACTTATAATAATCTGACTAGAATTTAAAACAGATTATTAAAATAAACAATTGAAACAAACCTACACAAAAAAAATAATTTACATGAACTTGTGTTCTATTAATTTTTATTATTTTGTCAGTTAAGTGCCTCTTTTTATGAAGACCGTTTGTCTAATGCCCAGTTGTTGTCAACATTTTAAAATTGCTACTCCTTCCTAATGAACAGTATACTGCCGAGATTTTCTGTGTGTTTCCTTTTTCCTATTCATAGTGTTCCCAGCCTTCAGGATGTGAAGAGCTTCAAGAGTGTACCTTCTTCGAAAATGTGGTTCTGTGTTTAAAATTTCCACATCTTCCGGATGTCCGAAGTCTGTTCAATAAATTTCATATGTTGGGGAGCAGAAATGGACATCAAAAAACATAATGCCTAATGACTAAAAAAATATGACTAAACGTTAGTCATGACTGAATAAGTTGCCGGATTTATTCGCTAATACACTTTAGTCATGAATTTAATGAATTTAGTAATGAGTAATTTCTACGAATAAAGACTAATTTAGTCGCTAATCATTACTTTTATGGTCAATGAATAAACTAGTCATTAATCGCTTGTATCCAGCAACTAATGGGTAATTTAGTTTTAATTTAATTTAGTCATTAGTCATTATTCGACTAAAATGTGCCCAACACTGCTGGGGAGCGATGAAATTAAAAATGTTTTCCAACTTCACGTACACACATATATGGGAGTCCACCCCAATTATGTTCCAAAATAAAATATTCATATGCACATACAGTACCTCACAAAATTGAGCATGCACTCACAGCTTAAACATATTTTTATCTTTTTCGCCTTACAAAAAGGAGTTAATTAATCAAACTTAAATGCAGTTCGAATTGACATATTTCAATTGCTAAAAACCATAAACAAAAATATAAAAATTAAAACAACAAAAAATTTGAGTTACGACTAAAATACAAAACAAAAGCAGTTACAAATAAACTTTCAGTAACGCGTGTTTCCTTTTTCATGCGAAAAGTACCGGTAGGAAGTCGCCTGTCTGTGTATTTGGCATATACTCTTGTTTAAGATATGTATTTAGGTATGATTGTATACCAAAAAAAAAATAAAACAAAATAGTGGTCGGCCTTAAAACAGCACGAATATCAAGTAATAATAGGTGTATGCTCAATTTTGTGAGGTACTGTATATAAGGATCGCTAGATCATGTGCGTCTACAATCTGGAATTTAGTTAAAATCGCTTGCGAGTGTGCGACAGACTTGGCGGACGGATGAATGAAACCTTCAAAAAGCGATTCTGTTATACGTTTAAAACTTTAAATAAATAAATGTTTAACAATTGATGTTTATTACTTAACGCACAGAGCCATGCATATTTTCTTCTTCGCATTAAGATCTACAAAACTGAATCACTTAATTGAGGGCCGCGAGTATCGGAATCATGCCCTAATTTATAAAACACTTATGTGCACTTTTGTTTTTTACTAGTATAGGGGAACTGCAGTTAAGCGGCAATCACGAACAGCGAAAAAGAAAAAAGAGCTTTGTCTAGTTCGCCAAGACTTCCCGTTTGTGGCAAATTAATAGGAATAATTCGAAAAAAAAAAACACTTTAGCTACTTCACATTTTATTAGAAAATGTTAATTATTATACATTTTTGTAAAAGAGATTACGAAATATTAATTCTCGAATAATCAAGGCTCTTGAAAAGGTTTGGATTTAGGGATTTTTTCCATCTGCCTAAATTACTATTGTTATTTTTTTATAATTTGCTAATACATTAAGTCATAATATTAGTTCTCTGGTTTTTATTCACTACATGAATCGTATATGGAGTCCTTTTCATCATTTAAACTTGCAATCTTTGTGGGAGGTTTGGGTTGTATTTTTTCACGTTCTTCTGTGATAAGCTTCCATAGGCGTACTTCAAGTCCAGTTCTAAAAAATAATAAAAAAAATTATGATGAAAATACAACTATATGGAAATAAGTTAAAAGGACGCATTGCCTTTCAGTAAACCATTTCTTTTGTAATGACTCTATGCATAGTAAGAAACGTACAGGCTAAAATTAAAAGTATGCTATTCCCAACCAAAATCTTTGTTTCTATTATATATACATATATATAATTCCATTTACGGATAACATGATGGAAAAATAATAATAACAATAATGATAGTAATAATAATAAAAATAACAATAATAATAATAATAATCTCTTGTTTTTTTTTTTTTGATTTTGGTCGTAATTTAAGATTTGCTCGCAGTGGACTTCCCCGACTTGAAACTACACTAATAAACACCTATCAGTTTATTAACGAATAGCCTTACACAATACAGCGAACAAGATCTTATACGAATATGCGATGCTTTGGTGAATTATCATTCAGTTGAAAGCGCAAAAGTATTTTTTTAGCAATAATTGGCGGTAAAATTTGAAAAATTTTAAAGAAACAATTTTTGTTAATCTAGTTTGCAGAACAAAGTCCAGCGCAGTGAAATAAGAGATTTCATGAAAATACGAGTAAGAGCAAAGTCTAAAACAACAATTGCTTTTAAACATGGTTTAACTCCTCTTCATGATTGGATCTGCAGTAAGAAATTGATTTTTCATATAATATTTCCGAGTTGTCAAAAATAGAAATACTTCGAAGGTGCTATTGGTAGAATATAGTATACACGAAGATATACTTTTACGAAATTCGTAATTTTAATCCATATAAATGGATGCAGAACTTATTAATTGTTTTTATGTTTTTTTGTAAGTTCCTTCGCAAGCAATCGTATGTTGCCCCGATTAGTTTAAATTAGTACGCCTTACAATCTTGAGATTTAAGCAATTGTAGCAGATAGGAAAAAAGAAGAAAACAGTGGTATTGAACTGTGTCTTTGCTATCAAATCAATAGCGTTATGAATCTTGATCCACCTATAATAAAGGTCAAGGTCAATCTTTTAAGACGAAATGCCAAAAGGCAAATAAAAAATGTTTATAAGCTAAAATAACCAGTTTAAGAAGATCTAAGTGTTGAATAGACAAACTAAAAAAATAAACTAAATGCAGATACTCATAACATCCGCAAAAGTTTATGTTAATACATGCGTATTGATTACAAAATTTCAGAAACCAACAGTGTATTGACGAAATTAAATATTTGGCAAAAATAATGAATAAGAACATAATGAGACAGACACTATCATGATATTTGTGATATACAAAAATTAAAGATAAGGTGTATTTTAAAGCGTCGCTCAAGAATGCATACGATAGGAAAACTAAATTAATTTAAATGAGTCAATGTGGATTTACCCACAATTCCAGATACTGCCTTTGTATTATAATTTAGTGGAAAACGTGAGGTGTCTGCACTAGCATTTTGCTAGTTATCATTTATACTATATTTGACTGTAAATGACGTTTGGTGATTGAAAATCATGCTGGTTGGGGAAAGACGTAAATTCATCCAAAAAATATATAAGGACTAGCGCAATACGAACACATAATAATATAGTTTATATATACAATATATAGTATGTTTTTATAACTATTTTACCTCAAGCCTAATCGCGATAAATCAGATTTATCTGTATTAAAAATGAAATCGGTAAATGAAAATTCTTCTGCTAAAATAAGCGAGGCTACGTCTTTATCAACATTATTTTGCTCCAACCATTCCTTTAAATGTTCATCCTCATTTCTGTTTGTTTTTAATTTGCTCTTCTTCCTTTTCCGTTTACACAAATTATTCGTTCGCAGGTGTTTGATTGCTGCTTTTGTAGATTGAAATCTAAAAAGAAATTTAATCAAAAAGGAATATATAAAATTCGTGTCATTATAAAATTATATATATTAAATTATTATAAAATTACTATTCCAAATCTATATACATATATAATTTGCATAAAAAAAATATTTATTTATTACTTCCCGCTGTAAGGCAAAGAGTTCCACTCAATTTGAACAATGATAGACAATAATTCCGCCCTAACTTAGAGGAGATCAAAATAGCAATATCGAAACTGAAGTTCAACGAAGCTGCCGGAGCGGACGGACTGCCCGCAGAAAATTTTAAAGCATTGTGTACTTTGTTGATTAAGGATATTTAAAATAAAACAAAGAATGGAGTTACGTATGTGCTATAGAGGATAGAAATTTTTGTTAATTTTTTTCAACCTTCTTTTCAACTGCACTTAGAGGGGAACCTTAAGAAAAAAGAGGGAATTTATGCAACTTTAGAATGGTACTATCTCTAAGGCTGGCAGTCATTTAAATTTTTCCTTTACACAGTAAAAAAAAATTGAGGTGATACGGAGAGCATAAAGTGTCATTCTTGTTTTAATTTTGTTCAGATCAGAGGAAAAGCCGTAAAGGAAGAGACCGTAAATGATTTTGCTTACTATTGCGGCTTGAATGACTGAAATTACGAAAGCCATGTTTCACTTAAATTTTTTCTGAGGAAGTATCTTTATTATGTTGAGCTTTTTACCAAATGCCGGAAGCAGATACTGAATATGCCCTTTCCATCTGTAATATTTTTGGATATTGAAGCCCAACATGTTTAAAATGTCCACAGTTAAGGAGGGGCTGTGGTCAATAACGGGAATGGGGGAATTTGTTTCTTTGCTTTGCTGTTTGATGATTTTTAAATCATCGGCGAAAGCACAGAATTTAATTTCATAAAACAAAGGGGAGCAAAAAGCGACAAAAACAGTCAGAAAATTTGTAATCATGAGCCTTTAGACCAGAATTCAACAAAGGTTTTAGCTGTAGATTGGGGATTTGTGGTATTGTAATTTACATCGGAACACATCGAGACGCTTTGGCTGCTTATTTAATTTCAAATCATTAGTTTTTTTTTTTATGAAAACAGATCAGCAAATATCGGGCTGCAGCAGTAGGGCAATTGATTCCTAATTTATGTAATAGAAAAACGCACACAGAGAAGTTAGACAGAAAACTTGTTAGAAAAAACCACCACCTCCATCATATACGGAGTAGGATCGGGTATTTACCCAATATGACAGTCACCTTCTAGCTTTTACAGTGTTAACTTCGAATTTCTCTTTCATGTAATATATAGCCATTTCGCTTACTCCATAGCCGCGTGTTTTAGCTTGAAACACAAGGGACGACAATTAACGTAAAAATGGCCACGGCGCTTAAAAACCCAAAAAGCCAGGAATCGTTTTAGGGAACTTGCTGATGTACAAATCACAGAACCTTCGCTAGAAAGACATAAGTCTAAAAAGAATTCCCATGTCTACCAAAATATCATAACCTCAAAAATCCGCCTCCAAGGGTTAGAGGATGTAATTTTATTTGCCTTAAAAAAGCAATCGATTGTATTAGTACTGAGTACGAAAGTATTTCGCAACTGATTCTAAATCCAGTGAGTTGCCAAAACTGTCGACTTCTCGGCCATACCAAAAATAGTTGGAACAAAAATAGCACATGTGACACGTGCAATTTACCACCACACAGCCGTGCTGTATGCGCACGCTTAATGTAGGCAAATTGGTCACAAGCCCAACCTTCTTGGTTAAGGGAATGTCCAAAATATCTTCAATGTTCAATGACCGACACTTAACGCATACATAATTTAACGCTTTCCTCTTACTCTACATACAATTTAAGCTCCGACTCCGGGCAAGTTAAAAGAAATATACAGACAGTACATCTTTAACTCACAAATCAACAATACCCATTCCAAAAAACATACCATCGTCGAAACAACTGTATCAAAGTAACTTTCACTTTTCCTGAACCTTCACCATCATCAAGTAGCGCAAACATATCCAAAACCTCCGTACACACAAAAGTTCAATCTCTTATAACTTTTAAACATTTAACTAGCTTACCTATCACATCTACTAATCAAACTTCTGGCCAAAACTTTCCTATTGCTTCACTTACTACAGAGATGCTTAATTCAAACACATGTTATATATCTGCTACACATAATAATGCATCGCAATAAAAACACGATCACCAATATCCCCATTCAGTACTCAACACTCGTGAGCCCCAACTATAAAACTGATTTTGTTAATTGCACTTCTTTCCTGTAAATCCTCCCTCAAATAACGCAAATAAAGAGGCTGAAGGCGTACGACCGCAACAAATCAATTTCACAAAGCTCTCCGACAGTCATTCAACGTAAAGTCCATGGTGGTCTCCTGAGTTTAATTCTCTTAGAAGTGAAAAAGTCGCAGCCTGGAAATATATTAAGACACCCATCTCATGTGAAAATGCGGAGTTTCGTAGGGATCAGCATGGCTAAATTACACGACAATTTTACCTCAACCTTAAATCCAAACTCTTCTTGTAGTCACATTTGGCATGAAATCCGAATCCAAGAAATATGAACATCATAGAAACACCTAATGGAACCCTCTCCTTCTCCCCACTTCGCCAGAACCTGGTCAACCCGATCTTAAGATGATAATTTCCATCAAAATTGCATCACCCAGAAATACGTCACGTTTAACAATTCTGTTAGTATCAATGCAACACTCCCTCTTTCACTAAAAATTTAAAAATCAATAACGCAGGGATAAAATATAAACCCCTAGCAGGGATAGAATATCATATCCAATGATTAAAAATATGCCAACATATGTAATGCCTAGAATTTTATCATTGTACAATAAAATCCTAAACACAAATGTTATTCCCCAAAATTAGAAAACGGCCACAATTGTATCTATTCCTAAGCCAAATCAACAAATTAACAAGGTAGATGGTTAGTGTGATGAATAATGTAATGGCAAACATAACAACATGATGTACATTATCTGCGGCAAAACTTTCTGTAGACAACTGCAAAACCCAATACATCTGTCGGAATATTTCTGCAACAACATTTAATTGAGATTTAATAAGGAAATATTGCAAGAGTCAATAATTTAAGTATTCCATGAATTGTATTTAATAATAGGTATTATTGAAAATTTAACAAAAAAGAGCCTTGCTGCCAACCAAAATTATTAACTGCAACGCGCATATCAACGGTCTTTGTTCAGTTACCGAATCTTAAATTTTAGGTAAAATTAAATATGACCCCTATTCATTAAGCCGCCAGGAGGAGCATAAATGCAGTTGCACATTTCAGTCAAATCTGGTTTACCATCGATAGAGGTGCGGGTATTAGAGGCAAGAATATAACTGATCTGCAAACAAACTTTTTCGCACAAGTCGACCGCGCACACCTTTCCCCAGTCATTAAAACATTTGTTTACACGAAACAAGACATAGGCAGCATTAACTCGAGTATTGGGCTAATTTTTTTTATCATTATTCAGGTGTCAACAACAAACTACATTATCGTCGTTTCGGCTTTAAGTCCCAAATGTGTGATAACACTTCTTGTTAGACTGCGATTAGGCCACACAGCAGTGTCCCACAAACATCTACTTAAAAAAAGAAGATTCGCCTACATGCAAAGAGTGTAATTTCGTATTTGACATCAACCCCATCATAGGAATTGGAACATGCCCTTCACCCATCCAAAAAAAAAAACTTTAATTGCTGCAAAATTAATAAATCCAATCTAACAATCTAACTTTTGAAAATATTGTAAAAATTTATAATTTCAATCAAATTTGTAAAATCTATAATTCTAGATTAGCTGACCCCATAAAGCTTAGACTCACAGAGAAAGTGCAGATAAGCAGTGTGGTGGATACGTGACACAAAGATATACCGAAGAACTGTAAAGAAGGCGAACTAATCAGTAATTGAATAAAAATCACTAAGCACAACAACGACATGGTTTATGCGCTATTGCTATTGTAAGATCTACGAGCTGTATGTGTCTGTGAGGGATGAGATGTAAACATCCCAAAGTTGACTTTCTTATTTTATAACTTTACTAGCCTAGTAATTGTTTGCTATAAAAAAAAATCGCGCCAGATTAGGGAAACGATATAAAGACTCCTGTGGCAGGTATTTCGGAGAAGGCAAAATGAAACACCTATCGCATTTACTCTTTTATTGTCCTGTGTTAATTTCTATTAGGAAACAAACCCTGACTAATATATAAATGAATTAACAAACATATTGAAAATATCGTCTAAATGATTTAGATGCTCATACGAAAGGGTAACTGATTTGAAAATTAATGCAAGAACAACCATAAATATTGATAATACAGTCCGCGAAAAAAATATAGCACAATATGTAATTACACAATTAATTTTAATATGATACTGGTTAATGACCTACATCAATTTTTTCTTATATCTCTCTACGCCCCAATAAAGCCAAAGTGGTTTTGAGCTGGGTGCCGACAAAAGTTCCTAGTAATTCCTTAATTATAAGGAAAAACAGCCCGCATTTTCACAAACAGGAAATTCATTCGCGTTTTAGTGATCTTTGGGTAAACAAATGTAAAGGAAATTAAAGAGAAATACCTATTCTGTGATATTATTATTTTGAAAGTGTCAAAAGTTATAAAATAGGTAGAGGAAAAAGATTAGGTAGTGCGGAAATAAAGGTTATTACAAAACTGCACCAAGAACATTTAAAAATTGCGTATATTGCGGAAAAAACTGGAAAGGAAAAAGACACTGAAAGACCCCAGGTTGTCCAAGGGCTATCAGTGACAGGGATAGGCGCGCAATTCTAAGAATTGCATCGAATTCGAGCTTAATGGCTCGCAGGTGTCACAACTAATGTAAGAAACGTGTAAGAACTATTGAAAGAGTCTCCAGTTATTTAGCGCAAAAAAAAAAAAATAAGAAGAAACCTCCAGTTACGGCAAAGCACGAGGATGACAGGGTAATCTTGATGGCCCCGATGGTCTGACAAAAAGAATGAACAGGAAAAAGTATATGTATTTGATTGCTGTTGAAACAACACGATCAACTAATGAAATTACGAACTTGCCCCTTTTTTCATCAAAAAAATGCTGTGGCTCATATGTAAAAATTGGTAAAGAGTATTTTTCAGATAACAATGATAAGATGTGAGATGTTTAAGATTATCCAGCGAGATCGCCAGGTATAAATATTATTGAAAACCGTTGGGGTTTTCTTGCCAGGGCGGTTTATGCTGAACACAGACAATATGGAAGTGTAAACGAGCTTTAACAAAGCATTTATCAAATTGACGCAAATTACTACAAAAACCTTAAAAAGTTGTATAAATCCTTACCAAATAGCATAGCAGAAATAATAAAAAAGAGTGGAGGAACTATACATTATTATAAATTAAAAGAAAATTTAATAGTAATAAATATAATATTTTTTTAAGCTAAATGCTAAAAATGTGCTATCTTTTTTTGCAACAAAATATGGTCTGCATTGCATTACTTTACTCAGAAAAGCTCTATACATGAATAAGAACTACTTCAATTTGTATTCAAGAAAAATTCAAACCGAACTGTGCTATATTTTATTCCGGTACTGTAGGTGTCATCCCCTAAAAGAAGTATTACTGTACAAGGTAGGAGTAAATTTTATAGAACGAAACATGCTAAACTTCCATAAATAGTAGATACGGAATGATTTCTTTTGCATCAATGCTCTCTCTGCGATTAGGAACGGTAGACGACTTTGGCAAATCATTATGGAGCAATACACACTTGAATACTGTTTGCAAGTTATCCAAACTCGTTACCAAAATTCACGTTCAGTCACACAACTTAAAGAACAATAAGACAATTTTTTTTACGCAATGATTTGCCTGCTACATCAACAATTCAACGTGTTGTAAGAAAATTGGAATCCACATATTCGCTACACAATCTTCGATGTCAGTGAAACAAAAAAGTAAGCGTAGTGAAGATAACATCGCCGCCTCTAGCGCTTTCAACCAGGTGGACCTAAATCAATAACTTATACGATGTTCTCAACATCAAGACATCTCTGTGTCATCATTGTGACGAATCTTGCAAAAAAAATTTGGCCTTGAGCTAAGAATTGGCACTTCCAAATCATAAGTTGGTTTGAAGAACAGCTTAGATTTGATGCTAACTTCTATTGAAAAATCATCTTTAAAGATGAGACTCATTTCTGGCTGATTGAATTTGTCAAACAAACAACTCGTTCTTCCCGAAACATGACGGAGGTGTCGAGGACTATATTTTTGGTTGATTGTGCTTAACGGGAACCGATATCACTATCGCCCCTTGAAAAGTGTTTGTTGTGGCCCCAATTCCAAAGTATAGACTTGGCCAATATGTGGTTTTAACAAGACGGTGCCACATGTCATACTATTCACATATCTTATAATCGATTTATTGAAGCCCGTTAATTCAAGAAACGGCGACCTCGTTCATGCGATTTAACGTATTTAGATTCTTTTCTCTGGGGCTACGTGAAATTATTGGTTTGTATCAACAAGCAAGCATTGTTAGATGAACTCAGAGCCGATATCGAACGTGAAGTAGCTAAAATGTTGGCCAATTTATGAGAAAAAGTGGTTGAATATTGGTTCAACAACTACTGCAAACGTGTCTGTGGTGTTCATGCGAATAAGTTTAATTTCATGCATAGTTGTCATTAATAAGCACATTATACTTTTTTATATCTTAATCCGTTTTTATTTTACATGTACTATACTGTCTCGTAAAGCTCGTACCCTTTTGTGTGAATTGTTTAAGTGAACATATAGAAAAGGTATAAAAAACGCATTATTTTTGATGAAATAATATAATATATTTATTGAAATGAAAGGTTTGAAAAAAGACTTCTATCCACGTTTTATTAAGTTAATTGGGAAAATATGAGTAAACGAATGAACAACGTCTAAAAATATAATATAATCAAATTGAGTGTTCATGAAAAATGACTGAATATCAAATTGTTAGTTTAGATAAATGGGATCAGCATTTTATCAATTTTATAAATTAATAATGTTACGCTTTTATATATAAAAAACTTACCTAGTGTTGCGAGAAGTTTTTTTTAAATATTGTATGGAAATATTTAATTCTTTTAGCAAACTAATCTCCTCCTGTCGCTGTTCAGCAATTACTTTCAGTAACGTCTGAAAGGACTGTTGAGCATCCACAATTTTTTCCAAAATTTCCTTAGTTTGTGTTAAGCATTGTTTAATGTCTGGATGAGCTTTCTTTACACCCGTATCATTTTGGTAATTCGAAATAGGTTCCGAATCTATTTCATCTTCATTGCTAACAAGTATATCTTGACCTGCCAAATTCGCTCCAAGTTCTGTGCCGAAAAACTAATATAGTATTCAAAAAAATAAGTATATTATATTGCCTTACCTGGTGACAGTATCATGATGCCTGCTTGTACAGCTTTTTTAACAAGATTGTCAAGAGCAAACATCCAGTGAGGTTTTATACAGTGTAAGCGTAGCACAGTAATAACGGCTTCTTGAAATGTGTATAAAGCCAAATGCATATGATCAATTGCAGTAGTATCGAAGTCCAAGTTTTCCTTAATTTCGTTTATACAGTGGTCGAGAGTCTCCTTATTTTGATCAATTATATATTGACGAAGCCCTCTTATCATTGCATATAAATGATTCCTGTTTAAGGCTACTTTGTTTTTATTGTGTGCTTCCAATTTCTCCATCCAAATTTCGCATATTTTATTCTCATCATTTGCCAGAACCTTCGAAAGAGTTGTCCTTCGTTGAGAATCTTTTTTTAATAAATAGAAACCATCGGTCTCGCTTGCTTCGTTTAAGTTTGATTTCGTTAAGCTGCAATGAATATTTGTATCTGAATTTCGTCTACACAGATTAAGTGGCTGGTCTTCAATAATAATACTAGATGAAAGGCAGCTTCAAAAAAAAAGTTTTAACATTAACAAATCCATCTCAATTATAAAATGTAAACGTTAAGTTAACATATCTTTCTAAAACAACAACAAGCATATAAACATATTTACAACCTCTTTTAATCTATGAAAAAGACAAGGTTAATTAAAATATTAAACCGAACATGCTAAAGAAGAGATTATTAATTTTGTAGATTTAAGTTTGTAGCGCTGACAACCTTATCAGCTAATGAAGAGCTAACGCTTTAGAAATGCTATGAAAATTTCGTTTGTTTCTGAGACAAGCAGATGTGTCAATAAAAGAAAACAACGGCATTTTAAAACCTTCTAAGGCGATTGAACACTTGAACTATTTCAATAAACGCCATACCCCGGCAAAATCATTTGAGGTGGGTAAACTTGTGGTAATAAAAAGTTTTGATAGCTACGTTGGAGTAAATAAGAAGTTAATACTTAAGTAACGCGGTCCATACGTAGTGGCAAAGAAATTAGAAAACGACCGATACGTCGTCAAAGACGTTGAGGGCTTTCAAGTAACCTTACTGCTCTATCACGGAATCTTAGATTCAAGTAGGTTGATTTTGATCCGAAAATACCAAATCACTCGAGTTTCGAAAATTACGCTTACCAGGAGCCATATAATCGGGGTACGCTATAAGAGGCGAAGTAAAATCAATTGTATAAAACAAAGTGCACTAAAATAAAGTGAAGTAAAATAAAATAATTGTGTTTACAAATTATTCCCAATATATTAGCAAACTTGCCGCAGCCTTGGATTTGCAAAGATTGGGTCAACGAGCGGTTGCCGCGGAAGCGGAAAAGTGGGATATTCATTTAGATCCCTGAAAGGAAATGCGGAAACTGAAGAGTATCAAAATAGGTCAGGAACGGATCAAGGAGCAATTAAATTCAACTTTCGATGGCAGGTTTTCGTACTAGATTCTCCAGCAACGACATCATAAGCTTCGCTACATCTACTATTCATCGACTTCGAGCAAGCTTCTAAAGCTTTAACCTAGACGCAATCTGATTATGTTATAAAGACAACATATGAATGTAGTAAGCGCCACGTTTGCGCACGATCTTTAAAAGTCAGTTCAATTGATAGCTTACGCTGATGACTTCGATGTGATTGTACGCACACAGCGAGCCGTCAATGAGGCGTTTGCTGGCATTGAAGCGGAAGCAGATAAAGTGGGTCTGGTGATTAATAGGGCAAAACGAAGAACATGCTGTCATCAAGGAAGGATGCAGAACATCGACGTCTCGGACTCTCGGACAGAAACTTCGAGGTAGTCAAAGACTTCGCGTACCTCGGCTCCACGGTGATTAGGGACAACACCAGTACCGAAATCAAACGCAGAATTACTCTTGCCAATCGCTGTTTCTTTGGGCTTAAGAGGTAATTGAGTAATAAAGCCCTCTCTCGAAGGACTAAGCTTATATTACACCATGATCATCCCAGTCCTACTTTATGGCGCGGAGACCTGGACGTTACTAAAAGCGGATGATGAAGCCCTTAGTTTTTTTGAGAGAAAAGTTTTGCGTGCGATTTTTAATCCTTTTTGCGTTGATGGCATCTGGTAAATCGTTTTCGCATGTATAGCGTATGGACACCACTTCTCCGGCCCGAAAACTCTTCGAATCTGAGCCATTGCGCAACAAAGGACCTAGGCTTAAGTGGCGCACAAAAGTGGAGAAGGACCTCAACCAACTTTGAGTGCGCAGCTGCAGGCAGCTAGCGAAAGATCGTGTTGGCTGGAGAGGCATGTTGGTTGAGGCCCAGGTCTACCCGGACTGTAGCGCTAAAAGAAGAAGTTTGTCATTAATGATATTTACTTAGCAAACGCAACAAAATACATACACAGGCACAATTAAAGTCGCCATCATCGATCGACTCGGCAAACAATTGGTTAAATTATAAAAAAAAACTAAAGCGTTTTCTTAAAAGTTCAACTTACGCAACAAATGAAGAATTTCTTGATTGTTTATGTAACAAAAGACAGTAAGGACTGATTCTTTGAACAATATTTTCTTACAATGGGAGGAAACTTACAACTTTGGTGTGTCATAGGGCATGACCGAAAAATGAAATTTATTGTAATTCAGGTGGCAATTTGGGATTATGACACTATGTGGTTTTAGCAAACCGTCGGTTTCCTGTTCTGTGAAGCTACGCCAAGACCACGTTTGCACGAATAATCCCCAATCTCTGGAGGCATTAATGTATGTAATGTAAAATAATGTATCGCTTTTTTTTGGTTTGTACATATATAAAGACGACATCCATATTACAGTAAATAATTTTATTGTACTTGCATTAAAAATTCAATGAGTTTTTCACTTTAAAGTTTATGGCTAATGAAGGTATTGTAAAAAATATTATATTATTCATCAAAACGCCATCTATGTATAAATTGTATTGACAACCAAAAATTGTATTAGTAAATTAACTCGCAGGACAAACTTTTAGAAACATATTTAACTTGCAATTATTAATGAAGAAAATATTTTAAGTTTCACGTACATATAATTCATTGTAATGAATGTTTTTCGTGCTATTCGAGGAACTTAGGGTGCGCATAATGGACTTATGGGAACCACTATTGCCAATTTACAGTATTGCCAAGTTTAAGCAGCAGTAATTGGGAGTGCACTTGAAAACCAAAATGATGCACAAGCGAATTGATTCGTTAATGACAACCGTTATCGAACCATGTTCACGGGCTATGTTCTTTCTAAAATTCAAGCACATTGTCTCGGTAAGCTCTCCCTTCCGCAAGACGGTGCTAAGAGACCAACAGCACCTCAAACAATGGACTAGTGAGCATAAAATTTCACCTTTTATTACGTTAAATTGGTCACCTATAAAGGACTGTTATCTTAGGTCTTCAGAAATAAGTCAGTTACGAGATTGACGCTTTGGAAGCTCTCGTGTTATCTGCGATTACCAGTCGCCATGCGCTAACCAGTCGCAAGTCCAATTGCTTTTAAGGTCATTGCGCCGGTAGCTGAAATGTTCGTCCTACCCTATGAATTTTAAAGGCAATCGGAACACAAGTGCGCCTAAGGCGCTTCCATTAAAAAGTAAGTTACGCTATGAATTAATTGATTTTTGAACTGATAATAAACACTCTGAGTATGTACTTTTATTTAAGATTATCCGCAGATTGCGTTGCCGTAAAATAACGTCGGCCGAACTACTGTTGGGTAGACCAGTATATCATGCAGGGCTATAGTCTCTATTTTCACCCAATCGCATTCTTGTAACAATACAACGCTGTAGACGCTTTTTGTAAATATTTTATTTTTAGCTTACTTTGTTGTGCAATCTGAGATCCAGATATTAAGTTTATCCAGGATAGTGCCCCATAACGTTTATCAGTCATAAAAGGGGATATTTTCTCTTCTGGTAAAGAGTACAAACTACATTTTCTGAAAATTTGCGCCAACACAACAGGTTCTTGTCCAGCTTCTTAAGGGTAAGGTGGATAATTTCTTTAAGGGCGGGAAAAGCTTCCTGAATGCAACGATAACAACATCCTTTTTGTGTGCGATTACCTTGCATCCAACATCTACATTCTGCTAAAGAGCGAAGACAACAAGACCTGTGGGTGCCACTGTTGATATATTGTGCTGTCTACTAATGATTAATACGAAGTTTTTACATTGAATAGCAGTTTAGAGGATGGGATTCCCATCCTCATGTTTTATTCGAGCTTCTCCAGTGATTGAAGAAGAGAAGACGAGCTTTTTCCTTCCTTGGGTATTAAAATCGAATCGAAGTTTGTATAATGTTTAATTGTTAAGCGATTTATTTATAAGCATTCAGGTAGTATTGTGATACTTCAAGTGACAGCGCCCAATCTCAAATCTCACCGTTGGAAGTTGGCAAAAAACTGTAGTTCCTTTCTACCCGTGAGAGAACAGTAGCGCGTACAAAACGAGTAGTTGTTGTAGAAGCTCGGCATTGGTTTTTTGTGGGCTGTAGTTCCACTCGATTATTAATATTAATATGCCGGTTTAAAGCGCTAGTTTCTATGACCTTTTGCTATTTGATTGGATAATAGTTAACCTAAACGCTGACATTAAGAGTAAAATAATTGTTAACTTATTTTTTCGCTTATATCATTTTAGTATTAGTATGACAAGGGATGACAGTAATACCTCATGTGTATTATTTAATGATGGGGAAAAATTGCAACAAATTTTATATATATTCAACAAATAAGAGAGAAAATGAAAGGCAAAAAAATAAAATAATAAACAAAATTTCCTTTTCACTTCCGAACTAATCAGGAAAAATCGACAAATCTTTTCCAACCAAACAAAAATAGGACACTCTCTTGTAGCTTAGATGACGTAAAATATTTATATAGTGTTCGATGTGATTTTCATCTCGGGTTTTTGTTTAATAAAAATTGATTTTATAGTGTTGAAGTATAGACCACCCCAAACAATTTTCAATGCATTAAGTGGAACATTTGACTAACAACTTCCACTGAAGTATTTGAAGTTTTCTACACAAACAATCTTAAAGCAATCCTCGCAAGAATCGATATTTGTTTTGAAAGTTTTCTCTTGAGATTGATAAGAATTCAGCAACATGATGATGTAAAGGCATACTTTTCATTTCTAATACTTTATAGAATCAACTTTGTTTCATTGCTTATAGTAAGTATATTATCAAGCAACCATCTTCAAAGTTTGACACAATTATTAAATTATTTCTTAAAACTTGCGCTAAATGAAATGTGACAAATTTGTTCTACTTGTTTGCGATTTAATAGATGTTTTAAGGTCAGAAGTGGTTGTTCCACGCAATTAATTTGAGCAGTAAACATTTCTTCTATATTTCCAATTTGTTACTATGTGTATTCCTAAATCATCTTCGTTAAAACTTTTGGGAGTAATGAGGGATTCTACTACAGCTACTGCTTCCTCTCTGCTTTTAATGCCTTCCGTAAATAGGAAATTCCATGTAAGGAATTCGGAAAATGAACAATCTGCAATTCATTGTAAGTTGTAGCCTTGGGGAAGTTGGCTCAGTCAGTTATTATTACATTACCCTAAGAAAACCAGTTTGGCATAATTCTTTTTTATCCTGGATAGCAATTTGAATATCCAGAGTTTCATCGCAGGATTGTGATTGGACTAATGTTGACTTGGTTTTTGCTTTTGTTTTTCTTAACAGCAATAATTCGGTGCCGTCATGTGTTTTTCGCAATCATGGAGTGATATAATGGGGGCGCTTATTATAATTCATTTGTAAATATGGACATGTAATTTAAGCAATTTTAGATCAATGTTCGGACAAAATGCGGGTGAATGTGTTTTCGTAACTATTATAATAGAACCCAGACCCAAGTTCTATTATAATAGTTAGAGTGCCACCCAATTTCATATTTATTTATCATGAAATGTTTTTGCTCTCATTTATTAATTTTTTTATGTTTTTACAAATTCCTTCCGCGATAAACTTCAGTAATTAGATTCTGACAGGCTTTTTTTCAATTACAACATATACAAAAGTGCTAACAAGAAAGCATATGCTCGTTGCCGTTGTAAATATAGTACATTAATATTTATTGTTAATATTTTATAGTGAACTTACTCCAATTCTGGGGTTGTAGGTGTATTGCAGCTACTATTAGTGTTAAGCTTCAATCCAGTATTGGGTTTGCTTGGGACTGATATACTTCTGCTAAATTCGTTGTTACTATTTCCTAATCGCATTTTTCGATGTTTACTGAAAAAATTGATACAAGAATGAGTATTACTATTATTATTATGTGTATTTTCATACTCTGATAAAAATGGGTCATCTAATAGGCAGGCAGCGGTAGGACGGTCCGCCACGTTTATGGCGAAACATCGAAGAATGAAACTTCGAGCTATGGGTGAAACTTCGGATGGTATGTTGGGATGTATTTTGTAGAAGCCTACTTTAAACAGAGCAGCTTCTGGTGATCCAAGTTCATTGAACGGAGGTTTTCCTGTTGCCATTTCTACATTTGTGCATCCAAAAGACCAAATATCTGCCGCTGGACCATATCCTCTTAAGCCTTGGTCAATTACTTCAGGCGCCATATACTGTAATGTTCCAGTAAAAGTTTTAACAATTGGGTTGATTCCTGCCAACCTTTTTGAGGTCCCAAAGTCTGATATTTTAACAACTCCACTATATGTATTTACTAAAACATTGTCTCCTTTTATATCTCTATGAACTATTTTTTGTTCATGTAAATAACGCAAGCCTTCTAGAATTTGTTTAGAGTAAAAAGACATTGTTGACTCATTATCTTTTAAAGGGCCCCATTTTTCTCTTAACAGATCTGAGAGAGATCCTCCCGGCACTTGTTCCATAAATATTTTAAAAAATCCATTCTCTGATAGCGAACCTAAATACTGTTAAGATCTACATTTAAAGTAAAGTATTTTTTTCTTGGTATAGTATACTTACTTGCACAATATTTCTATGCCTTAGTTGAGAATGAAGTTTAATTTCTTCATGTAAAGGTTGCACATCCTGCGAGTTTTTTTCAGGTACCTCTTTAATTGCTATTCTAACTTGAGTTTGTAAGTCTCTGGCAGCATAAACTGTCCCGTAGGTTCCTTTTCCTAAAATTATTCTTCGATTCTGGTCATCTAAATCATATTCATACTAAAAAGAATATATAGATTTTCATTGTAAAAAGATAATTTATAAGAATATTTGTGTACCTGAATTTGAGTTTCATTAATGGATAAGTTTACAAAAACATCCTGACCTGAAGCCATTTCCAAAACAAGTTCGTAAAATTTTCTGCGACAACTATTTGTAGGGAAATATATTTGAAAATCATCAGAATTGTGGTGAACGTACAAAAAAGCGCATCTATCATCGCGCTTGTACAAACTGACTGATTTTATTTGACTGGCGGTGAAGACAAAGTTATGTATTTTTTTACATAAATTTTTGGCATGTGGTAAACACAAATTTACTATTTGTATTGACTTCTCATCTGCATTCATATTGACGGTTATGTAACTCGGCATATTTATATTTTGCGGCTCAACAATCTGGACAAAAAAATAAAAATAGAAAAAGATAAATCAAATAAGCGGTAGAGTTTTGAATTAATTCTACAATTTCTATATGTGCATTTATTAATTGGTAAAATATAAATATTAATTATTTTTTCAGTCTACTTCTTGATGAAAAAGTGTTATTCGTTATATTATTGTTTTGTTTCGAACCGTTAAACTAATTTGTTTCTGCTGCGGATGCTTCTATGCACACATCAATAATATTGACCTCACCTTGATAACAGCATATATGTATGTATTTGTGAGACATATTGGAAACTTCGATTTGGCACGATCTCCAATTTTGCAAACCAAACGATTGAAACCATTCTTCCTTTGTGTTTTCCGAACACTTTCTATGGCCAAGCTATCTTAAGCATTGTATTCCTTGACTATGGAATTCGTCGTTGAACCTTCTTATATAGTTACCACAAACGGAAACCGAACTTTCCTCTCAAAAAGGTCAGGGGCGTCCTTATTTCCGATTTTTTTAACATTCATGTTTCGGCCTTTACTGACCATAACAGGGACTTTGCCAACTTTGTGTTTTGATTTACTACTTAATTGCCTCTTGTACCCATAGGAACAAGGAGTGAATCTTTAATTCATTCCTGCATTGATTTTTTTAAATTCAATCTGTTAATTCAAATACTTAAAACTAGGTTCATTTAACTGAACAATGGTTCTTAAGTCCGACTTACACTTCGCAGGTGCTCTAAGCTGATCTATATCTAATCTGCTTATTAACCTTTGAGCATATTATTGCAATATTAAATAGTTCTAAAAAGTTCTTTATTTTACTAGAGCCGTCGTTTAGGAAAGCAAGGTTTGAATTCGTAAAGAATTTTTCTATTTATTTCCCTCTGGTGTTGGAACGGAAGGATCCCCACAGAACGCTCCAGGAGTTAACATCCCCCACAAGGATGACAGAAAACAGTTTGGAAAAATTCTGCTCGGGAGGAATATCCGGTTTAAAATGGTAAATTTTTTTGACAAGGAGATTTCGATAGCGAAAATCATTAAATTGGAATTTATGGACAGCTTTACATGGGGGATGTAGTTTTTAATTAAGACCCGATATCTTGTTTTGATGTATTATTGTGGGCAAAGTTGTTAAAGGAGCTTGTGAAACCTTAGGGTGTGTTAGGTATGTGATTTAAGGCACAATCTGTTTCTTGTAAAGAGATAACGGAAGGACTTTGTTCTTTTATAAAAAGCTTTAATTCATCGTTGTTGTTGATGTATCCTTTTATGTTCCATTCTAGGATTTTGAAATTTTTATTCATGTGGGTGGGCAGTTGAGGAAGTCGATGAGATTGAGGTCGCAGTCTATACCGGTCAGTGGGGGGTCGGGTTCGCCCAGCCCAAAAACTAAGTTTAAGGTTTTATGTTGGAATGCAAGAGGCATTCGCAGCAAGATAGATAGATAGATAGATAGATCTTTATTAGGCACATAAAATTAATTTTTACAGTTAAGTATTGCACATTTAACATATAAAGATTTGGCCCGCAAGTACCTTGCTACTTGCTACAGTTTTATGTATGACAAAAAAAAAATTTATGAAACATTAAAGATGACATATTAGAGGAAAAGCGCAAGAAAAAACGTCATAACAAAAACATTCGCAACAAATGCGTTGAATTTTTCAACTTTGTGTCTAATCTAAATGTGAATATATGTTTGTTGTGTGAAACAAGACTCAGTAACACAGTAAAGTTTTTCATGTTGTGGATTTAATTATGTTTGTTATCGACTTGATCGTACTAACAATACCGGTGGCGGAGTTGTCATACTAGTTATATTGCCAGCGCTTTGCTACCTAGGGTAAATACAAGAGTCATTGAAAATATAGGCATAGGAAATAACTTTAGAAAACAACTTCAAGCTAAAAGTTTTTCTGTCTACTTTCCTAGAGGTTCAGCGGACACTAATAAAGCCATATGTTTAAAGAATGACTAAAGACCTTTGATCAGTAATGCCACTTTATTATTGGCGGTGATTTAAACTGTAGCCATCGCAATTGAAGCTGTCTGAGAGCTAACTCATGGGGTAAGGCATTAGAAAATCTGCTAACGTCTCATAACTATACAATTGCGTATCCACCCAGTCCAACTTATGTTCCGTCTGCACAAAGATTTACTCCTTCTACTCTTTACTTCTTTCATTCTAACATTCCTAGCATCTAAGTTTGTTACTTGTCTTCCAGTAGATGCTAGTAATATGCTCTCTAGTCCTATAACTTTAAATGTGCAATACCTAGATTTTAATAAAGTTAACTGGGATGTATTTCGGTCCCGCCTCTCATTTGCTCTGAACAGCTGTCCCATAGACTTTATCATCATCAGTCGTGGTAAAATTGACGACTCAATAAATTTCTTGGAGACCAAAATCAAAGACAGCGTACTAGCTTCAGTCCCAATGAAGTCCCAGTGCCAAAGATCTACCATTCTTCCACGGTCTATATTAGATTTAATTAAAATCAGAAACATGTTCAGAAGGAAATGGCAATTACATCGACTGGTGAATGATTTCCAAGAAATGAAAGTTCTAGCACGATTAATTGCATCGAAAGTTACAGCATTTAGAAACAGCAGTTGGAATAGAAAACTCAGTTGCATTCAGGCCAATAGTAAACCCTTCTGGAATATCAATAAAATAATCAGGAAAAAACATAACCCAATCCAGTCTGATAGAAATCTGTATACTGATGACTCGGTCCTTTATACGTCCAATACAAATGGAACAGTTATTGCAAATTACTTACAAAGTGACCTTGACATAATAAATTAATATTTTAAAAACTGGAAGGTAAGAATCAATGCAGAAAAATATCAATGTATCTTTTTTACAAGAAAAAGATCACCTTGTCATTTTCCTCACAATTCCTTAAAAATTAATAACTTTGATATACTTTGATTGAATTCTGTCAAGTACCTTGGTGTTTACCCTTAGCAAGTTAAGTATCACTTGCTGAGTCATAAAAACAAAATGATAATGTTTAAGGTAATCTTTCAAGTCTTGATTACCTATGGATCTCCTGTATGGGGTAACTGTACCAAAACACACATCAAAAAACTGCAAATAGCACAAAACAAAATTTTCAAAATGATGTTGAATTTACCCTGGGACTTTTCAACACTGAAGTTACATGAAATAGCTGGTGTTAATCAAGTCGCCCGGAGAAAAGAAGTTATAAATGAGAAAATTTTATCGATAAGTTTACTTATTTATTTATACTTTCTATTTATATGTATCTACTTAATGCCAATGTAAGTCTTTATCATTAAACTCATAATATGTAAATTTATAACTATATTTAAATGAAGGTTTTTTCTCATAGTTTTCCTTCGAATACCTTTTAGACAAACGACTGCTATAGGCTCAAATATAGTTTTTTTAGTAGTAAGATAAAATTATTTATCATATCTCTGTGCAAGCTGTGTGAAAACAAAAAACAATATATATATTCATCTATGGAAAATAAATGTCAATCTATCTATTAGATATGTTCAATCATGTTGGATGCACGGAGAACTACATAAACAGCATATCTCAACACCGGAATTATTCAGAAGAATAATGGCTCCAGAACGGAGAGCAACCTCAAATATCATGCATTTCTAAATCTAAATCTTAGTATGGAAGGTAGGGTGCAAAGTGATGACTTTCAGTAACAGGTTAATAACAGTCATAATAAATACGGTGCGGTTTGATACACAAAAGAGGTACAGTGCGAAAACAATGTGGATAAGTATCAATACTAACCGATATGATCTAAAGAATGAAAATAATATCAACAATACCGACGTTTGTCTTGAAAGTTTTAGACGACTTTCATAAGGATGCAATTGTAAACCACGTAGAATGAATCGGATAAGTCTACGTTAAACCGCCTCAATACGTAAGGGATGGGATATGTGGTGTTTGGGTAGCATATACCAGGATCGGGCACACAAAAGGTACGGAAAGGATTTTGTGACGTAGGGATCGAGTGTTATATTAGCTCTCCTAATGATATCATGAATCTGCGAGTAAGAGATCAATACTTTATCACAGATTACGCCCGGAGTGACTAGACAGAGAGAACACTTTTATTGTGGATTTTATAGATTCGATAGCGTTTGAGGAAGTTTTTGAAAAAGTGTTGCCTTGACATTCCTAAACATTGATTTTAAGAAAGACTTCGTGACACTATGATGAAAATTAGGTGAAAATTTCACAACTAACGTCGATGAAAATTTACGGGAAAAGACGACTACTTGTGAAACAGCAGATGATACCTCTAAATAATATTATACTTTGTTTATTAGATACGATTCTTTCGTATCGGCGGAAAGCGAAGCGAAGAGACTTTGCTTAAGTCGGTACATAGAGTGTTAGAAACGAATTCAGTAAAGTTAGTGGTTGTAGATCTGACTTCAAGAAATCCATGTTGCTACGCGAAAAGATCGATTTACAGTGAAAAGAAATTGATTCACAAATATTTTTTCCGTAGAGTTTTGGAATGCAGGAAAGTTTAGCAATGGTCAATAAATCGACCTTTACCTTTTTGTGAAGTGCATAGTGAGAGAAATATACTTTGCAATGACGACAAACGAAATAATGAAGAGGTTGGTCAATATAGTTTACACACTCTTTTAGGATTATGGACGGTATACCATCGTGGTCGAAAGAAAAAATTATATTTAATGTTTTTAATAATATCTCTATTTAGTAACGTCCAACAGAACATAGCCCTATTAGTTCTTCGAGAGATGTTCTTCGTTACATGCAGCATTGCCTTGTAGGCTTAATTTTTATCAGCATGTGCCTGAATATACTTATCGTTAAACCATGGGTTCCTGAGAGTTTCAGGATGAGTCGGTAGGCAAAGATCTCAGCGGTGATCTGCGATTGTAGCTTTCCGGACATAAACAGAAAATTATGCTAGTCGATGTTGGTACCTCGGAAGGTTCGGACATTTAGAATACTGAAAGAGTGTCTGATGTCGATTGCTAGTTTCTTTTGAAGAAAATGCGTGGTGTTATGCTGCGTACATGCAAGGATGTGATGTCGTGCAGGCTATGTTTCATCATTAAACCAGCAAAGGTATCAGCTGAATGTTGAAATCTTCTTAAACGATCCCTTAGATCATTATTTTAAAACTGTTGTAAGTTGTTAAATTATATTAATTAAAAGTAATATTGTTTTCAATGAAATACGTTTGATTTAATGCAATGTCCAACTAGCATAAGAAACCCACTGTATCTGTATACAGTCAAGTCACCAACCGAACTTCGACAACGTAAAGATTTTACAAACCGCAAATCCTCAAGAACTAAAAATAACTAATAATTTGAAGAGGATAATCAAAAAAATTCCCAAAATACTGTTTTTTAATTTACTTAACATTGCTGTATCATATATACGAGGGCTGTCTGATAAATAACCGACCTAACCATGATGCACGCGACTTTTTCAAATTTTTTTATTTTTTTATTTTTTTTTTCGTCTACAGTTATCAATCGGCGCCAAAACTCGGTCTTATTGCCTCTAAACTGAGCCAACAGAGCGCTGGAAATGTTCATGCGCGCACGTTTGTGGTCTAGCGTAAGCAAACGCGGCACCCAACGCGCGGACAGCTTTCTCATGCCCAAATCTTGGTTTAATATATGGCAAACACGTTCTTTTGACATCTTCATAATCTCAGCTATTTCTCTAACTTTAATCCGGCGGTCGTCTAGTACCAATTGATGAACTTTAGCGATGTTATCGTTAGTGGTTACAGTTTTTGGACGCCCAGGACGTTCATCATCTTCCAAGCTCCTGCGACCACGTTTAAATTCAGCTGCCCAAAATTTTACGGTGGTAAACGATGGTGCAGAGTCACCATACACAGAGTCCAACTCATCTTTGATTTGTGAAGGCGTATTGCCTTTCAAAAATAAAAATTTAATTACAGCTCGATATTCAATTTTTTCCATTTTGGGGGAATCACCGAAATACACTCACAAAAACGACTGTCAACAGATAATGGTGCAAGATAAATTTCTGAAATTTTGGCGAGTAGCTATAATAATATGCACAATTTGAAGTAGAAACTTTTTTTTCACTTGTGCCGCTAGCTTCACGTTGAGGTCGGTTATTTATCAGACAGCCCTCGTATGTGCCATGTCAAACGCTGGCAGTAAATTGGAGTTAGAACATAAATTGTTGGTGGAAGTTTTCAGATGTGTAATATATATTATAGTTGATCAATAACGATGAATCTTTCCTGTCTTTTACAGCTGCCTGTCGCTCACGTATACTCTTCACAATAGCAGAGTGTGCACAAAATACGCCATAGGCCATAAATTGCATTTCTATTTCGAATAGTTCATCGGCTTTTATCAATTAAATAACATCATTGTTAAGTCAGATAACTAATTTCTTTAGGCGTACTTTTAATCTTTCTAAGTCCATACATGCAATTATTATTCCGACGAAGGACATTGTTTTGTTAAAGAGGCCTCTCTTTTGTAAGAAATTTACATTTTTTGGCATATTTGTGATCAGACTGGTTTTTTGGTGAGTGCAGAAGTCTTACCAAACTGTTTGCGTGTTAATCAATCACATGCAAAACAAAGCTTTCATACTAGTATAGTGAAAATATTCCCAAAAGATTGATCTGAATAAATGCACATAAATATATTAATTTAAAAAAAAACTCACCAATATTGGAAATCGTACACTACTTTGTTCTTGAGGACTAGTTGCTTCCAAGAAAAATTCAATCCAAAATTTAAAAATCTGCTTTGTAATATCACAATCATTATCTCCGGATTTTTTTCGAAATCGGTCAATTAAGGTGATGTTCCCAATAGTTGACTTTAGGTACCAATTTGGTGGTTTCAATTTGAACATACATTCCGCCGCCTGTATGGCTTTCGCGAAATCTTCTGCTAATACAGATATTTCAAAAAATGTAGCTACATCCCAGTATTCTGTTAAAGAAGTGAGGCCTCCTTTCTTGCCAATTAAGTTATTAAGTGTCATTGCGATGTGCTGAAGTTCTTCTGTGTTACTAAATTCTTTGCCGTCAATTACTAAAAGAGTTGCTAAGTTAATGCCTGCATATCCATTCGGTTGAACTTCGAAACTTTGACGATACCATTTTATAGCATTTTTTAAACTATGTGTGTCAGTGTAATCAGATTCAACAAAAATATCTTTATATATTCTTCCGCAAAGACATAACATATCTGGAAATTCATTTTCTTTTTTTTTCAATGCAGCTAATGAAGTTTCCAATGCCTTTTCACGGTCGCCTTTTTTGTTACGCCTATTAAGAGCAAATGCATAAAGAAAACACATATTCCCCGTTTCCACATATTTTCGCGTGTTTGGAATTGCTTTTAAATCAGTTACTAAGCGTACCATGGAATCATAATCTTGAATGTCGCGAAGGGAACACATGAAGCTGTGAACAACTTCACCCGATAAAACATGAGGGTCATCCAGCCTCCTTCGCATTTGTTGTAATATCTCCGTTAACTTAACCGTATCTGATGCAAATTCTTCCCGAACAGCTCTCAAGTCAGCAAGAAATTTTTCTCTCATGTGAGCTCTGAAATGATTCCAGAATTGAAAGATTAATTTAATATAAAAATTACCTACCGCTCAAAATGACCAGTTGTATAATTATTTAACGAAATATATCATACCATTTAAATCACACATGAATTGAATGAGTCAAAGAATTGTTCTTAAATACAAAAAAGTAGTTTAAAGTACAATGCTATATAAAATCTTATTGAAGACTATTCAGTTAATTTAATTTTTATTTTATTAATTTTAACAAGGAACAGAACACTTACAAGAATTATTCGTTTCATATTAATTTTTTTGTAAGTTCCGCCCCCTATATGTCACGGGACTTATTGAGTGATATGTTTATATATTGTGCCATATGACACAAAAAAAATCTTCAACATAAATCTTCGTTGAATTTTCCATTTTCAATTAATAATGTTGTTGAAAAAAGATCGTAAAACTACCGCCGGTGCGTTAGGGTAGTTTTTGCACTCGTCTGTTTATGAGTCTGTCTATGAGTGTTCAGTGTAATGTTCAAGCAAGCGACTAGCGAACATAGCAAGAACTGCTACTTAGGGTACAGCGATTCGAAATAGTTGTTTACTCCTTTATCGTGTGAGCGGTCGAAAATAAGATGTAGACAAAGTTCATCCATGTGAACAAAAAAATATAATATAAGCGGGTTAACATAAAAGGAAGACTGACTTAAGGTAAAGAATTAAAACCTGAGAAGGAAACAGTTAAAGAACACGGAAAAGTAACAAAATAAAAATTGCGTATTTCAAAAATAGCAATAAGGTAATAAGAATCTTTCAAATATTATTCGTGTTTTACATTTGGAAGGGAGGCAGGAAAACCGACAACAAATTAAATACCAAACGAGATTGCCTTTGCTAAGTAACGGTATTTATAGCAACCTACAAAATAAAAAAGCTCTTACTATAGCTCCTGATTAAATTTAGCTGATAAAATAAAACTCTTCAATGTAAGCTCAGGGCTGTAAACCCAATTTTATATAATTTAAAGATGCCCAATTATTTAATACACTACTTAGTGTTTATTTTTAAATAGTCTGATATAATTTTAACAAAACAAAAGAATATATAGAAAAGTCGACAACAATTATCCGTGTGAATTTCCTTCCCTACCAACTTATTCAGAACCTAATGCAGCCTTACATTACGGCTATTAAATTTTCATATTGCTATTATAATCTGAAATAAAAAATTATTAAATTTACATTCCAGAAAAACTGAATATTTTGCACTATGGCGAGATTGTGTTAACAAAACATGTAACAATGCTTTTGTTCAGGCAAAAAATTCAAGTCAGTCAAATATAAGAAATTGACTGACCAATATTTTTGTACATTACTGTATAATATCTATATAGCTAATCGGATCGGTTCAGATCGTCATTATGAAATAGAGGAATCATAAATACAAGTATAAATGAGTAATATTGTCATATTATATACAAAAATTTGACATTCCGTCAAATTTTGTAAGAACATACTATTGGTTTTCGTGCAAAATAGTGCCACTTTTAGTGAAAGTTTAAAAATAAAAAAACAATGTCCGAGGAAAATGCTCAATATATGAAATATTAGTCACAACCACATCGTTACCTAAAATTTACTTCAATTAACGACAAATAAAAACGTATTATAAATCCAAAGTAAATACAGTGTAATAGGATATACAAATTAGTTCTGTTGAAGCTGACATTTTTGTAAACCCTCCAATCAAGCACAAGATATTTTATTTAATTCCACCACTAAGGGGGATTCGGTAGCTATGGACTTAAGTATGGCACCCAACCTGATGGAATGTCATCGCGATATCTGTTTGTGCATATGTCAAATTGACATACAAACTCTTCATGGCGCCTCCTGTATGGCCATGACGACAACTTCGGTGCAAAACCTTTTACCCAAAGTTACGGGCCTCTTCTCTCAGCTGAGGGTCGTATTTAAGATTAACTTCCCCAACCACAAAAAAAAGTTCAGAAATAGCCATATGCCTCGGATACGGGCGGGTTTACTGTTAACGATTGCAGCAAATGAATTAAACATTTTCGATTCTGCAGGTGGAATGTACGGAACTTACAGTGGCCATAGACTGCTTCAAAGCAATTGCAATTCAGAAATTGCAATGCAATTGACCAGGCAACAAGAACATGAGAAACTCCGACCTCTACTACGGCGATAGCTACAGGGAAAGAGAATAACGCTTATTTGGATGTGGTTTTGTTGTTTGAGGCAAACTTAGGTAAAAAGTCTTAACCTACGACCACGTAAGCAGATGCCTCATGATAATCCGCAGCAAGGATAACGTTGAGATCATCAGCCTAATCTGCGCCCACGTCTCGACGGAGAAGAAGATTGACAACAGCATGGATGACTTCTATGATCTCCTAGAATGAACGCTCAGCTGGGAAAAGAGGACATCTTTGCTGACGTGGGAAACATAGCCTGCACGATATCATATCCTACAGTATTCTCGATGTTCGAACCTTCCGAGGTGCCAATATCGACTCGGATAATTTCCTTGTTGTAGCCAAGGTAAGAACCAAGGTAAGACTTGACAGGCCAATACGAATTGACGTTGGAAAGTTGCAATGGCAGCCAACCGCTGGGATCTTTGCCTACCGAGTCTCGCAAAAATTATCTGAAAGTTCGATCCTGCCTTCACTGACGATAAATCAAGAATGGAGACGATGTAAAGAAGTCATCAAAGTATCAGCTACTGATGTGGTAGGTAGAATAGAGATAGAGTACGAGAAGTGTGTGGTTGGGAGATGGAAAGCTGTTACTGCAGGAAGGTGGTACGAAAGTTTTACTAAAAGTTAAAACAGTTAGCCGGAACAACTGGTAGTATTAGAGTCGCAGTCAATGCTGAAAATTTGAGAAAATCACTTCTACAGACTGCTAGACGGCAAGGAACCTTCTTCAATTTTAGCATGTCTGTCACAATTTTTATTTCTGGTTACGACCAAGCGGTTGGGTCGTAACCAGAATATAGGTAGCCAAAATCTGAGTGATCTTATTATTAACTGAAAAGTACCCAGTGCACCTTCCACGTCAGATCTATGTGGACAAGACGTAATCCGTTAATAATGCGATGAGAAACCTATTTGATGACAATCGTCCTGGAACCTATAGCAAGAATGTGAAAAAAACCGAAAAAAGGCAAACAGCCAAAAAGGAAATCAAGGTGATCCTCAAACTAGCGACGTTGGCTGTATAAAATTCGCCAGAAAACTGAGAAAGCCGGAACAGGGAAGAGAGAGGAAGCGAAAGACTGACGCAAAAAAGTGGCAGCAAAAGGAGATGTTTCTTGCGCTGAAATACTTTAGAAACCGAAAGCAAACCAAGATTCCAAGATTAGAAGGACCCAGAAATGTGCACTGCTCTTCCAAGTAGAAGCAGCAGGCAAAAAGATCATCCAATACAAAGATGCCATCGCGGCGAACCTAGTAAAAGACTTAGAGCCACTCGCTTTGTCCCAGGAACTAACGGTGGAAATTAAGGACATAAATGAGGGTATTACCAAGGAGTGTGTTACAGAAGCTTATGAGTCTGGTGGTAAGTCACCATTCCCGAGAATTTAGACTACGTAGCTGGCAGCTACGGTATTTCGGAAAGCGTTATCACAGAAAATACATTGAAAGTGTTCCAAATAAACCTTAACAACTGCGCTGCCGCAAAAGACCTGCTGGCACAGACGATGCTACACAGTAGCAACTGTGCAAACGCCAAAATCCGCAGGTATCTGGGCTTGGCCGCCAAGATAAACGTAATCTACTTCTTTAGCTGCTACGCCTCACCTAGATTATCATTTGAGGAATTCGGAAGCCTGCTGGACGGTGACTTCAACTGGTCTAACGAGTGGGGCAGCGGACACAAGCTGTTGCATGTTTTCGAGTAGTACTTCAAACATCGGTAATAAAGCTACATTTTCTTAGTTTGGCAGGTCATCAATAGTCGACATAACCTTCGTGTGCAACTCTCTCGCAAGAAAAACAAAGTGGCATGTCAGTGGGAAATATATGCATAGCGACCACCAACCTCTTATAATTAAGATTGATGATCGAGTACAACGTCCAAACCACATGCCTTCCAGATGGAAGGGGGCTCTTTTTGATAACAAAGTTTTCCAAGAAATCCTGCGATTTTTAACTGTGAGTAGCGATGCGCCAGCAGAGGCACTCTCGCTAAAGATAAAACATCTGCTAACTACAGCACACAATTTAGCGATGCCTATGAAGATATTCAGAGGTGAAAAGCACGAAGGAAATCGCAACGATCCAGAAACAGGCGAGACTTTCAAGACCGACTTCTGCAATTCGATCTGGGGAGTTGGCGTCAGTTGGAAGAAGCTATAAAAATAAGCACAACAATATATTTTGAAAAACTCTGTGATGAGGCCGAGGTTGGACAGGGTAAGAGCTTGAAGTAAAACATATAGGTTGGTTTCCAAATAAGATATTAGCAATTAGAAGCCACCGACAACCAAGAAATGCTCACACACTACGATCAGACCAAACTTTTTCCTGCTAGATGTTAAAAATGCTTTTAATTCAGCGCACTGGTTTCACATACTAAGGTCTCTTGTCGCCATGGGCGCACCCGCTTATCTGATGATGATAGTCATGGACCATTCATGAATAGGAGGTCCATGTTTAAGACCGACGATGGTTGAAGCTCCTACAACATAACGGCGGGAGTCGCAAAGGGATCAGTCCTCTATTGTAAAATCAATAAAGTGGAAATATTCTGCTTTGGATATTACTATTGTCAATGTACATAAAGGACGTGGAGGCTGCTATCAATACAGCGATCTCGGATGCAAAATAGTAACTCGAAAATGTCGGGTTGGAAATTGCGACCCAGAAAACTTATGTGGTGCCAATCATAAGTCGCAAAAAGAGGAAACATATCAACTTCATAGTAAGGGATGAGACAATTGGACATAATAGAGTGCGTGATGATGATTTGTTAAATAGCAAGTTCTCCCTTAGGGAACACATTCATGTGTCAGTAAGAAGAATATTTTGGACACGAAAACTAGCCGCCGTGTCGGCAGTATCCAAATGCCGAAGAGGACGTAGAACACGCAATTTACCAAGCGTTGACAATATGATCCCCTACATGACGATTTGTGTAGAGAACTGAAATGAGTTGAGAGATGCTCCTTCATTTGAAATCATGGCAGGGTGAAACGTGTGTAGGTAGGTCTGTTCCCGTAATCGAGTATCTCGGGCTGCGAATCGTGCATGCTGGCAGTTAGGGCTGCTAGTATCTTCGGAAGATTATCACAAGCTTAGACGCATCTAAAAAATGAAAAAAAAAAAATAGAAATACAAAAAAAGAAAGGCATAGAAGTAACATTTGATAAAAAATCTCATGATGCAATCATCCGAGTTCTGAACACAGTCAAAATGGATGTATGAATTGCTGAGCAGTAGGTCAGAGGTGGAGTCTCGTTACGGATGAACTTCCGAAGATACCAACAAAACATGACATCAAATACAGAAGCATGCCGATTATATAGTACATAATTATTACTAGGGAAAAAATTTAAAAAACCCTATTTGACGTCATCATGTGGAGACTAAGCAAGCACCAAAGAATGTTTGTCGGTAGGACCAATTCTCAACCCGGCAACAAAAAAATTAAAAAAATAAATGACTTAAAACAATATGGCTGTCTGGTCTAACATTAATGCCAGTAAAAGAAGTAAAATATCTTGTGGTAATTTTTGACAGCAAACTTAACCTAGAAAAACACAAGGAGGAGGTAACCAGGAAGGCAACAAAAACCTTAATGATTTGCAGAAGTCTTTCGACCTCATCATTTTATTGCTCAAAAAAATATATGTTATCTTAGCACTAAAGACGCGTTCAAATCAACCTTGAGAGAAAGTATTGTATATATTATTTGGAATGCCTGCAGAAACTAATGAAGTTAATCAGGAACAAAAGAGTAAATCTGTGCTGGATACCTGTTCCCGAAAAGTTAGTGGACAATGACATGGGCAACTCCCTTAAAGAGATCTCACTCCTAGGTTAATATAACCAAAAAATGATTTGAAGCATGCATTTAATTGCAAGAATAGCTTTTGTTTCCTAACGAGCATCCTGGCAAGTGAATTCAGATTTCGAGAGCACCTGAGGAAACTAAGGTTACCTGATGAAGGTTTCAAATTCTGTAGAAAATCGGGAGGAATTCCACTGTACATACTGGGAATCTGTGAGGCACTTGCCTAAAAACGGCAGATATGCCTCAGTAAATACCTACTTACAGATGAAAAAATGTAACTGCTAGAGCTGGCTCTCATTCTCAGATTCCCAAAATTAACCGGTCTAGAGAGAATTCTGTAAAATAGATTTCTTTTACCCGTGCTACGTAAGAGACAAAAAACTCAATTTATTCCTAGAAAGATATATATTGACGGAAGCGCGAAATGCACAGGGCATTGGAACGGGGGTACAATAGACCTGATAACATGTGTCAATTAGAGGTGAACACAACACAGTTAATGAACCTCTATTAAATATCTAGATAAATAAGGAAAGATTAGTAATCCTAATTGCTGTGCCACTGCATTTAAGAATCAGAATGCCTTGAATTTCGAGATTCTGTCCCCAACGCATTGAATATATAAGTGATTGATAAGAACAATGTGAACTTTTCAGCGAAATATGTGTTATCTTTAGAAAAAAAATAGCCTATATATACAATTGTGAATTTATTATACATACTTCGATTGAATTTCGACATCCTGCAGAATTCGGCGCATACGGGAAGAAAATGATGATTGTTTCAAGTCTCCACATTCCTTATAATATGTTGTCACATAGCAAAATCCTTGTTCACATGCTTTATATGGTAGAAATGTATAGTTGCCACAGGATATCTACAACAAAAGATAAGAAAGTGTTTTTTAATCGGAGAATAATTTACTTAACTACTACCACAAACAAATGAAAAACTCATGTCTAATAATTTTGGATTCTATTGGATTTTTTTTTTTTGTCTATTAGTGAATGGTAGTAAATTTCCGTTTTACCGAATAAAATTATTTTACAAATATTCTAAAATTTCTGAAAATTCTAGTTGTGTTGAAAATATTTGTCCGCGGTGGACTTATATATGGCTAGAAAACCACAAGTAGCTTATGTTAGAGCCCTCCAGCAATTCAACTAGAATAATTCGATGTGAATAAATCGATAATGAATCGAATCATTACCGTAATACTGGCAGAGCCACTTGCGTGCAGCGAGCGATGCCTTCTTCGCCCGTCTCAAGGGAATTATTGGTGCCAAAGGTGAATATATTGAAAACGACTTATACAATTTGATGTGTTTTTCAATATTTTTTTGCTTCAGCACAATAAAATTTATCAACTAACCATGTAACCTGTATATGACATACAGTGACGAGCATAAGTGTAGGTTCCCTATGATAAACCTTTTCAAATAAAGAAATCTGCTAAATTAAAACAAAGATCTGTTTACCAGCACTGTTGATTCGAATTCCGGGCTATCTGGTTCACAGAAATTGCAATATTTTAAATCTTTCCTTCGCGGTGACGCAGCCAATCTCCTTAAGCATATCACATGTTTAAATATCAACCACCTCGAGGCATGGGATAAATTAGAAGATCGCTTCAACAAAACAAACTTGATCGTGCAATCTTTTATTCAATCTTTCTTGTCTTTGCCTACATCGGGATCCGGAAATGCTCAAACACTCCGCAAAATCGTTGATGGAGCAGACGAAGTTATTCCAGGACTGAACGCGTTAGAGTCTAACGGTCGTGATCCCTGGTTAGACTACCTCCTAGTGCAAAAGCTTGACCAGGACACAAAAAAGCATGGGCAGAACACATTGGTTCGCGAGATGCATCTATACTATATATATGATTTGTTGGTATTTTTTCCATATGGCCTAATGATATTCGTTTATGAAGTTCTTACATTCAGATTTAAAAGACGAGTCTGAGAGGAAGCGTTTTTTCATGTATTGTAGACGTTTGTGTGCAATATTGTAGGAATCCTTAAAGTGTAAGTCGATATTTTGCTTAAAAGTCAATTCAACCATGAATTTGCCATCTGAATGGCGCGAATGTGTGTTGATGAAATGTTCTGCAGCTTTCTGTTCTTCTATAGAATGAATAGTGGGGAGAGAAACCTCTTCTATTCTCTAAAACCGTCCGAGGTCAAAGTCCTGATTATAGTCCAATTGATTGTAATATGCTTGAAGCGTAGAGAGAGACTGTTGTCGTATTAAACCCAAAGGCTGAACTGCCCGTTCGGTGATGAAAGAAACCTGGGAGCCTGTATTAAGTAATAAGCGAATGTGACTTGTTGATCCCTGTCTGTCATGAACACGTACAACTGTAGGATAGATTCAGCGATAGAGTCCGAATCAGGCGAACGATAAGCGGTTTGTGAAGGAACTGATGAAAAATGAGTTGTTATTTGAGAAGAGTTTAAAACAGAGGTATTCGATGAAGCAGTAGTAGGTTTAAAAGAGCGAAAAGGAGACTGTGACTGACTTGGATTTGATGTCGAAGCTTCATTTGTTGTGTGACGCGAAAGGTGAACTAGAGAGTAATGACGTTAGTTACACGTTTTGCAAGGAAAATGCGAGCGACATTGATTAGAATTGTGACCTTGGCGAAGACAGTTAAAGCATAAGGAATTTTGCTTTACATATTCTCGACGAGAATTGATGTCGAGATTACTACACGCTGTACACTGTGACAAGATATTGTCATTGCGACATTTAGGACATAGCGTTTTCTGTTGCGCGAAATGTGCACGAAGAGTTTCTTGAATTTTAACACGAGGTTGTATGCGCGACTTAATGTGGAGCAGGATTCTAAGCAGTTGCAGTGATTCCAACAATAAAATTTCAGTGTCTATTGTAGCAGCAAAGAGCAAGGTTGCTTCAATCAAGGTCTTGTCTTTACCGCGGTTGGAACCTTGTGGTGCCGTCTTGTTATCTCGTCTCAACAATAAAATCAAAAATTCTTTGCATTAAAAAGAAGCTAAGATATACGCATGAACGGATTCATCAATATTCCTCCATTGGCTGTCTGCTCCTCCAAAGAAATGGTCTGACTTCGTTTGCAACAGAACGTCCGAAATCCTATTATCCCTGCCAAATAAATTGTGGAACCACCTTCATACAAAGAACAATCCTGCTGACATTGCATCGCGTGGTATACTGCCGTCTCATTTATTAACAAATGCGATGTGGTGGAAGGGTCCGAACTGGTTATGGATGGCCCAGCGTTTATGGCCCACATCCGAGGTAGGTTCAGAAACGATCGCAAAAGAACTTCTTGAGGAGAGGAAGTCAATCACCTTCACCGCATTGGTGTCAAACAACTCAAATAACGTTTTAGAGACAATACTAAAAATGTAAATGGAAATGGCTTAGATGCATTAGAATACTAGCGTTCATGTTTCAGTTCATTTCTAATTGTCAGTCCGGTTACAGTAGTCGAAATTATAAACATTTAACTACTTTCGAAATATTACGCGCGGAAAACGTTCTCATAAAATCGGCCCATTTTAATCTTTTCTATAAAGAAATTGAACTTTTAACAAAACACACAACCTAAAAAGAGCAAACATTTTCATTAATTAAACAAGATTACTTTATTCTTGGATGCAGAAATCTCGTTCGTCGAATGATACATGCGTAGTGTGTTGTCGCGTTCGCGCAAATCCCTCACACCAATAAATGGGAAATCTTCCATCTGAACGCATTCAGTTTGCACGCCCGTTTAGTGTGGTTGGTTACGACTTTGCAGGTCCCATTATAACAAGAGTATCGCGCGGTAGAAACCCCAAATTTGTAAAGTCGTACATAGCCGTCTTTGTATGCTTCGTTACAAAGGGAATGCATCTCTAGCTCGTAGTCGATCTCCCCATAGATGCTTTCCTACGAGCATTGGATCGATTTGTAGCACGCCGTGGAAAACCAACACAAATATGGAGTGATAATGGCACCAATTTCGTTGGAGGCAAACGTTTAGTTTAATTTAAAAGGCATTTTTTTATCTGATAGAATTTTAAAACTAGGTACAAAACGCTTAACCTAGGTACGTCTGAAATGAAATCTTATAACTACTTACTGGCTCTATACGGGCGCTCTAAGCTAAACTATCGATATATTTATTTTTGCCTTCGGCGTCATTGCTAATTATTTTTCTTTCAATTAATAAAAAGTATTATTTATTAGCCAAACGTAAGCTTGGAGAAATGTACAATCTTTTCTGTAGTCAGCAGAGCAACAACATCATATGCGATCATCTGTCAAGGGATAACATCGATTGGAAGTTTTTACCACCATCCTCTCCCCACTTCGGTGGCCTTTGGGAGGCGGGCGTTAAGTCAGTCAAGACACATCTGAAACGCGTTATCGGGGATACGATACTATGAGAACATGTATACGTTGCTCTCAAAAATTGAACCTCTACTTAATTCGTGCCCAATGTGGTATTTATCAGATGAAGATCCAAGCACCTTATCTCGATCACAATTCATGATTGGTGAGCCATACAGGGCAGTTCCTTAACCCAACATTGTTGACAATCATGTTTCAATAAAAATTAATTGGTTTGCATTACAGACTCTTCACAAGGCTTTTGGAAACGCTGGCATCAGGAGTATCTTACATCCCTTCAAAACCGTCGAAAATGGCAGAATAGCACACCAAACATAAAGGTAGACGATGTCGTGGTACTAAAAGAACCAAATCTTCCACCTGGAAAATGGATTCTTGGTCGCATAGTTGCAGTTCATCCCGGAGCTGATTCCAAAGTTACAGTGGTTACCGTCCGGACCAGCCATGGAACTTACACGCGTCCCATTACAAAAATTTCACCACTTTCAACTGCTGAAAGACCGGAGTCTTCCAACACAAAAATTAATTAATTATAAAATAAATTTTATAACGTTATTATAAGAAACAATTTCTTTTTCGTGTTTTTTTTTTTTCTTTTTTGTTTTCAATTCATTCAATATTTTTTTCAATAGTTAATCTTGGGTTTTATTTTTTATGTCGTGATTAATAATAATAATAATTGAGTGGCACTACAGCCCACAACGGACCAGGGCCTAGCTTCTACAACAATTACTCGTGTTGTGCATGCTACTGTTCTTCACGAGTAGAAGGGACCTACAGTTTTTTGCCGACTCCGAACGGCGAGATTTGAGAAGCTTTCCATAGACAATTAATACTCTTTGTGTGCTGTCAGCAACTCGAAAGAGGTGGTGCCGTAAAAAAATGCTAGGTGTCCCGTCCGGGAATCGAACCCAGAGTTTCTGCGCCGCGGTCGATGCACTTACCACTACGCCGCGACATCGTGTTCCGAATACGTTTTTCAAGATGGTCCTGTAAGTGCTCAAAAGGATTCAAGCCTGGACTTTGTGGTGGTGTTACAAGCATGTGGGTCGTATTATACGCTATTCACATCTTCACATCTAGAGCAGTATGTTTGGGATCATTCTTTTGTTGGAAATAAACCTTATTTTTTTATATCCAAAACTTTAATAATTTAAATTACAGTTACAGCTGCTACACATAACATAGAGTTTATGCTATACATATAAAGGAACTTAAATATTAATTACACAATATCCGCGTTATATAGAAAAACAAACACGATTCCTTAAAAATATTGTTTTCACCGTAGCGTGCGTTGACTCAGGCGCTAAGGTTCCTACGTTCAAGCATTAAATACCTGGCATTTTCACGCCACTACCTCTTTCAAATTCGTAACAGCACTCAAAAGTTTGTTTATCAAAAGCTTCTCAAATCTCGAAGTTCGGAGTCGGCAAAAAACTGTAGGCCCCTCTTCTCTTGGAGAGAATAGTATCACACAAAACATAATCAGTTGCAGAAGAAGCTGGACCCTGGTAATTTGTGGGCTGTAGTGTAGCTATATTAATAGTTTGAGCATTTCCAAAGTAGTCCTTGGGTTTAGAGTGAAACTTAAACCATAGATGAATGATTGTATGCTCAGCTTTATATTACTTAAACATACTCGTAAGCCTAAAAATAATATCGAAAATAGCCCCTTTAGTACCGTGCTAAGAACATTTTATTCCTCATTCAGCAAGTAAATAAATACAGAATGTGCAGGGTCACCTTGAAAAAGAATGACAGATAGTTGATTGTATAATGTCTTGTATTTTTAAAAACAGCAAGGATACGAAAAGATATAGATAATATAAATGTGACCTGTAAATGTTGGCATAAGTTTAATATATAATTTCCATCGATTGCAGAATCATTTTCAGCTTGGTGTTATACAATTCCTTGTGTGTATTATCCAGTTTTCTCGACTTATAGATAGGATAGTTATTATTAAAAGTTTTGTATTCCACATCGGGATTGGAACTTTTTAAAATAATGAACTCCTTATATAATTCAATCCGATTGGCGAGCAGGGGGATCAACAAACAAGTACATCAGCAGCAGCAAAACTTAAAAAGCAGAAGAAAGTGCGAGTGCCACCTATTAATATGTATGTCTGGAATGGAAGAAGATACCAATCAGGTATGTAAGTTGGTCGTAGGTGACCAACTTAATATTAAAAACCAAAAGGTTGACACCAGCTGGGGCGATTTTTATTCGTTTACTCCCAATGGAGTTTCCTGAAAGAATTGCGTGTATCTGCTGAACCGGAAGACGTCTTGCGGATGTTACACCAAGTAAACATTCCCAATGTGCAATTTCTGGCGGCAAAGCTCTTCTCCACCGTTCGCTCCAGAACTATACCGGGACGTGTTCTTCCTATATTCTTGGTTCAGTTATCGCTATATATACGACTAGAAACTCTAAAGATTATTCAATTTTCAGATTTTCAGGTAGTATCCTGTGAGAGGTTAAGAATAACTGCGCAAGATGCCTGACTTTTGGCTATGTTGCAGGCAATGACGCCTCTATGCGGCAAATCCGCGGGAACATCTATTGCGGCGCAAGTGGACATCACTTAATAAATGCTTAAAAAACAAAAGGGACAGTTTCAAGACAATGCCGAGAATTTCTGCTATACCTGTCAGGCAGACTACCGGCCCAACAAACAGTGCCAAAATTGGCACCGGTACCGTTTGAGGCTGTTTAGGTTTGCTGGAACCGTATGTTGCGTGCATTTCCCTTCTAGCTGGAAAGAAATTATACATACGTAGTAGCGGTCTATGCCCCAGATGCACGTCGGCTTAGGAACTATATTTCAGATCTCGAATCTCTCTTTCGAAAACTTTTTTGTTGTCGCCGGCGATTTGAACGCGAAGCATGGGGTCATTCTATGTCAAATCCCCATACGGAACGTAAACAGACATGTTAGGAACTGTTTAATAACGGTTTAGTACGAAAGTGATCACTGTGGGCTTGTCGCAGTTATTCGGTTCACGAATGAGGTGGTGGAACTGGAGGAATTTGTGGAGGCATATCCTTACAATTAATATAAGGCTCGTTGGCCGCGTTTTTCCAGAATCCTATCCAGAGAACTGACGAAGAGGTTGACAGGTACCTCATACAAATGGACGCTATGATTAAAGGAACAATGGACAAAACGATTCCTATAGTATCACCAAGCATAGATGACGGAACCTATTGGAACGATACTACCGACGCACTGCAAGTGCAAAAACGCAGACGATCGAGAATTAAGACACTTTGCAGACAATTTACAGACATAGACGATTATTAACTGAGGTCGCTCAAGACGCAAATGAAAAACCCCCAGAGTTTGTTTCGAATGAATTACAGAATTGCTATCTATTCATATTCTCTAAGAGGCGGTAGAGATATACACAATCCTGTTCAACAAAGCTCTAAGTTATGCACATTACCAAGACCATTAGAAACTGCTGTAAAAATTCCTCGCTTCTTAAAAATGTTTGATCCATAAGTATCCTCCCTTGCATAAAGAAGGTTTCCGAAAAGATTGTCAATAGAGATATACAGTGGACTGAGGACTGAGGACAAAAAAGGAATCCCAAATTTGGATTTAGTGCGGGGCATGATACTGTACATGCCGCGTCAAAATTGGTTTCAGGCATACAATGGAACAAGAATAAAACCCAGTGCACTGGGGCGTGCCTTGTTGTCTTGGAAAAGGCGTTCGACACCGTCTCGTTAGAAGGCCTCTTCCTTAAGGTGTACGAGGTTAGGTATGAGCAAATCAGTGCTGCACATAGTCTACAACATGATAGAAAATTTCTTCTTAAAAGGGCCAACAAGGTTTCTGCTCATGTTTTCGAAATAAATAATGGGCTCCAACAGGGTGCGGTTGAACTGATTGGCTCCATGCAGCATATGATCGCGTTCGCTGACGACTTGGTCGTGTACAGAACGGCGCCAAAAATTTACGTCATTAATAAACTTTTGCAACGTGACTTTAAAAAGATTCATCGATTTTGCGACGGCTGGAAGTTAAAAATTAACTACCAGAAGTGTGAAACAATCCTTTTCCCGGCTCTGTTATGCAGAGTCTCTAGGGATACGAAGAAAAACTGGCGTAAGTTCGGCATCTTAGAACCACAGGGCCGGCCATTAACTCTGAAAAGTACAGTGCGATATCTTGGCATTATGGTGGACCAGTTCCTGTACATCCATTCAGCTACAGCTCTGACGAAAGCCAAGAATGCCTTCGCTATGGCAAGTAGATTGATTCACAGCAGCCAATTTGACTCCAAAGTTAAGGTGATCTGCTACACGACCCCAGTCCGGCCAACGTGAGTCCTTCCCAGAAGGAAAAGATAAGGATGTTCGAGAGGAAATGCATTCGTGCTTGTGTCAAAATTACAGAACACCTCATCCATCGCAATGAGGTTTTGTATACGAAGCCAAAGTGAATAGGGTAGACAATTTTATTATTAATCTGATTCGACGACACGTTGCATTATCCATCACTTCTAAAAATTAAGTTATATTCGGAGCCTTCTACCCCAACGATGCATACCACGAGAATCGAATCGACTACTTTTTGCAATCTCTCTGGTAATTTTCTAATAATAACAATAATAATTTAGTGGGCTCAAGACCTAACTGTAGGTTCCTTCTACTCGTCAGAGAACAGTAGCACGCACAACACGAGTAGTTGTTGTAGTAGCTAGGCCCTGGTCCGTTGTGGGCTGTAGTGCCACTCCGAACGGCGAGATTTGAGAAGCGTTTCATTAACAATTGATACTCTTTGAGTGTTGTCAGCAATTCGAAACAGGTGGTGCCGCGAAAAAATGCGAGGTGTCCTGTCCCGGAATCGATCCTAGACCTTGTACGTAGGAGTCGACACACTTAGCCATTACGCAACGGCAAACCACAATTCGAATTTTCGAAAACCATCTCATAATTAATTTCTCTGTGGCATTGATAAAATCATAGAGCCATTCTTCGATTTCTTCCAGAGACCTATACCGATGGTCTCCAAATCGTCCGTCGAAAAAGCCAGTAGTCAGAAGGAGCAAGGTTTAGAGTTAGAGAACACACTGGATGGGGTAAGACTAATTTTCCATTTCAGCGTTTGTAGTAGGTAGTAGGTAGTTTTTGACTGCTACAGTCACGTGGGCCAAACGTTATCATGTTGCAAAATCATGCCATCATATATTCATCTTGCAAACTTGTTAGTTGTAGTCGATAACGAATAGTTCCAATGTGAAAGGACGCAAATCTTTCGAAATTTCTCGGTTTCAACTCGTACGACACCACATTTTCTTGCTTTTGAATAAATTAAAATTTCTTTAACCGAATGGAAATTAGTTGAGCTACTTCCAACGGTTTTGCGAGTTTGGCACGGATCTTGATTCAGTTAAGCTTTCAATTCCCCATATTTAAAATGTTTGGTTTGGAAAATACGCTCTTTGTTTTCGACGCTAAAATCACCAATTTTGATGCATCGAAACCACTCGCTGCAAAGCAATGTTGTTGTCTTTTTGGTATGCCCCTGAGCTCTCTCAGCGATTCCGTTTATATCTCCTCAATCGTCGCAAAACGCCGCCCTTTCATGAGTCTCTGCAATCTTTAGGAACAGGAAGAAGTTACAGGGGGTTAAATCTGGTAAATACGGTGATCTAGGCATCATTTCGGTGTTAGTAAAAAATATTACATCAAAATTCGGCAAATTTTGGAACGAAATTCGTTGCCATACGCTTCATGCCCAAAATTTGGAAAATATGCCGACATCTTCAAAAACTATTCTAATATTTCTCTAATAGCGATTCTCCACAAGAATTTTCTTCACTTTCTTAAGATTTTCATCGGTTGTTGATGTGTTGGAGCGCCCAGGACAAGCCTCGTTATTCACACCTTACCCACCTTTGTTGAAAAGTTTGTGACACTTGTAAACATTTTTTTTACTGAAATTACACTCACCGTATGCCACTGTCAACATTTTATGTGTCGCATTGAATGCAAATTCTTTGATCCATTGACAGCAGGAAATCGCCGAACACGAAAAACACTAACCTTACTTTTATGCCCCTCACAAAGAAAATACACTGCTGTGCAAAATAATAAGCACACCTGGTTCCTTATTCCCTCTCGCTCTATCTAACACTCTGAGTGCTGATGCAGACACTTGATCTGTTTTTTTTTTTTTTTGCTGGATCTGAATAACGGTTAAAATAAGAGCAAACAGACGCCTCTAGTTTGTTTACTTCAGTAGTTGTGAGCTATTTGTGGAAGTAAGTCCATATTAACATGTGCAAAAAATAAGCACACAAAACTTTTCAAACTTCGATTTTATGACGTTATCTTTTTTTTCACTTTTACATTGTAAGTAATAAAAGTATCATTAAAAGAATATATAAAAGAGTATCACTGTTAGTGTATTTGAAGAAAAATTGGTCGGAATAAGCATTGCTCACCAGAGCTAAAAAAAAATTAAATCAGCTAAGAAATGAAGGGCAATCACTGAGAGCTATTGCCAAAAATGCTTCTCGTTCCGTAGGAATGGTCAGAAAAGCTCTGAAATTTAATTATTCGGAAGGAACTCGTGGTCGAAAGCGCAAAATAACTTGAAAAACCAACCTTCAAATAGTTGGGTGCGTCAAAAAGGAGCCGTTTATAACATCAAAACAAATAAAGATAGCCTTAAACCTAATCATAATAGTTAGAAGAAGGTTGATAGAACACAATTTGAAACATCCAAAAAAGTGTCCGTTTCTATCAAGAAAAAATATCATGGATCGTATTAAGTTTGCGGAAGTAAATTGCAAGAGACTACCTGAAAAATGGCGAAACGTACTTTGGTCTGATGAGACAAATATTAATTTATTTGGGCCGGATACATCAAAAAAATATGTGAGAAGGACAAGAAGGACGGTATGCAATTTGACCTCAGGTTTACGGTTAAAACAGTGAAACATGGTGGTGGAAATCATGATCTGGGGACGCTTTTCTTATTACGGTGTTGGACCCATTCATTAGATCGAAAATATTTTAACAAAGGAAAAATATGTGGAAATCTTAGAGACAGCCATGCAGATGACAACTTCCCACCCCAATATGTTAATTTTTTTTTGTGTAAATATTTTCGTTTTTTGTTAAATGTGCTTATTTTTTGCATATAAAAGTGTTGAAGTTATTTGTTTATTTAATTTATTAAAATATCTATTGTTCGAAGTCCGTATTTATCTTTTAGTTTTTAAGTAAAATTAATGTAGAATAAGAAAATAATAACTACCCAAGTATGAAACGGTTGTTTTGGCTTTAATAACCATTATTCGATTTTTCGACCAGCTGTGTTTATTATTTTGCACAGAAGTGTAAATATGCTATATATCTGAAACTTTAAAAAACTTTCGAGACGAGTGTACCAACATAACAAAATAAAAGAGAAATCGGTACTCGTATATACGTAGCCGGCGAAATTTGAAAATTCACCTTATTTTTTTAACAGACCTCCTATACCCGAGGCCAATTTTGACACTGCATGTATAGTATCACGTCCCGCCTGCAATCCAATTTGGTTACTCGAAATTATTTTTTTGTTCTTGGTCAACTGAATCAGGGCTCTATTGACAATCTTTTCCAAAACCTTGCTGAAGCAAGGGAGGAAACTTATTAACAATTATTGGGGATAAAATTTCCCTCGGTATTTGTTCTCAAAAAAGTCCTTCCTTATTGCAAACGACTTCGAAAATGGGAAAAACATTTTCCCTGGTGAAAAGTAGGGGTCAACAATATATTTTCCGAGGAAAAAATAATTACATTTCTCCTAAAAAAATGTTTTCCTATATTCGATGGAGGATTTTCTTTGTTTTGGTTGTGTTTCATGGAAGTTTCAAAATGTAAGTTTGTTTTTGATTTTAAATTTTACGATTGCTTTTCATAATTAGGTCCACTGCATCTAAAAAGGAGACAAGTGAGATGAAGAAGATCTGAAACTGTTTTGGAAAGACCTAGAGATTGAACTCAATTCTTTAGAGCTACCTATGAAATCTGTTGTTGAGTGGAAAAATATATATTTATTAGAACAACCTTTTAAATATCTGCGGATTGATCTTTGCTGTAATAATTTTTCCCTCTCTTTATTAATTCATCTTAAAGCCATTGTGCGCGTGATGTTGACATTTAAGTCATTTTACAAAAAAAAACCTCTCAAGATATTTCGAAAATCGTTCGAAATTAATTTCAAGGGATTTTTTTTTCTCGGGAGATTGCCAATAGGAGAAAACGACTCTTGGGAAAAATATAGTCCCAGGGGAATTGGATTTCCCTCGCAATTACCGATAGGGCTGAATATCGTTGTTACCCTTCCTTCGGAAGATTTGCGTGATTTGAGGAAACGTACACGGTCCGTCGGGATGCACAGCCCTTATCTGCCCAATATGAATTGATCGCAATTCCATAATTCATTCAAATCATGTGCTACTTGAGCAACCCAAGTTCCCAATCGTCTCGGTTCGTGAAACTTCACTAAGGTATCTTAAGTACTATCGTTCCGATAAACGTCGCCATCTGCGGTCGGTAATACCTATCAAACCTTTGTTTGTCAGGTTTCTGTTCGAGAGTAGTGTCATTTTATTCGAACGTTAATCTCTGGACAAGATCCTGAAGAAACGCGACCAGCAGGTCTTATAATAATGATTATATAAGTGAACATTTCCACGAATTCCTCCAATTCTACCATTTCCCTCGGAAACTAAATAACAGCGTCAAGACCATGGTGATCATTGTTGTACTCCACCATTTTGAAGCAGTTTATAGTATGTCTGTTTACATCTCATAATGTCAGTCGTCTATCGATCAGCATTAGGTCAGTATTTGCGTTATCTTATTCTAAAGCTGGATCAAATTATTTACCTCAGAAAAGATTTCAACATACCATACCAGCCACTGATATCCAGTAACAGTAACAAACTCCGACGATGTACTTGGTGAAGAAAGCAGAATCGAGTGTAAAGTTTTACAACATAATTTTATGTAACGTTGGTGTTATTCCAGACCTCGTATATACAGTATATCAAATAATTGTTTGCAAATTAAAGTTTGTAATTTCAACACAATGAAAACACAATATTTGTTTAAACCTTTCACAAGACTACTTCTCTGCCAAACTCCACAATTTTGAAATTAACACAAACATTTTTTGATTCATGCGAATATGCTGACAATCCACTAATCAATGAATCAAATACAAATAATTTTCATAACTCATAAATATTATTTATTTATATATTTATATTATTATTTGTTTATTTATTTATTTATTTATCTGTTTATTTATTTACTTATTTATTTATTTATTTATTTACTTATTTATTTATTTATTTTTATTAAGTTATATAATTGCTAACTTTTCCTTTATTTATACATATATATATATATATACATATTTTTTTTTTTTTGTAAATTGGAGGTTTTTCTCGTGTTTTCCTTCTTAATTGTTTTTGTTTAAATTTCTTGCTAATTGTATATTCTAAATATGATTATAATTTATTCAGTAGTAAGATATATAAAATATCAAATCTCTATAATACTGTGCGACAACTAAGAGATTAAAAGAATAATAAAAGCTCTTACAAAAAACAAATGATATTTGTTTCGTATAGTTTGTAAAAAAAAAAATTGTTTACACGTTTATTCTAAACACCTACGTTAAAAACAATAAAATTTCTTGCCAGTACAAAATAATAAATTACAAAAATATTTATTGTCATATTTACTGTCAATTAATTACTTGCAAAATGCAAATTGGTGAACAGTATATAGAAAAAATGTAATTTTAATTACTCTATTATTTAAAGTGACCGCCGTTGGCATCAATAACGTTTGGCTATCGTCTAGCCATTTATCTCATTAGGTTTTTCTGGTCATAGCAGTCTGGAATCTTTTTCACTCCTCCGTTTTTGATGTATGTAGGTTATCTGGCAATACTATACATCATTTGCAAGGTCTTGACATAACCTACAAAACGACGCTATGCATTATTAGTTTGGATATTGCGTTCAACAGTTATAGACGTGAAAGCATTGAGTTCACTAACGCCGAAATCCACGCTATTTTAAAGTTTTCCTTCGTTAAAGGCAAATCCGCTAGAGAAACATTCCGGGAGATTAATAGTGTTTTGGGGGATGGTACTCTATCACTTCGAACCGCGGAGGAATGTTTACGACGATTCAGAGCCGGTGAAAACGACACCATGGGGAAGCCAGCCGGCGGAAGACCCGTGACGACGAATACCAATCGAATCATGGAAATCATCGAGTTAGACCGGTATGTGGCATCTCGTGACATCGCCCAGGAGATGGGAGTTAGTCACCAAACCATTTTAAACCATCTGCAGAAGGCTGGATACAAAAAAAGCTTGATGTTTGGGTGCCGCATGATTTGACGCAAAAAAACCTTCTGGACCGAATCAACGCCCGCGATATGCTGCTGAAACGGAACGAACTCGACCCATTTTTGAAGCGAATGACGACTGGCGACGAAAAATGGATCACATACGACAATATCAAGCGAAAACGGTCGTGGTTGAAGACCAGTGAATCGTCCCAAACAGTGGCCAAGCCGGGATTGCCGGCCAGGAAGGTGTGTTTTTGGTGGGATTGGAATCATCCACTATAAGTTGCTCCCATGTGGCCAGACGCTTAATTCAACCATCTACTGCGTACAACTGGACCGCTTGAAGCAGGCGTTCGACCAGAAGCGTCCAGAATTGGCCAACAGGAGAGGTGTAGTGTTCCACCAGGACAACGACAGACCGCACACTTCGTTGATGACTCGTCAGAAGCTACGGGAGCTCGGATGGGAGGTTTTATCGCATCCACCATATAGCACGGATATAACGCCAAGTGATTACTACCTGTTCCTGTCCATGGCGAACGCCCTTGGTGGTGTGAAGTTGAACTCAAGAGGTTTGTGAAAAGCGGATGTCCGAGTTCTTCGCAAATAACGAGGGGGGTACATATTATGAAGTTGCCGTCTAAATGGAAACAGATTATCGAACAAAACGACGCATATTTAAACTAAATTCGATCACTGTTACACTTTTTATGAAGCATTGAATGAAGAGCAAAAAAGCGGAAGGGAGATATTTGACAACCTTATATTTGGACTTTCGGGGGGCAAGGTCAAGAGTGATTTATACTTTGGAACATTATCTTGGTACAACTTGTATTGCAGGTTTTGAGGATTACCTCGATTAATAAAGCCGAAATTGTCTATCTCTCCCAAATAGTCTTTCTCTTTTAAATTAATTTGTTGTTATATCCGTAGTTCATTGTCTTAATCTAACTTGCACACAGTTTGCAATTTAACACAAAGCAGTTGGGATAATTCTTTAGGAGATTGTCCAGTACAGTTTCAATTGTTATATTAATAAAACCAACTCTATTGTTTTAGGTTTTGTTGGGCTTCCAGTCATTTTTGCATTTGCTCACTAATCGGCAAATGATACTTAAATAAGTACATATTGCGCGGCGAATGTGGAATTCGTTATTGTCGTGGATATTAGTACCGTAATATAAAGCACCCATTGATTTTCCTTCCAATCTCATGCGATGTTTGCATTTTGCAAACAATTAGTTCACAATACAAAATATTGACATTGACATTATGAAAAATTTTGCATTTGGCGAACAATTATTTTACATACTGTATAGGCATACATATACATATATAGTATCTATTGTACACCCCACACAATACCATTTATGTATACTGAATTATTTTCCCTTTCCTTTTGCAAAAAATTAAAATTGTTAAAATATTTCTATATGATATTCGGTAACGTTTTATTTACAAAAAGAGTTATATGAGTTATGTATATACTCTCATAATCTGGATTAACCGTAAGAATGCTACGCGGCGCAAAACTGATCCGATAGTTTGTATAGAAAATTGCCGTCCGTGTCAATATGTTTTTGGAGCTCCGTGAGAAAAAACGTATACTAATCTCGCGCACAATTTATGACTAGGGTCCATTCTTTTACTTTTAAAAATAATTTTCATACTTATACAAATACAAAAATGGTTAAGCATTCAGAGTTTACATGAAGTAAACTTGTATATTCGAAATCAGGTATTTCAAAATGTGGATGGCAAAATTATTTACACATTACGATACTCGCTCTCCAAATAGCCTTCAATGCTTCAGATCTTTTAAAATAATAGATGATAAACCAAACCATTTATTTATTCTTTGAACAAAACAAAATGAAACAATTCTAACAAATAACTGTTAAATTGATAAAGAAATAAGTGGCACAATTATTTACACTTCTATTGAAGCACGGCAGAATTATTTACACAAGTGGAATTAACTGCATTTGCAGAGTTACTGTTCTTGAAAAAAAGAAAGGAAAATAAATTTCCGTTCTTTTTTAACTACCAGAAGGTAACAGCATATAATATAGTAAAGAATACGCCAGTTAGGTTTTTAACACATTTTATTACTGTCCTTCAATGCTTTTTATATACAAAGCTAGTCACAACTTCTATACTTTTTCTAATGTATACTTTACTTCTCTAACAACAAACAACATGAACGCATCGCACATGCGCATACAAGCCGCCAAGATGGAATGCTTACAAAACCTTAAAATTATAGCTTACCTTTAATATATTAATAATCCTAAGGGGCATGAACACCAACAACATAATGTGGCGACAAAACCAAAAGTACTGGCACTATTGTAGCTGTTTGGTTAAACAATTCAGATTTAGTGTTGCTAAACGATGAATCTCGCATTTTTTTCTATATACGGGTATTATCCTGACAATCGTCTCACCGGCCATTGCCGGAAATTTTCAATGCCCTTTGATTATTGACACAGGAATACTATAAAAGAAAATCCCGATCGAGATTCACAGATATAGACAGAGAGACGCATGGAAAATAGAAGAAAACAACCACATCATAGCATACAATCATGATTGCTTTGTAGATGAAGGTAAAAGAACGGTAAACGGAGCAAAATTAGTTGCTTGAATTATGGCTATAAATAAATTATAAGTTCGAAGAAATATTACGGCAATCAAACATGACTCTGCAGTCAGATCTGATTCAAATGCAATTGCGCAACTTTTTGCCACTAAATGGTTCTAATACATCTTATATGAAAACCTTTCACACAACCACCCACCATTCAACATGCTGAAAAGATTATTTAAGTTGACCATAAGCATCCTTAAGTTTTGAATATTCCCATATGAATGAAAGAGATTTTCTTGATATAATACAAATCATGTCAAACAGACTCATAAGACTTTGCTTTAACGGACATTATTCACCCGATCACAGGCGCAAACTTCAAAACTCTATATAAACGGTGACTTTTTAACTATTATCTTTTTGGCTACACTGGTTTAAACAGCTGACGCACGTTTCGTGTTTTTTTTCAATGTCAAACATCTTCAGTTTGGTCTATAATTTAAGCATAAATCGTCTTACAAACGAACAGCGCTGGAAAATTTTTTAATTTTATTATCAAAATGCGTGCTCTGTTCTGCTCTGTTCATCGCGCGCTTCTTCCATTTTATGGTCAGTTCATTTTTTGGCTCAATAGGTAAGTAAATAAGCAGAATTGTCGATTTTAGGGTGAATATGAGCAGGAAGCATTGCACGAGCTACCAGTGCATCCAGAAAAAGTCACAGTTGGGCTGGTGGCATCATTGGACCGTACTTCTTCAAAGATGATGCGAATCGTAATGCAACTGTTTTTTTTTTTGTAATTTGTGTTTATTAAATTCATGTAATTACATGCTAGACAAAATTACTTAGAGCTAGCTAAATTAGGTGAACAATGTTTTTAGCCTAACTTATTAACCTTATGCAGGTACTCTAAGTTAATCTGATCTTAATATTAATTTGCCTTTCGGCGTCTGAATTTATGTATGTAATGCAACTGTGAATGGTGAGCTCTTCCGTGAGATGATATCCAACTTTTGTTTGCCCAAAATGCAAGAGCTTGACTTGCATGACATGTGGTTTTAACAAGACGGTGCCACATGCCATACAGCACGCGCAACAATGGACTTATTAAGAGGCGAGTTCGGTGAATACTTTATTTCCCTTTCGGGACCGATCAATTGGACTATTTTTTGTGGGGCTATGTTAAAACTCATGTCTATACAGATAAGCCGGCTTTGGAAGCCGGATTGGAAGACAACATTGAAGCATTTATTCGTGAGATGCCGACCGAAATGTTGAAAAGAGTATGCCAAAATTGAACTAAGCGGATGAACCAATTGAGGCGCAGTCAAGATCAAGAATATATGGACCGTACTATCGACTCAAAGAAAGATTTCATGCATTTTTCTGTTTTTTTTTTTAACAAACTATCGACATGGAAACTCTTTTATGCAACTGTTCCCAAACAGAACAACATTTCCAAAATAAGGCACTATTTTACTATAGTTAGTTTCGATAATGTTTTATTTTTTTTTAATAATTTGTATAAATGAATTACAGTCTTTATAGTTCAATATAACAAAATACATGGCATAAGAGCCGTCTGCTTTTTGTTAAACATTATTCCCGAGAAAGTACTTTATAAACGGCGATCATATTTTGAAATTCCAAATAATGAACCATAGAAAATGAAATCAAAAAAATTTGAAATCAATCAAATCATTTTTAAATCGCGTATTTAATTTGTTAAATAGGAACTTTATAAAAATACATTTAAAACAACACTTATTCGGCATTTGTTTTAAACAAAGGTCGTTGAATAATTATATTATATATTAATGATAAAAGAAAATTGCTCCTATTGGAGCATTTGGCCCTGCCCGACATAAGCCAAATTCTACTTAAATATTAAAAAAGTTTTTGAAACATACATATGTTGCTTTTTCATAAATTAATAAAATATTTTACACCTACATATTGCCTGCCGTCTTCTCATTATTTACCCATTCTGCAACTTTTCTCAAACAAAAAAATCCAAATTATTTGAAAATTCTATTGTTTAAGATTAAACTTGTTCAACTTGGTCGCAAGACGAAACTGCTCCGAAAAGTACCCTTTCAAAAACGTCAATTTCAACAAATGTCTTTAGGAACCAGACGTGTTATTACTGATTTAATGTTTGTTAGGGATATACTACCCTAATCTTCTTCATTGTATTCAATTTTATTTGCCCCCAAGGCAACTCCGAACTCGGCAATTATTACTTGTAGGATATCATAACACTGATTACGGACAAAATGAACCGTTAACAAGGATAGCAAAAGTTTTTAACGAACATTCACATAATCTGGAATTGTATTTTAGTAGAATATGCATTAAAAAATAATTATTATGCCTATTTATTTAAGGAATTAAAAATTATCTTTTTATATTAATGTATTATAGTTAATGTATATCACAATCTGTTAGTACGTAAGTAACTTGTAGATGAAGTAGATAAATAAATAAATACAAATGTCATGTACCAATGACTTAAATTCTCTATGCAACCTTTGAATTTGCGACCCCTCTTGTTTGTTCCGTTTTTGCCGTTGTTGGCTATTGTAAATATAGCCATGTATTTGCTGCATTTTACATCACCAGTTGTGTTTATTTTGAAGAACTCGTTCTTCATGTCCAAAATACACATATGTATTTTCTTATGCGGGGTATTCGTCAGAACTAAAATATGTATTTTTTTAATATTTAATAACATTTTAATAAATGAATGAAATTAAAGTAAAACTTACCACTTTCAATTTTTACCACACACAGACAAATAATTTATGAATTTAAAAGTTTTTAACAGAGGATTTCAATTAAGATAGAATGCGTTTAAGAAAAGAAATATTTATACTGGTTGACGTTATCGTTTTTGAAAATTTTAATGAAAAAGAGAAATAGAACAAATAATGAAATACTTCTAAAATGGAGAACATTTATGCAAGTGTATTTAAAACAAAACTGGCAGCACCTCAACAATCTATTACTTAGCTCCTTTTCCATATGTGTTGTTTGTTTTCATTCCACATTGTATTGTTCTTGTTTCTTTTCCAAATTTTGTATTGCTTTTCTAAAAAGAGAATAACTTTAACTAGTATATACTTTCGCAGCGAGTATCAGCGAAACATGAATCTTATGGAACTTCGCACGCAACATTATACGCTCAATATTGAAACCCTAACGGAAATAATAAAGAAATCCATACCGCAACAGAACATTTTTAAACTCGTGAAATATATAAACAAAAATGGTATGATTCGGATTGCATGAAAGCTAGAAGCAAATCTTTTAAGTTTCTCAAACTTCTAAGGTCGAATAACTCCAATATTTTTAAAGCACTCTATCAGGATGCCAACAAGGAATATAAGCGTATTTGTTATATCAAAAAAGTAGCCTTTGAACAACAAAACATAACTATCGTAAACACGATGAAATATTCTGCTCAGTTCTGGAAAGCTGTCAAATACCTAAATGAATACACATCTAACATCTCTGTAACCCTTAAAGCCCAGCATATCAGGACCCATTTTGATAAGCTTCTTAATGCACCATTAACCTCGCCGCTGTTCCAATATGCAGCCCCTCTGCTCTTAGACGAAAAATTAGACTCTGCATTTACTCTGGAAGAAGTCAATGAAGTAATAACGAAATCAAAATTAAATAAAGCACCTGGTATTGATCGCATTCCCTTTGAGTTCTACAAAAATTGCACATATGAGTTTATGAATTCTCTCACAATTGAGTTTAACTGAATAGTCGGAACTGGTAATATCCTCAATGTATTCAGGAAAGCAATAATTTTTCCCCTACACAAAAAAAGCGGTTACAGGGACCCAAAAACTACAGAGGAATCACATACTTAAACACTTCAGCCATTTGTTTGCTTCAATAATTTATAAAAGATTGTATGAATGGGTTCAAGAACATAACATCCTTAAAGAATTTGAAGCTGGAAAAGGTTATTCTACAATTGATCAGATTTTCTGCTTAACAACCATTGCTGAAAAATATAAGAGCAAGAAAAACTAGTTGTATGCCTTCTTTGTTGATTTTCGAGCAGTGTTTGATTCAATACCACGTACAGCACTCTTTTACAAGCTTTTCAAAATTGGTGTATCAAGTAAAATTATTCGAATCCTGAGAGCCTTTTATGAGAATAATATCGCACATGTATGGAATGGAGACATAATTTCTGAAGATTTTGAAATTTCAATGGGTGTTAAACAAGACTGTATTCTTAGCGCACTGCTTTTTATACTATACATCAATGACATAACAGATGATATCAAAGTTGGACTAAGATTCAATGATGAATCAATTCCTGCGCTGATGTACGCTGATGATATTGTCTTTCTGTGCGCCACTACCCAAGGTGCGCAATTAAAACAGGATTAATGCTTTTTGTAAAAGTTGGAATCTTACTCCAAATCTTGGTAAATCAAAACTGATGGTATTCAGAAATGCAGGAGGTCGCGTCTCACAAAAGGAAAAGTGGAAGTAAGACGGGGAAGAGATTGAGGTAGTATCCAGATACAAGTACCTTGGTATCCTAATATTGTCCTCTGTAAATCTTAAACGACACTTTGAGGAAAAGTTTGCTGTTGCTAAACGAGCTATCTGTTCGATTTGGGAACGTTGCTTCAGAAATGATTATGTATCACAAAGCGCAAAACAAACTTTGTTCCACTCAACCGCAGCGTCGATAATGCTCTACGGAGCTCAGGTATGGGGTTACAAAGGCTACGATGCCGTGGAAAAATTCCTCCGCTACTTTCTGAAGAAGATATTCCGGTTACTAAAAAAACCCCAACTATATGCTACATCTTAAAACGGAAGAAATGAACGAATGCAGATTACCAAACGTAGTTTTGAGAAGTATAATTAGAACAAACAGAGGTCTTTGTGAAGAATGGAAGAAAACAGCTTCTGAATGCGGATTAAATCTGTCTATTCAGGAGAATTCAGGAGGTCGCCGTGGCGTAGTGGTAAGTGCATCGACCACGGCGCAGAAATTTTGGGTTCTATTCCCGGACGGGTCACCTAGCATTTTTTCACGGCACCACCTCTTTCGAGTTGCTGACAACACTCAAAGAGTTTTGTAGATCCCATCTACTCGTGAAGAACAGTAGCATGCACAACACGAGTAGTTGTTATAAAAGCTAGGCCCTGGCCCGTAATGGGCTGTAGTGCCACTCAATTATTATTATATTATTATTATATTCAGGAGAATGAGCATCCTCATTGTTTAAGAGAAAAGTTCATGGCATACATGCGACGAATATGTCGAAGAAACTGAATCGTCATTGTTTAGAAACTATTACAGCAAACTAAACCATGTTCTAAATGAAAAAACATACTTCCTTGAGAGTCACGCAGTTGACATAATAAGCACCATTTTCAAACTGAGAGGAGAACACGTTTATAGATCAGATTTGCCAATACTCTGTGACCTATGCAATATGAAGAATAGAGACGACATCGTACACTTTCTTGGTGTTTGTCCGATTCTAAAAGAATTTCGATTATCAATTTTCGGAAAAATGATTTAGACGAAGATGAAGTAATTAGCTTATTAAATGATGAAAAAGGGTGGAAGGCTTTATATGATTACTCCGTAGCACTTTGTTATAGAAAATGTATCATAGATGGAGATTTTTAATGTGGTAGATGGCCATAGGCCAAATCATAGATGACTAAGGTTAATATTTACATTGTAAATCATTTATTGAAAATAAAAGTCTTAACTAACTAACTACATTTGAAGCGAAAAAAGAAGTCGGTTGTGTTTTCTGCACCACCTCTTTCGGGTTGCTGACAACACTCAAAGAGTACAAATTACTATGAAAAACTTATTAAATTTCGAGTTTTATACCTCTGATTCTGATGGCGTTAACGGAGGCATTTCGTATGGACTTCGAAGGCGACTATGATTTAACAGATGTTCATTTAGAAGATTCTATTTTGGCAAAATGGTTGCAGTTTGTCGCAAGGGTGAGCATTCGGAAGCTAGCATAATTGAGTTTTTGATACGTGGTTTCGTACACTAACTGATGTCGTTCACTACTTGCAATAAGGCACTTACAGCTGTCTGTCGTTATTTAACCAACAAAAATATGAATCGTTTTCAAAACTAGAAACGAGAGACGAGCACTTACGTCTCTCGAAAATCTGGAGAGTTTGAACCATCAAACACGAATATGAATTCTCTTAAAAATGGTCTGTTTTAAATGGGCATAGAAGTTGCCTGGAACCACAGAAACGTGGCGATTCACGAGGTCCATGACATCGAAAAAAGCGAACACTACGCAGAGCTACTGTTTGTTAATGATGAGTTCTGCTCGAATAATATCCCGTTGGGGTGGATCTACTACTCTTCAGTGTACGCATCGCCAGTTGTGCTGGGTGCAAAAACTAATAAAGAAAAACGTCTATGCATTGATTGCCGACTTTCCAACAAAGTAATCATAAAAGAGCGATTATCTGGTAATAATTATTTTACTAGACTTGACCTAAGGGGTGTTATCAAATTGAAGTTGGAGAGGATGAAAAAAATGTATTGCTTTCATTACTACCGAAAGTCTTTTCGACCACATAAAGATGCCACTTGGCCGTGTCGACGCTCCAGCATTTTTCCAAAAAACAATGAACCATCTACTGTCTTAAGCAAGGAATGACAATATAGTGCGTTCTATGGACGACTATCGAAGAACTGGTTTATCAGGAAAGTTTCTTGAAAATTCTGGAATCTTGAAATGCATTTCTATCTACCGAATTTGATTTTCTAAGACAGCGAATTAAGGCTTGAATAATAATACCTGTATATCGGAAGGCTGACGCCATAAAAAATATTGTGAATCCCCGTAATGTAACGGAAGTGAGAAGATTTCTTGACATCGCCCCTATTTTCCGTAAGTTGTGCTGGTTGATTAATATTCACTTATTTCTGAACCTCTAAATATGTGACTGAGGTAAAATCAGACATTTTAATGAAGTGACAAGTAGAAAGAGTGGTATGACAGATAACATTCAAAGACAACTAAGTGTTCAGAAAATGACTGAATCGTTTTGGAACCTGAAGTATCGTGGACCATTCATGGTGAAAAATAATTTGGGCAATGACCAATATTTAACTAATTATAATATTCCCTATTTGACACAAAATTGCCAGCATCTCAACTATCTATTACTATACACCTTACATATGTTGTTTGTTTTCATTCCATATTGTATTACGTTTGTTTCTTTTGAGTATTTTGTATTGTTTCTCTAAAACAGGATAATTACCTAATATAAACTTTCGAAGCGAAGTAAGAAGTGGGTTGTGTTTTTAAAAATGCAGTTAATAAAATACATGTATATGTTTCTTTATATAAAAAAATCATAATGAACACCCTTTTCAAATACAGAACATTAAAAAAGCGCGGATCGTCAACGTAACTAAATGGATGTAAGTTTCGAGTGAAAAGAAACCTCCTGAAACAATTTTTAAAAAGATTGATTTAAAAATATCGGTATGAATATTTTTAAATTATTTCACAGCTTACTATTTTTCGACAAAATCAAAAGAAATAAAGAGCAAAGAACACACAGAAGGTGTAGGTGGATATAAGTTTCGAGTGAAAAGAAACCTCCTGAAACAATTTTTAAAAAGATGGATTTAAAAATATCGGTATGAATATTTTTAAATTATTTCACAGCTTACTATTTTTCGACAAAATCAAAAGAAATAAAGAGCACAGAACGAAAATATATAAAATTATCAAGGGCTTTTAGTTTAGCTAAATTGTAGAAAACGGAAGTCAGATCATATGAAGTCGAGATGTCACGGTAAAAGAACATGAAGTTGTCACGGTCGAAGGACATGAAAGTAATTTCCATTCACTAAGGTATTCTTCTCTGGGTCGCCATGGCTTAGTGGGTAAGTGCGTCGACCCACACACAGAAGGTGTAGGTTCGATTCCCGGACGGGATACCTCGCATGTTTTCACGGCACCACCTCTTTCGAGTTGCTGACAACACTCAAAGAGTATCAATTGTCTATGAAAAGCTTCTCAAATCTCGTAGTTCGGAGTCGCAAAAAATGTAGGTCCTTTCTTATTGTGAAAGAGTAGTAGCACGCACAACACGAGTAGTTGTAGAAGCTAGACCGTGGTCTCTTGTAGTGCCACTAAATTATTATTATTAAAAAATTAAGATTTGCTAAGTAAGATTTGCTTCTGTAAGTTGCTTTCTAACCTGTGCATCACTTTATGTATGTAATCAGAATTGGCTCTGGTTTACGTGTGGTGAATCTGACTCAACATATACAGCGATATTGGGGGTATCCCAAGGCAATTGGGAAATTATTTTGAAAAAGTATTTTTGGATAGCTTCTATATCTTTCACGTGTTGGTAAACTTCCCTAGCATAACATAGACAACTTTAAACTGAACCACTATGTGATGCTTTTTGAAAAAAACTAAATTTTTTTACCACCTTCAATTTATCTTTAACATTGGTCTGGATGTTTATATTGTGTCATATTATAGAGCCCAAATACTTAAATTCATTTACTACTTATATTGCGCACGTTTAGTAAGCGATTTGTGATCTAAATATCATTGTCTTTGATTTTGTAGTTATTCTAAGATTCCAAGACTCATACAATTTTTTAAACACAATTTTGAAGATGGACTTTTACTGTGTTAGCAGCAAAATCTTAAAGCATGAGCTTCGCAATCAAATTACCGAGACGAATGCATCCTGGAACATAATTTAGTGGGATCAATAAGCACAGCCTTTTCATATACGCGTATGTATTGAAAATTCTATTAATTTCGTGAACGTTCTTCTTTTGCCATTTTATATTTTATTGAGGTTTGCAACAAAACCCTAACAACGTTTGTTCATCGATTACATCCAATATACATGGAATTGCAATTCGAAATTCCAGACTCGTGAAATTCTTAAATATAAACAATATTTCAAAGCAAAACAGCTGTCATTGATACATAATATGAAAAAAATAGAAGACAGATATCTGTCCTTTGCGGCTTATCAAACCACTTAACAACTATTTCACTATACACATGGCTTCTTAGTGTTCGTTCAGGTAAACAATATATAAATCAAAGTAAATCGAAAGTATTTTAACTTCATGTGAGAGTATAATAATCTTGGTCACTTGTCACTCACAAAATTCTTAAACTGAATGAAAACTTATTATTATCGGCCTCATCAAGAAGTTTTCACTGTAATGTTTCTTTTAAGACAATAACTATTAAATTCATTTCTTAAATGTTTACCAGGAAGGGATTTACAATATTATTGTAAATCCCTAACAATAATATGAACCCTTAAATACGCAAAAAAGCCCCTTTATTTCATAAATATCACGTATAATATATCCGATATCTTCATCATATATAATATTCATAAATTCCATATTCATAGATAATTCTGCCAAAGTATAGTAATGACTACAGTATTTCATTTCGGTTTTCGTATATCATAATTTCAGAGAGTTAAACCCTTTCTTCACTCGCGATAGATCAACGATGGAAACGTTGTGAAGAAGCCATCAAAGAAGTCACCATCTAGAAGGAACCCATGGTTACTCGACGAGTGCAGACATGTAACGACGAGAGCTGTTCGTGAGCTTTGCGAACAGAGAAGAAGCAAAAATAAACGATCATGAGCGCGCGGCTCTCCAAGAGATGTGGATATGTTATGGCAGGAATCAAGTTTTTTACTGAAACGTGAAACAGCCTTCTGGTGAATATAGAGTTCGCACCAAAGCTTACCGGGACCAAAATGGACAACTGGTAGAAGATTCGCAATTGATGCTCGGAATCTGGAAAGATCATTTCTGCAGACTCTTAAACGACGATGACGGCCCAAGTCCAGAATGTTCCACTTAATATGAACGATGATATATACAAACTTTGCCCCCGATTTAGTCGAGCTTAATATAGCAAAAAGAAGACCTGACTGGGCGCATGTGTCAGCTCATTTGTAAGATATAATGGAAGAAAAGTATGCCCGGTGGGTGGAATCTGAGTCTCGTTTGTCCGGTTCAAAAGAAAGGAGGACCCCTTGACTGCGCCAACTATCCCTCGATAGATCGCCCTCGTAAATAATGTTCTTTATTTTAGGTTCTAAAATAATAACTTTCTCCGGTATGCTACTGATTTATTAACTTTTTCCATAATTTTTATGGCACACTGTGTTTTTTTTACTATATTTGTCAGAACAGGAAATGTAGGGTTTGTGAAAATTGTTGAAAACATCGCCATTACACTGTTTTTCAAAAATTCAAAGAGCACCGATTATTAAAATACTGATACTTTCATAATTTAGTGTTTGTGCGACACCAAATGCACAAACAGCTTTCCCGATTCTAAATAATAATTTAAAATGTAACAAACACGTTCATAACGTCTGTTAACTCTCTCATTTTAATTCGGCTGTCGTCTAGCACCACCAAATTGGTGGAATGTTATCGTCAGTAGTCGTGCTTGGACGTCCCGAGCGTTCAACATCTCCCAAGCTCTTATAGCCATGTTTAAATTCTGCTGGCCGAAATTTCAATGTGGTATATGATAACCCCCTTACACAGAGGCCATTTTATATTTGATTTGCACAAGGGTTTTGCCATTAAAAAACAAATACTTAATAACAGCTCGTAATACTTATTTCTTTTGTATTTAGCAAAAAACACTCACATGGACTTCCTCAAACGACAGTCAACTAAAAATTGCATACCAAGAAGGCTTAAACTTCGGTAAGTAACTTGCAAAAATGCACAAATAGCATTCACTAGCTATAATTGACGAGTGTCAAACGCAATCTTGCAATCTTACATCTCATAATAATCCATTTGTTAGAACAAGCAGGCAACGGTTATAAGCCAGAGATGTGACTCTTTATGAATAAATGACATTCTGTTGTTGTTAAAGTGAAGTTAAAGCGCCCAAAACTTGCCTTTGTTCATTTTCTTTGAAATAATGTTTAATTTATTTTTCAGTTATTTTTACATATTGCTTTAAAATTTTAAACTGATTGTTTCCTTGTAAAATTAGGCGATTAAGAAAGTTAACTGTGGAGTCAGCTATATAAGTTTACTTTTAAGTAACCTCCATTAGATGATTCTGATATTTCACTGTATTTATCTACTCATCGATCGACATACTTGTTGCCAAGACAATAATATATACAGAATCGCCTAGCTCAGAAAGTACCGAACTTTTCAGCATTTAAGTTCAGTTGATACCTAATTGCTTTTACAGAATCCCTGGATCGGATTTCAATATGAATAGTCTGAACAACGCTTCCAAATTGTGCAAATTTATTTTCAAAATCTTGGTTCTGTTCGAAATACGTATCGCGCATTACGTCCGCAAATATTGTTATAAGGTTCACTTTTAGTTGAATGCGTCAATAAATACTTGATTTTGAAGTGATGATAATCATCAAGTGTATGCTGAGACACCGTTACATCCACAAAAACTGACTATTTGGTGTTCTCTGTGGGTTGTTGAAATAATAGGTCCCTTCTTCTTTTAACACGATGCCAGAACTTTACAGTCATTGATGCTAATAAGCCATGATTTCTGAATTTCTCGATCAACAAATAAACAACGATGATGTGCAGGAGCAATGGTTTCAACAAAATGGCGCATCATGTCACACAGCTGTGCCACAATTGATTTATTATAGAAAACGAATGGTGTCCGCATAGTTTCATAATACAGACCCGCGAATTGGCCTGCAAGGTCGTGTGATTTAACACCTCTTGATTTTTTTTAAATGGGGCTAAATGAAGTCGATGGTCTACTCCGATAAGCCCGAACATTCAGAATACAACCTTCGCCACATTATTGTCGATATACGGCCACAAATGTTGGAAAAATTCATCGGTGTTGCCAGCACGAGAAGTGTTGGTATGGACAAACATACTTTGCCAGGCGAATCTAATCGTTCTAATTAGAAAATTACCTCCATAATCTAGAATTTCCATAAAATTTTTCCGATGACAGATTAGTTAAGGTTTGATTAGCTGTAGTCTATAATTAATTTTTGATCTTCAATAATTCTCTAGGTACTCTGTATTATCACATAATTTCGTTCAAACAAATAATTTGGGGTTACCAAGCTGTTTTCCCAAGTCATTTTGTATCTTTGTACATACATATAAATTCCTTGAAGAGACACTTCTTCCCGATGAGAAAATCATGTTTTTTTATTATTTGACATTTTCTGCATTTTTCGCATATTTAATGATGATATTGTACATATAATGACATTTTAGTAGCAAATTATGGTGTTTGTTTAATATGTCTAGTTTTATATCTACTGCTACACCTAGATAGATAGATATTTATTGGCTGCATAGTATAACAATATTTTAACAAAGTTATCTCTAACTTGCACAGAGATATGGTTTTATAGAAACCTTACTGCTGAAAATAAAATTGTTTTACAAGTAAGTGTTTTACAAGAAGTAAGATATAATAATAATTGTGTGGCACTACAGCCCACAACGGACCATGGCCTAGCTTCTACAACAAGTACTCGTGTTGTGCATGCTACTGTTCTTCACGAGTAGAAGGGACCTACAGTTTTTTACCGACTCCGAACGGCGAGATTTTGATAAGCTTTCCATAGACAACTGATACTCTTTGAGTGTTATCAGCAATTCGAAAGAGGTGGTGCCGTGAAAATATGATAGGTGTCCCCGTCCGGGAATCGAACCCAGACTTTTTCGACCCCGGGCGATGCACTTACCACTACGCCACGACGACCACAAGTAAGATATGCAGTTCGGTAAATTGAATCTGTCTTGGAGGAAAAACTATGGAAAAAAACCTCCATTTAAGAGACTACACCTAGATCACTCCTTTCGTTTCTTTTAGTGTGACTATTTTTGTAAATCTTTCTTTAGTTTTACCATTTAGTACTCGTTTTCTGATATCTTGTTAAAACTGTTACTTTATGAACCGAAACGACTCCAGGCAGCTTCAAAATTCTGTTTGGATTGATTATCGAAGTCATATTCTGCTAACTTCAACTGATGTCGTAGTCATATTCTGATAATTACAACTTAAAATTCGACATTTGGTACAAATGACGACTTATTTCAAGTTTTAATTCACGGCAGTTGTACCTGATCCTACCGACTGCGTCAAATAATTGAAAAGCATGGATACTTTTTTTAATATAATATTTATATATTATTAAACTTGAAAGTCGACTGCTTTATAAATCTAAAAGATATCTGCGAATGCCAGAAAAATGTTTAATACTTAAAAACAATAAATATTACTTATTTTGTCAACATTTCGTAGTCATTTGCAAATTGAAGTCCTAGTATGCATGGACGTATGCAAGCACATAAGTTCGGTGAGCCTTTATTTCAACAGCCCGTGATATAATAGACTTATTGAGAAATCACTTTTTCACATTTAACGCTACCATAAATGGCCGCCTAGATTGTGCGATACGATTGACGCTTTGGCAGGCAAAATTGTTCGGGTTATCCGCGAGATTATAATAGAATAGACCACCTTATTGTACCACATGTCTTGGTATCTCTGTATCTGACGCCCCTTTTCAAACAAGACTTATAATTTTAGCAACATCATTGCATCGTTGCGTTATATTTTCTATTTTACTAACAACGGTAATATTTTGCACTTACGAGTATACTTTGTTTTAAACATTCCTTGTTGGCTTCGAAAGATGGTTCGTTTAATATTTCTTTTTTTTTCTGTAACAAGCGCATCAAGATCGACGATTTATAAATTTATAGAAAATATAATAGTTTTGATGAGACGGGTCGAATTTTAAATACACACATACAATCTCATGTAAGGTAAGATAAATCTTTTTGTTAAATATTGCATTTGAGAATATTATAAAGTTCTTAGTGAAAAATTGTAGCCGATAACGTTAAAAATAAATAAGTTCAAACAACTGTAAGTAGGGTTAGTAATTTCAATTGTTTTCTTACCTTTAGACACAATGTTTTCTTTGACTGCACATCATTAAACGTTAGGATATTTCCCTTCATTCCAAAGCTTTCTCGAACACCCAAATGGTAGAACAATGAAGTTTGTTGAGCCTGTATACTTAAGTCTACGATGACAACGTCTGCATTATAGAAAGTTTCTAAAACATTCGTTTCACCGAAATCCAATTTGTCGAACTGAAAATAAATTTACATTCCTTATCTTTAGAATACATTACTATTCACAAAGTGAGAAAATATGTAACTTAAATAATATAAAACGGTTGTATATTTATACGGTGGAACTTACATCATTTAAACGATTTCTTTATAAAAGAATTAGCCATTTTAAACCCTTCTGGCTTCATTCATTTAAAACGAAGCTTCTTTAAGATTAAGTTTTGTCAATGCTTTTTAAAAGTTAAAAATATGGAAATTCCACTGTACATATTTATTTGGAAGACATTTTAGAGTTATGTGTTAAAACAGTTAGTGGCTGGGTGTTGTGGGAACAGGGTAGGCACTGATTGGTATCAACCTGGCGATGCCCAGCTGTTGTAACTGTTTCCCACACATCAACTGTTGTAACTGTGCCTCCACGTTGGTAGCCACCGGATACTGGTTGTTGTTCATCCGAACTCAACTTGCTAAACCTATAAGTGCGACCTCCGCCCAAGAGGTATAAAAAAGGGCCCGGTCCTCCAGGTTGGGGGTGTGCGTCGGGGTAACTGCCCGGCCACATTAAAAAGAACTAGTTACGAACCAACCGAATGCCTCGGATACGGATGGATACACTGTTGACGACCCCCGCAAACGACCAAAGGACAATGATTTACGGATCTGCACGTGGAATGTGAGGTCCCTAAACAGACCACGTGCAACCGATGAACTTACAGAGGCCCTGGACTGCTATAAAGCAGACATTACCGCAATCCAAGAAATGCGGTGGGATGAGCCGGGCAAGAGAAGAGTGAGAAACTGCGACATATACCACGGCGACTGCTACAGGGAGAGAGGAAAACGCTTATTTGGATGCGGTTTTGTTGTTCGAGGCAGACTTAGGCAAAAAGTCTTAAGCTTCCAACACGCAAGCGAACGCCTCATAACAATCCGCATCAAGGCTAAATTCGGGAATATAAGCCTCATATGCGCCCACGCCCCGACAGAGGAAAAAGATGAAGCAGTAAAGAAGACTTCTATCACCTCCTAGAAAGGACATACGATCGTTGTCCCAGCTACGACACCAAGATCGTTCTAGGAGATTTCAACGCTCAGCTGGGAAGAGAAGAAGTCTTTGCTAAAGTCATCGGAAGACACAGCCTGCACGCCAACACCTCCGGAAACGAACTCAGGCTAGTTGACTTCGCCTCGGGGCGAAATCTCTCTGTGGCCAGCACGCGGTTCCCACACCTCAACATTCATAAAGGGACCTGGCGATCACCTGATCAATCAACCGTCAACCAGATTGATCATGTTGCGATCGACGTCAGACACTCCTCCAGTATTCTCGATGTCCGAACCTTCCGAGGTGCAAACATCGACTCGGATCATTTCCTTGTTGTAGCCAAGGTTAGAACCCGGATATCGAGGGAGCAACGGAGTCGAGACAGGCCAAAACGGTTTGACGTCGGAAAGCTACAATCGCAGCCGATCGCTAGAGCCTTTACCGATCGATTCTCCCTGAAACTGTCTCAAAGTTCGACGCTGCCTGCACAAACAATAGAAGACAAATGGAAACGTTGTCAAGAAGCCATCAAAGAGGCCGCCACTGATGTGCTGGGTTTCATGCCACCACCTAAGAGGAACCCATGGTTTGACGACGAGTGCAGGCAGGCGCATGCAGCCAAACAGGAAACATACAAGGCAACGCTGCATCGAACGACGAGAGCTGTTTGTGAGCTCTACAAACAGAGAAGAAGGGAAGAGAACCGGCTTCTCAGAAGAAAAAAGAAAGAGCACGAGAAGCGCGCGGTCGAGGAAATGGAGAGGTGCTATGGCAGGAATGACGTCCGAAATTTTTACCGCAAGGTAAAACAGTTATCTGGCGGTTACAAGCCTCGGACTGAAGCCTGCCGGGACCAAAATGGACAAGTGGTGGTAGAGTCGCAGTCGGTGCTGAAAATCTGGAAGGATCATTTCTGCAGACTCCTAAACGGCGATGACGACACAAATCCCGCTGTTAGGCAGAATGTTCCACTCAATTTGGACGACGATGGACAAGAATTCCGTCCCCCCGACCTCGACGAGGTCAAGATAGCAATATCGAGACTGAAGTCGAACAAAGCTGCTGGCGCGGACGGACTGTCCGCAGAGCTGTTCAAAGCGACTGGGGATGGGCTGGTTGGGTACATGCACCAGCTCATGTGTGAGATATGGTCGGAGGAAAGCATGCCCGACGAGTGGAATCTCAGCATCGTATGTCCGGTCCACAAGAAAGGAGACCCCTTCGACTGCGCCAACTATCGAGGGATCAGTCTCCTTAATATCGCATATAAGATTCTCTCTGCCGTATTGTGTGAGCGCCTGAAACCGTTCGTCAACAACCTGATAGGTCCTTATCAGTGTGGTTTCAGGCCAGGGAAGTCCACAATCGACCAGATCTTCACACTGCGGCAAATCCTGGAGAAGTCCCAAGAAGTACAAATCGACACCCACCATCTATTTGTCGATTTCAAGGCCGCGTATGACAGCGTGCATAGAGACGAGCTATACAGTGCCATGTCTAGTTTTGGCATCCCTACCAAACTCGTCAGATTGTGTAGGATGACGATGGAGAACTCTCGCTGCTCCGTCAAGGTCGGTAGCGAACTCACCGAGACCTTCGATGTCAAAAAAGGATTTAGACAAGGCGACGCGCTGTCATGCGACTTCTTTAACATCATTCTTGAGGGGATCGTGCGTAACTCACACGTCAACACCAGAGGCACGATCTTCCACAAGTCCGCTCAACTGCTAGCTTACGCGGATGACATTGACGTGATCGGCCGAACTCAGCGAGCCGTCAATGAGGCGTTTGCTAGCATCGAAGCGGAAGCGGCTAAAGTGGGACTGGTGGTAAACGAGGGCAAAACTAAGTATATGCTGTCATCGAAGAAGGACGCAGAACATCGACGTCTCGGACAGAGCGTCACTATGGGCAGCAGACATTTCGAGGTAGTTAAGGACTTCGTCTATCTCGGCTCCGCGGTGAATAGGGACAATTACATTAGTACCGAAATCAAGCGCAGAATCACTCTTGCCAATCGCTGTTTCTTTGGGCTTAAGAGGCAATTGAGTAATAAAGCCCTCTCCCGAACGACCAAAGTAACTTTGTACAACACCTTGATCATCCCTGTCCTGCTTTACGGCGCAGAAACCTGGACGTTACTAAAAGCGGATGAGGAAGCCCTTGGTCTGTTCGAGAGAAAAGTTCTGCGTGCGATTTTTGGTCCTGTTTGCGTTGATGGCATCTGGAGGAGAAGATTCAACCACGAACTGTATGGGCTGTACGGCGGCATGAACCTAGTCAAGCGTCTACGGATACAACGCTTAAGGTGGCTAGGCCATGTAGAGCGGATGGACAGCACTGCTCCGGCCCGAAGAGTCTTCGAATCCGAGCCACAGGGACAACGCAACAGAGGACGTCCTAGATTGAGATGGCGCACACAAGTGGGAAAGGACCTCAACCAACTTGGAGTGCGCAACTGGAAGCAGCTGGCAAGAGATCGTGCTAGCTGGAGAGGCATGTTGGTTGAGGCCCAGGTCCACCCCGGACTGTAGCGCCATCCGAAGAAGAAGAAGTTAAAACAGTTATGTGATTTGGTTGTTCAAACTGTTTTTATATATTCAGTTAATTATTTATTATTTTTTATGTTAAATTAGTATTATTTGACTTAATTACAATTATTCTAGTGCGCTACTGTAAAATTTCATACACATGTAATTTTTAACTCGCTTTTAATCTCTACGTAAACACAAATAAAGTGACTAGTGAAACAATGATGTTTATAATAATAATTATGTGACACGACCACAAGGGACTAGGACCTAGCTTCTACAACATTACTCGCGTTGTACGTGCTACTGTTCTTAAGATTTGAGAAGCTTTACATAGAGAATTATTACTCTTTGAGTGTGTCGAAACAAGTGGTATCGTAAAAAATGCAGTGTTCCGGGAATTGCGTGTGTGTGAGTCGACGCACTTACCCGGTACGCCACGGCGGGCAGCGACGATGTTTGTGTGATGATCTGATTAAATTTCTTACATACAAGGAAAAATTACCAATGGTTTGCAGAAGAAGATTTCGAAGAAATCCAAAACTCACCCTTTATACATTGCGTTACTTTTATTTTTTTTTTTTGTTTTGTATAAAATAAATCTTTATTAAAGGCTATGAGCAGCAGCTCTAACAAGCTATTAATGGATATATTGCAAATATTTAAGGGAAGTAAAACGTAGGTCTCAAGATGTATTGCAATGAAAGCATTTAAGTAAAAGGAGATTTTATTGCAAAATAAAAATAAAAATAATTGAATTGTACGAACATTGAAAATATGTTGAAAGCCTAGTAAGTAGATATTTTTTTAAAAATAAGTGATGTGACTAAATCTTCTAAAATCTGAGGTGACAAATACAGTCAATTTTCAAATCCAGGCCCAAATAGTATTTTATGTCGTGTGTCCGATGAACATTCAAGACCACTCACTCCAGCACGTTCAATCAAATCAGATTTTCGTCAAAAAAGTTGGGTTCTTAAGATTGTATAAGTATTCAATACTCAAATTTGACTTGATCAAGATTACATTAATATTTCTTGCATTATGTTGTTTTGATTGTCATTGTACGATTTCCCAGTTAGTCATCGTAACGGACCTCGGTGTCTTCATTCTATCAAATGAACTACAAGATAAATTGACTATAAGGTGCAACCTACTAACAATTGCATTTGTCAGTACAGAAATTTCAATGTTGGTTCCTTATATATAATATTTCAAGAAGCTCTTATCTACTTGGACAATTTATGCATTAATTTAAACGTTCACGTTTTGAATCCTATTTTTTTTTTTTTTTTGATGTTTAATTGGCTAGAAACTAAAGTCAGCGTAAAAGTTTTTATTCTAGACCTGAGATGTGTCGTTTCATTTCTTACACCATCTGGGTGGGTGTAGTTTTTTAACAAGACACACCTATCAGTCTGATCAATGGCAACCCTGCTCCTGAAAGGGAAGGCTAATACCGGTTTATTCTACACTAAACTAATTTCTAACAAATTTAGAGACTGATTACCATAGAATCACACGAAATCTTCTTTATCTTATGTATATACTCTATTAAACAAACCCCTATAGTCGCACAAACAAGGTAGAATAATTGCGAAGTATTCCACAGTATTTTCGTCAACTCCACAGGCGTGAACCAATTAGATGTTTGGTCAAGGTGTTGGGGGTATGAGCTTGCTTTGCCTGCATCCTGGAGTCATACCACATCAGCTTGTGCTCTCGAGAGGCTCTCTCAATGAAAGCCCTAATGCGGGTACAGTCTAATTTCAGACGTACAGTTAAGTTTGGAGACTGGTTCATTAGCGCACCACACATACATATTTCGTTTTTATGTAGACCTTTACACATGCTATCCGGTTTGCTAATTACATACACAAGAACGCTATTTAAAAGCCTTGCATTCTGGCTTATGTATTTGCTGAATACTTTGTCATAATCCAATTTAGGGATTGGTAATCACTTTCCATGTGGGGTTCTCTTACAAATACATACTGCCCAGACTATGACCAGTGGTTTTTTTTCTACAGTAGCAAAGTTTGTTTCATGTTTATTTAGCGTTCTCGATGCATATACAATGAGGTGTCTCACTTGAAACCACTTCAATTGCATGCATCTGTCAATTGCTTGCATCTGTCGTTTTTTTTTCAAATAATTTTGAAAAATTTGGGTACCGTAATATCGAGATAAGCAAATTTTGCATAATCTGTTCTTAAAGATTTTTATTCATCATTATGTGAAATATTAATGGGCCATTTTTGAGCCCAAGTGTCATTCGAAGAAATTCATACCGCCCAGATGGTGTGGAAAAGATTGTCTTATTTCTTTCCACCATAACCAGAATTACGTGAAATCTTTTGGCTAGGTCAAGAATGGAAAAGATGTGGACATTTCCTATTTTATCTACTATCACATTTAGTTTTGAATTAAGAATTATATGGAAAATCACTACCCTTTATAATGTCTTGCTTAAACATTTCGGCTACCTGCGATTCAATTCAGATGGAATTTGCAGTCCGCAGAACTTAAAAACTTACAACAAAGCATGCAGATGGGGCCGTTATATTGTGGACATGATTTTCAACTAGTGATTTTGGATCCTTTCATGACATTATAAGGATAATCGTTTTGTATTTAAAATTATTTTAAAAAATGCAGATGCATTAACGGATGAATGAAAAAAACATCATAATCTACAATAACGAATTTAATATTCTCAATACCACGAAGATGTACTGAAATTATAAAATATTAAGGCTCCTACAACAAATATTTACTTTGTTATTTTAATTCTACACAGTGTCAGAAATTTCATATTGTCGCTTTTGCTATGCTCATTTTAAAGAACAAATTACAATTACCTTTAAGAACCTATTTTTATTTCTTTATAATGTAGATATGCATTTTTAGTTTTTTTTAGAAAATACATCAAAAGAAAATATCTGTATTTACTCGGTTGAAAAAATTTAGTAATAGAACTCACTTTCGAAAAACTAAACTGGCTTTGTATAATAGCTTGATCATCCCAGTCCTCTTTTGCTACTAAAAGCGGATGAGGAAGCCCTAACGTACGGCGGCAAATTCGAGCCATTGGGATAACGCAACGGGTGGCCTAGGTTGAGGTGGCGCACACAAATGGGAAGGACCTCTTAATTGTAGTAGCAGATTGTAGCGCCAGTAAAATTAAAGGAGTAATCATCCTCTCATCCTAACTGGAACAGCGAGTCCCTTATTATGATCATCACTTGCCAAATTCCACCAGCAAACTACGGCGACGGAGGTCCACGAATACGTAGTAAACAGAATTTGTTCTTGCCATGAGCAAGATCTTCATTATGAATGATATATACCAGACACTGTACTTAATAAACGAATAATACTTACAAGAAAACATAACTGAGCTCAAATATACATTTAGAAAGTACGAGAAGAAGAAGAAGGCCGAACTTAAACCCCCAACATATAATCATGCTGACAATTTCGAGCAACAAAATTTATTACATTTTTTATTCACAATTTCGAAAATGAAAATGAAAACTTAAAAATCATACTACAGTATAAAATGAATATTAATGAAAATTTAAGGTTCCACGAAAAAATAAAATAAAAGGCCTTATAATATTGTGTATGAAGAAAGTTATTTCGAAATGAAAACTATCTTGACAAATGCGAACAAGGTCGCATGCACACAAATTATCTAGCTATCATAAATATAAGAGAATCTTGTAAAAACCACACTTTCTCGCGAAAGCAATTCACCTTACACGCCAACGATGCATTGATTATTGCGAATTCAATTAATTTACAGTGAAAGACAATTTTCCGATTCTCTTTATCGAGGATCACCTAGAGAGACAAAAGTGATTTTCACCACTAGTAAGAATTACTTAACTAGATAAACTGGTATTAGTTGGACATCGTCTCGAAGTTGCATGCTGCATTCCGAAACTTCAGCACAAACTTATTTAAGGAGTCGGTTTTTGTTGCATTGCCAAACGAGTGTGGAACTTTGCCGACGAGGTAGCCGTAGGTAATGGGAAATTTAGACTATCTTGAACTCAACGGAAGAAGCTAGACATCTTGGCAGACAAAGTACAAGGGGAGAGTATGTACCATTCAAGTGGAGCACGTCTTCAGGACTAACGCCGATCCCATCAACCAGCGATGCGATACTACCCTGTTTCAGTCTTCCCATATCCTGCTGATAAAAATATTTATTTATCACAGGTGATAATACAAATAAATTTGCAACACAGATAGACCATCTGAGCAGATTACACTTTTGTGGTTGATGCCGAGATTATCGCTATTGCTTCGGTAGTTAAGATAGATGTCATATTCGGTAAAGCGCTTTGTTTAAGAACACAGCTGTTACTTGAGTAATCGCGAAGGCTGTGTTTGCCTCTATTTTTGATCCGTCAGTAAAGATGAAGTTCCAACCATCCTTCTTTAAGCGATTTTCAATGGTTGAAAAGGTAGAACGGATTAGCGTTGTGTATGTTGTCGCCTTTTTGTATTTAGCTAATTGTAGAAGGATTGAGTCTGTTTTCATTAGCCAGGGAGGATGTCGAGGTCAGTATCACGAAATTGTTGTTGGTATTTGAACTTTTTCACCAAGTAAAAGCGAACTTTCGAAAGATGAGGGAATTCTTTTGCTTTTTATACGCTTCCTCAGTAGGTGGAAATTTTATTCTATGGGTGAACCAGTGGCGAAGTATAGTTTGGGAAGTATTTTTGCTAAAATAATTGTGTAGCGATGGTCAATGTTAAGCAAGCCTGCTTCTGCTAGGATGATCTTAATTGCATAAAAATGCTTTTGTTTACATTACAATTCAGTGCTAGAATCAAGATCCTCCGAACGCTTAGCAGTTTCTTCCGTGTCTTCATCGGCATCCACTGTTTCCACTTTATATGGCCTCCTATTTTCTGGGGAGAACACACCTTGATACACCTTGATCAGCTGCAGTCCTTCGGTATCGGCAACGAGATATTTATCGTTGGATAGGATCTTCTTGACCACGTACGGACCGCGAAATTTAGCTAAAAGTTTTCTCCGTTTTCTGCTTGATGAGTCCGTTGATGAATATCGATATTGACACTTGCTGTTCTGGGATTTTGATTGCAGCTGATGTTCCCGGTTTTTTCCAAAACCAAGCCCGTTTTTCTCATGAAGTCTCTGCCTAAAATGAGAGGATAATTCATTGAAAAATTCTTTACTATAAATAATTGAATATTAATAACTGAACTTTCGGATCCCACTCTAGTATTGACGCTTCCAATTACTTGCAATGGGCTCTTGTTCACTCCACAGTAGTTTTGTGTCGGGTTCTCCAACGTTGATAACAAAGCGGCAGGTAGAAATCTCTCCTGAAGGAAACTGATGGGACTCCCAGAGTTCAGCAGCGACAGCAGCACAATCGAGGCTTCCATCTGGTTATTTGTCCATCTGCACCGCGCAATTCGTTCGAATACATTATTCATTGCTGTCGGCGTTGGCTGATATTGTTGCAACGCCATAACCGAAGTTTTCTTCTCGCATTTTGTTGAAATATGCCCAGGTTGTATGCACTTGTAACATACTAAATCCTTCCTTGGAGGTTTGGGATGGTTATTGTTTTCTGCTCACTGGACTGTGTACGACGGATGTTTCGACTAATTGATGGCAATTTGGCAACTCGTTCGGTGCTGTCCTGTTGATTACTCTTCAGTTTGCTATACTTGCGAAGCGCTGATTTTAAGTCTTCAATAGTGTTCGCGTTGTACAGGAGGCTTTTGTTCACTTCGGAATCCGGAATACCCTTTATAATGAACTGGATCCAGTCCTCCTCTTCAACTCTGCCGTGTGACGCTATCTCCTGCATATGAAGGACATATTGCTGCAATGGCTCATCGCGTTGTTTCCTTCTCTCCCGAAGCTCATCGTACACGTCGGCTCTTGTCACTTCTTTCACGAACTCACTTCTCAAAGCACTTTTTAGTTGTGTCCACGTTCGAACATTCAATGTTCGTACAAACAATTTGGCTGTCCCCTTCAGGAGCTTTTTGGCGTAGATGAACTTATTCCTTTCATCCAAGTCTAGAGCCTCGCAGCACTCCTCGAACTATTCTATCCAGTAACGGACGTTGAAATTGTCGTCTCCACTAAAAGGCGAAACTGCATCCTCGACATCCTTAAAGCTGCAAACGGGCGATCGTTGAGAATTTAATTGTGTGTCCTCCATTTGCAGCGCGCTCAACTGTTGCTACAATTTCTTGATTTCCTCCTTCTTCTTACAGATCCTCTGCAGTTTAAGTAGCTCCGCATCAAGTGTTTTTTCGTCTTCACTGCTGGGTGCAAAGCTGGAAGCATGATCTCGCAGTGGAGCTGAATCATTGCACAGACTTCTAGACGTCGACGGAAATTCTTGAATCAGAGCGGCCAAGTCCTCGTTTGAATAATTCACCACTGCTTCTTCTAATCGGATTTTTAGTTCGGCTTTAGCGCCGGTTGTTTGGCACTTTAAATGTCTTAGCAGGCTCTTGAGTCTCGGAACTGTTGCAGACTGTAAGAAATTAACCCACTCTTACGACATTCTCAAAATCGCACCAAACAAAATTAATTTTCCGACTATGAAAAAAAACGCGATAAATACACAAACGTACACGCACTTGTACAGCCACTCCAACCAGGATTAACCGAACACTTTTTGAATCGGGTACTGCAATCCCACTTCTGAGAATTGTAGGAGAAAAATTTCGAATAAAAACAAACTGTTACTGTTATTTAAAAGCCTTGCATTCTGGCTTATGTATTTGCTGAATACTTTGTCATAATCCAATTTAGGGATTGGTAATCACTTTCCATGTGGGGTTCTCTTACAAATACATACTGCCCAGACTATGACCAGTGGTTTTTTTTCTACAGTAGCAAAGTTTGTTTCATGTTTATTTAGCGTTCTCGATGCATATACAATGAGGTGTCTCACTTGAAACCACTTCAATTGCATGCATCTGTCAATTGCTTGCAGCTGTCGTTTTTTTTTTTCAAATAATTTTGAAAAATTTGGGTACCGTAATATCGAGATAAGCAAATTTTGCATAATCTGTTCTTAAAGATTTTTATTCATCATTATGTGAAATATTAATGGGCCATTTTTGAGCCCAAGTGTCATTCGAAGAAATTCATACCGCCCAGATGGTGTGGAAAAGAATTAAGATTAGATTAGCTTAGAGTACCTGCATAGGGTCAGTAAGTTAGATTAAGAACATTGTTCACTTAGGTAAGCTAGCTTTAAGTAATTTTGTCTAGTACGTAAGAAAACTGAATTAAAATGAACAAAAATTGCAAAAAAAAAAAAAAAAAAAAAAAAAAAAAAAAATGGTGTGGAAAAGATTGTCTTATTTCTTTCCACCATAACCAGAATTACGTGAAATCTTTTGGCTAGGTCAAGAATGGAAAAGATGTGGACATTTCCTATTTTATCTACTATCACATTTAGTTTTGAATTAAGAATTATATGGAAAATCACTACCCTTTATAATGTCTTGCTTAAACATTTCGGCTACCTGCGATTCAATTCAGATGGAATTTGCAGTCCGCAGAACTTAAAAACTTACAACAAAGCATGCAGATGGGGCCGTTATATTGTGGACATGATTTTCAACTAGTGATTTTGGATCCTTTCATGACATTATAAGGATAATCGTTTTGTATTTAAAATTATTTTAAAAAATGCAGATGCATTAACGGATGAATGAAAAAAGCATCATAATCTACAATAACGAATTTAATATTCTCAATACCACGAAGATGTACTGAAATTATAAAATATTAAGGCTCCTACAACAAATATTTACTTTGTTATTTTAATTCTACACAGTGTCAGAAATTTCATATTGTCGCTTTTGCTATGCTCATTTTAAAGAACAAATTACAATTACCTTTAAGAACCTATTTTTATTTCTTTATAATGTAGATATGCATTTTTAGTTTTTTTAGAAAATACATTAAAAGAAAATATCTGTATTTACTCGGTTGAAAAAATTTAGTAATAGAACTCACTTTCGAAAAACTAAACTGGCTTTGTATAATAGCTTGATCATCCCAGTCCTCTTTTTCGGAGTAGAAACTTGAATGCTACTTTTTTTTTTTTTTTTTTTATAATTGGCGCGCGCTAAAGGGGTTACGACTACCCTTAAGTGACCGGATTTAAGTCACAGCACGGGCCGAAGGTATAGAGGAAGAGAGGGAGAGGAGGTACCGGTGCACATTGGTTTTAAATGTCTGTAGATTGTAATGAGAGGGGAATATTGAGCAGGGAAGAGCATTCCATATTCGTGTTGTGCGGCTGAAGAACGAGTCTCTATACTTGACTGTACTAAAAGCGGATGAGGAAGCCCTAACGTACGGCGGCAAATTCGAGCCATTGGGATAACGCAACGGGTGGCCTAGGTTGAGGTGGCGCACACAAATGGGAAGGACCTCTTAATTGTAGTAGTAGATTGTAGCGCCAGTAAAATTAAAGGAGTAATCATCCTCTCATCCTAACTGGAACAGCGAGTCCCTTATTATGATCATCACTTGCCAAATTCCACCAGCAAACTACGGCGACGGAGGTCCACGAATACGTAGTAAACAGAATTTGTTCTTGCCATGAGCAAGATCTTCATTATGAATGATATATACCAGACACTGTACTTAATCAACGAATAATACTTACAAAAAAACATAACTGAGCTCAAATATACATTTAGAAAGTACGAGAAGAAGAAGAAGGCCGAACTTAAACCCCCAACATATAATCATGCTGACAATTTCGAGCAACAAAATTTATTACATTTTTTATTCACAATTTCGAAAATGAAAATGAAAACTTAAAAATCATACTACAGTATAAAATGAATATTAATGAAAATTTAAGGTTCCACGAAAAAATAAAATAAAAGGCCTTATAATATTGTGTATGAAGAAAGTTATTTCGAAATGAAAACTATCTTGACAAATGCGAACAAGGTCGCATGCACACAAATTATCTAGCTATCATAAATATAAGAGAATCTTGTAAAAACCACACTTTCTCGCGAAAGCAATTCACCTTACACGCCAACGATGCATTGATTATTGCGAATTCAATTAATTTACAGTGAAAGACAATTTTCCGATTCTCTTTATCGAGGATCACCTAGAGAGACAAAAGTGATTTTCACCACTAGTAAGAATTACTTAACTAGATAAACTGGTATTAGTTGGACATCGTCTCGAAGTTGCATGCTGCATTCCGAAACTTCAGCACAAACTTATTTAAGGAGTCGGTTTTTGTTGCATTGCCAAACGAGTGTGGAACTTTGCCGACGAGGTAGCCGTAGGTAATGGGAAATTTAGACTATCTTGAACTCAACGGAAGAAGCTAGACATCTTGGCAGACAAAGTACAAGGGGAGAGTATGTACCATTCAAGTGGAGCACGTCTTCAGGACTAACGCCGATCCCATCAACCAGCGATGCGATACTACCCTGTTTCAGTCTTCCCATATCCTGCTGATAAAAATATTTATTTATCACAGGTGATAATACAAATAAATTTGCAACACAGATAGACCATCTGAGCAGATTACACTTTTGTGGTTGATGCCGAGATTATCGCTATTGCTTCGGTAGTTAAGATAGATGTCATATTCGGTAAAGCGCTTTGTTTAAGAACACAGCTGTTACTTGAGTAATCGCGAAGGCTGTGTTTGCCTCTATTTTTGATCCGTCAGTAAAGATGAAGTTCCAACCATCCTTCTTTAAGCGATTTTCAATGGTTGAAAAGGTAGAACGGATTAGCGTTGTGTATGTTGTCGCCTTTTTGTATTTAGCTAATTGTAGAAGGATTGAGTCTGTTTTCATTAGCCAGGGAGGATGTCGAGGTCAGTATCACGAAATTGTTGTTGGTATTTGAACTTTTTCACCAAGTAAAAGCGAACTTTCGAAAGATGAGGGAATTCTTTTGCTTTTTATACGCTTCCTCAGTAGGTGGAAATTTTATTCTATGGGTGAACCAGTGGCGAAGTATAGTTTGGGAAGTATTTTTGCTAAAATAATTGTGTAGCGATGGTCAATGTTAAGCAAGCCTGCTTCTGCTAGGATGATCTTAATTGCATAAAAATGCTTTTGTTTACATTACAATTCAGTGCTAGAATCAAGATCCTCCGAACGCTTAGCAGTTTCTTCCGTGTCTTCATCGGCATCCACTGTTTCCACTTTATATGGCCTCCTATTTTCTGGGGAGAACACACCTTGATACACCTTGATCAGCTGCAGTCCTTCGGTATCGGCAACGAGATATTTATCGTTGGGTAGGATCTTCTTGACCACGTACGGACCGCGAAATTTAGCTAAAAGTTTTCTCCGTTTTCTGCTTGATGAGTCCGTTGATGAATATCGATATTGACACTTGCTGTTCTGGGATTTTGATTGCAGCTGATGTTCCCGGTTTTTTCCAAAACCAAGCCCGTTTTTCTCATGAAGTCTCTGCCTAAAATGAGAGGATAATTCATTGAAAAATTCTTTACTATAAATAATTGAATATTAATAACTGAACTTTCGGATCCCACTCTAGTATTGACGCTTCCAATTACTTGCAATGGGCTCTTGTTCACTCCACAGTAGTTTTGTGTCGGGTTCTCCAACGTTGATAACAAAGCGGCAGGTAGAAATCTCTCCTGAAGGAAACTGATGGGACTCCCAGAGTTCAGCAGCGACAGCAGCACAATCGAGGCTTCCATCTGGTTATTTGTCCATCTGCACCGCGCAATTCGTTCGAATACATTATTCATTGCTGTCGGCGTTGGCTGATATTGTTGCAACGCCATAACCGAAGTTTTCTTCTCGCATTTTGTTGAAATATGCCCAGGTTGTATGCACTTGTAACATACTAAATCCTTCCTTGGAGGTTTGGGATGGTTATTGTTTTCTGCTCACTGGACTGTGTACGACGGATGTTTCGACTAATTGATGGCAATTTGGCAACTCGTTCGGTGCTGTCCTGTTGATTACTCTTCAGTTTGCTATACTTGCGAAGCGCTGATTTTAAGTCTTCAATAGTGTTCGCGTTGTACAGGAGGCTTTTGTTCACTTCGGAATCCGGAATACCCTTTATAATGAACTGGATCAAGTCCTCCTCTTCAACTCTGCCGTGTGACGCTATCTCCTGCATATGAAGGACATATTGCTGCAATGGCTCATGGCGTTGTTTCGTTCTCTCCCGAAGCTCATCGTACACGTCGGCTCTTGTCACTTCTTTCACGAACTCACTTCTCAAAGCACTTTTTAGTTGTGTCCACGTTCGAACATTCAATGTTCGTACAAACAATTTGGCTGTCCCCTTCAGGAGCTTTTTGGCGTAGATGAACTTATTCCTTTCATCCAAGTCTAGAGCCTCGCAGCACTCCTCGAACTATTCTATCCAGTAACGGACGTTGAAATTGTCGTCTCCACTAAAAGGCGAAACTGCATCCTCGACATCCTTAAAGCTGCAAACGGGCGATCGTTGAGAATTTAATTGTGTGTCCTCCATTTGCAGCGCGCTCAACTGTTGCTACAATTTCTTGATTTCCTCCTTCTTCTTACAGATCCTCTGCAGTTTAAGTAGCTCCGCATCAAGTGTTTCTTCGTCTTCACTGCTGGGTGCAAAGCTGGAAGCATGATCTCGCAGTGGAGCTGAATCATTGCACAGACTTCTAGACGTCGACGGAAATTCTTGAATCAGAGCGGCCAAGTCCTCGTTTGAATAATTCACCACTGCTTCTTCTAATCGGATTTTTAGTTCGGCTTTAGCGCCGGTTGTTTGGCACTTTAAATGTCTTAGCAGGCTCTTGAGTCTCGGAACTGTTGCAGACTCTAAGAAATTAACCCACTCTTACGACATTCTCAAAATCGCACCAAACAAAATTAATTTTCCGACTATGAAAAAAAACGCGATAAATACACAAACGTACACGCACTTGTACAGCCACTCCAACCAGGATTAACCGAACACTTTTTGAATCGGGTACTGCAATCCCACTTCTGAGAATTGTAGGAGAAAAATTTCGAATAAAAACAAACTGTTACCACTGCAACTGCTTCTATTGACAAAGATCGCCGCTGCCAGTGAAGGTCAACGTATTTATATTAGAAAAGCATTTGACTTTAGGAGACTTCGGGTCGTTCAACCGATCAGCTGGCTTACACTCTTCTAAGCCAGAGCGAGATAGGACGATTTATGTAATGTGGTGCGAGAATTCTTTCATTTGCTTTTTTTCTTCTACACAGCTAATGCTTTCTTAAGCTCTAAACAATGATTTTTCCAATTGTATTTACAATTAATTAACAAACCGAGAATATTTAAATTATTAACAAATTCAATTTTTACATTATTTACAAATAGTTCAGGCGGTGAGCAAAGTTTTTTCGGCAAACATAGAGTAATTTACATTTAGCTAAGCAGAGATTCGCACAAGAGGTTGTGGACCAATGGGCGATATCATTTAGATCGTTTATGTGTGCACATAATGAATATATCATCAGCGTATACACAAAGGTCTAAGCCTTTGTATTTATTAATAATATCTCACAGACTGTTAAATGCAATTACGAAGAGAATTACTGAAAGGGGTGACCCTTGGGGAATACCATTAAAAAGTCGCACTGTGTTTGAAAACATAATCTAATCTAACCTTAATCTTTACGCTAAATTTTCTTTTATGCAAAAATGATTTAATAAAAACCGAAAATTTTTGAGCCTACACCCCATTCTTTTAATTTATTTAAAACTAGGTGGCTGCCTATCCTGTCGAAAGCCTTTTCGAAATCTAACGTTAGAATGGAAACATGGTTTTCAGCAGAGTGCATTGGTTACCTCGAAATCAATATGTAAAAGTGCGTCAATGCAACCGCGTTTCGACTTGAAAGCCACTTAATTTACACTGATGAGATTTTTTGATTCTATGAACCATAAGAGCCGGTTAGCTATAATTTTTTCCAAAATCTTGGAGGTACAGGGTATAAGGGATATCGGGCGGTAACCATTTATATCATTTCGGTTTTTGTTTGGTTTGGGAATGGGGATTATTGTGGCTGATTTCCAGATCTGTGGAATGATGCTATTACTGAAAAGGTTGTTATAGAGATCGAGAAGCCTTGTAGCAGCGCTGCGTGGAAGGTTTTGAAGTATGGGGTAAGAAATACGATCTCGCCCCGGGGTTTTACCTACGTAGAGAGTGAAGTAATTCCGACCAGGTTATTTCCGTTTCTAGCCTTAGCGCTGTAGTGTTGCTAGCAGAAGATGGAATAGTGCATATAGATTGGTTTCTATTGTCGATAAGCTCCATAGGGAAATTCTCGTCATCGGATGCTTTTGACCATGTCTCACTCTACTAGGGGTTTTAATAACATTAATGCTGGATCGGCTGTTATTACCTGTTAAGCATCGGATTTTATGCCAAATAGAGTGCGTAAAGGACGAGGGATGGACGACGTGAATTGTTGAAAAGACTTTAATTTGCAGCTTTTGAGTTGTCTGCGAAAGATAGCGTTAGCTTTTTTGAAAGCAATCAGGTTATTAGTGGTAGGTCTTTTCTTAAAAAGTTTCCAAGCTGTTACCTTTTTATTCCTTAGGGAGGCAAGTTCTGCGCTCCACCATGGTACTGCATGTTTTCGTATTTTGGGGTAGGATTGGGGGATGGAGAGATTGGTAGCATGCCTCATACATTTTAGAAGTGTGGCTGCTTCTTTATTGACGACGGATGACGGTGTTTTTGTGGCTAACAAGTTGGAGAGTTCTATTTTGAATTTTTTCCAGTCGGCAACATCGGTTTGGGGCGAGCCCCAACGAGTTCTCCAGGAGTTAACGTCTCCAAGGAGAATTAATGAAGAGTTTATGTTGCAGATTAAGGTACTTAAATGGCTTTGAGTAAAAGTGTGACAATTGTAAGTTCATTATAAGTTTAATTTCGATCACACTATTTAGCAGATTTGAAGCAAAGTTAAAGTGCTTGTGTGGTTCATTGTTCCTTACTAGTATACCAATACCTTTTTGTTGGTATGGGTTGCAAGGCAATAACGTGGTTTTTAATTAGTAGGTTCAGTTCATCATAGTTGTTTTTGTAACCTTTAATATTCCATTGAAGAATTTTAAAGGAACTACGATAAGAATAAGCACTGCCCTGTTCTACGCCTGTAGAAAAGGGTGTGTTGCTACTAGCGTTATTGCCTGCGTTTGTATGATGGCTTTGGATCACAACCTGCGATGATCACGGGGAGAGGGAGATCGCCTAACTGTAGGCAATATCCCTCTATCTGTGATCAGCGCGGGTTGCGATCCTTGTGTGAGATCAGTGTTGTTGGGATTACACATTCACCCCTATTCCGGCAGTCGTTTAGTGACATATCACTTTTTGAGTATGAGAAATCGGTATTCCCATAGTCATTTAAGAATTCATAAAATGACACTAGTCATTTTGCTCCTGTCAGCTCCTGTCGAACGCATTTACCACTCGACATGTCTCATTTTTTGGTATTCCCGTAGTCACTAAACGACAGGAAAAGTGACAAAAACAGTCGATTTGAAATTAGTAGACGACATAATATTAAAAATGTCTAAAGCAGAAGTTTCTTTTGTTTTTTTTCTTGTTTTTGTGTTTCATGATATGTATTTGCTTATTATTTGTGGTTTCCAAAGGTTAAAGGTATCAACGCCTTCGCAAATCATTCGCTTGGTTGAACTCATGGAAGAGAACGTGACTCTTGCCAAAAATTTCAAAAGAGGCCTTACTTAAAGTGAGGACTTAAGAATTGGCTGGAAGGAGGTTGCGGCAATATTAAACAGTTTAGGATCACCTGTGCGTAATAAAAAAGAATGGCAGAAGGTGTGTGCAATTGACTATACATATATGTACATACGAACATTTAAATTATTTGCTTTGAAATACTTCATAGATTTGCTTCGATTTAAGATCAAAAGTTAAAAAAAATTGACGCACAACAAAAGGGAATCTGAGGTATCAATGCATGAGACAGTGGACCCAACTGGAAGAGTTTTCGGCTTTAAAGAAACTCATCAACGTGGAGTCAACAATGCATTATTAGACAATCGGTCTACATCAGGTCTGGTTCATATACCAAAGCAGTCTACCTTCCAACTAACCCCCTGTGACTTCATTTCATTTATAATTTCGATCTCGGGTACGTGCTTTAAGCCTGGGGCATACACAGTGCCTTTGGATGAGTTAAGGTGTGGGTGCTTTTTTACTGTAACAGGGTATTGGTTGGCTAGTAAGGAAACATTGAGGAATTTATCTGCAACTTTTTGGGACTTGGAAGTATAAGGAGACTGCCATCTCTTAGTTGATTTATATTTTCGTACTCACTACTTATGCCATCAATTGCTTTCCTGAGTACAAAAAACGTTCACTGATGTTAGGGTATTTATCGTCTTTGGCGGTTATGGTTATAAATTAGGGATTTTTTGGATTAGCACTAGTTTGAAGAACAAGGAATTCTTCGAAGAAGTATGGCTTTTTCCTATTAGACCGGGGTTTGTATTCATTAGGCCCCGGGGCCATTTTTATTTGTGGAAAAACCCTTTGCAAACGTGAATGTGTAACACACGCGGTTTAGAAACGCAAAAAATGAAGGCGAGTAGAGTGCGAGAGGGAGTTATATGCGATCGTGAAAAGGACAAGATGTGTCCACTTAGTACAACGAAATATGGAAGTACACCACGAGAGAAAGTCACCACGAAGTTGACGCTACGAGAGCTAGACGGACTCTGTTGAGATGTTTAAATTTTTGTCGTTGTCGTTAGTTGGTGTTATTTTTTGCTTCATGTTGGTGTTAGGGGCTTTGTTGGACTTAGGGCTTTGTTTTGTACCATAATATGACAATTACTGTTAGTCCTCTTCTCCCTTCTCTCTTTTTTTATAAATTTGTAAACATCGATAGCGTGGTCGCCGTGGCGTAGTCGTAAGTGCATCGACCGCGGCGCAGAAAGTCTGTGTTCGATTCCCGGACGGGACACCTAGCATTTTTTCACGGCACCCGAGTTGCTGACAACACTCAAAGAGTATTAATTCTCTATGGAAAGCTTCGCAAATCTCGCCGTTCGGAGTCGGCAAAAAACTGTAGGTCCCTTCTACTCGTGAAGAACAGTACCATGCACAACACGAGTAGTTGTTGTAGAAGCTAGGTCCTGGTCCGTTGTGGGCCAACGGAGAATGAGCAACCTCATCGTTTAAGAGAAAAGTTTAACTCGGTTTTGGAGAATTTGGGTAGACATACATGCGACGAATATGTCGAAGAGGCTGAATCGTCACGCCTTTTGAGGAGTTCAAATTGGTATGCAACTCCACAGAAACTGGAATGCCGCAAATTATTTCCATGCTGAAGAATTTATCTGCAATTGCCGGTGATTAGCAAGGATTATAACATTGCCATATTTTGATGGAGATATATTTTTATATTCCTTACTTCTTGCATCAATGCTTTCTTAGCACAAAGAAAGGGATCTGTTTTCATTCTTCTAAAAAATGATAATGAATTTGGAATTTTTTTGCTATTTGGGGGAATGATGGAAAGTCATTGAGCGAAGGGCCCTTTAAATAGTATGAAATTACAATACAAGAATTGACTTTTAATTTTTGAGACGCTGCCACCAACCGATAGTGTAGCTGTACAACTACAATCGAAGCGCCACGGCCATGCACGGAAATTTTGCGGTACTTTACATAAAACCGAAAACAAATTGTGCCCGTACTCTGTAAGTTTAATAAACATAATAGGAACATCGAAGGGATTTTGTAAATGTATAAGTAATTCGCTTGTAATTTTTAAAAATCACGGATTGGTCAGTGTGTGCATAAGGAGTCAAAATTAATCGAAGGTGAATATTTCATTGGAACATCAAATGTTGCTTACACATAGTTTACGGATAAGAAATGGAAAGATAGATTTAAAAGTTCAAAATTATTTCAGTGCACCAGCGAATTTTTTTAAAACATTTCCTTTCCTTGGTATTGCCGACGGTTTCAATGTCTTGTGGGCAGATAGCAGATCTATCGTGCTATACAACTGAGCGGCCTGAAAGGTTTATCGAACGCCATCGACATAAGATCAGATGGTGCCGACGAATGGGAAGGGAGCGCATCGAGAAACACCAATTCAAGTCGTTGAAGTAAAATTAATTAAAAATTCAGTTTTAGGAAGAATGGTTATAGGATTTTGCAAGGAGCTCACAATGCGATTGTTGTCAATGAGAAATGTTAGTTCTTCAAGAGCATGTTATATCCACCAAGATCTCACATTGAACTTTTATGAACATTTGACAAGTAATAGAAAATAAAGCAAAACTATTGATAAATGCAATTATTGATTTTCGCCAATATGTGGATAAGCCGTTGCTGAACAAATTCGATTGTTCTGTACGATTTTGGGAAACATTTAAAATGGTACAAAGTGATCTGTTGTGTTAGTTAAGCTATAATTTATAATAATTGAGTGGTACTACAGCCGACAAGGGAACAGGGCCTAACTTCTACAACAGCTACTCGTGTTGTGCGTGCTGCTATTCTTTCACGAGTAGAAGGGACCTACAGTTTTTAGAGGTGTCCCAGCCGGGAATCAAACCTAGACCTTCTGCGTGTAAGTCGACGCACTTACCCACTACGCCACGGCGACCACAAAAAAAATAAATTAGCTTTCGAAATTAAATTAGATTTTGTTTGAATTTCTTTTAAGATAATTTGTCCAGAAAATATACAAACATACATAGTACATCGAAATGTATATATATAACTATAAATAAGTTATTTATGAGGCGAAGAAATAATACCGCAAAAGTGCGCACTACATAAAGTATTGCAACTTTTACCTATGTGTAGGATTGTCTATTAATAAAATGAGTCTTCTTAAATGAATAAAACCATCGATAGTATCGATTCTTTCGATAATAAGAGCGAAAATTGAAACCATCCATTTCTAAGCAAAATTATATCAAGGACGTTTGTCACGGAAATTGTATCCAAAAATGTCCGTTTCTGAACGACTTTTATATCATCCAATCCGCATGTGAAGTGAATTTGATTTTCCACTCGCTCTCATTGAATTAGTTTTCTGTGCATGGGTCATGTTGTCAAGACCAATTTAGCTTGAACAGTGCCTTATAAAATACTAACCTGAACTCTCTGCAAATTAACATTGAGCGCACTGCAAACCTGTTGTATTTCCTGCAGCGCCCTGTTACGGTCATCTAAATACTCCAGAAATTGTGTGTCGATTACACAAGCAATATCCATATTGCTACTAACCAAGTGAAACTATTCACAAAAATAAACTGTACGTAGGATAATCTACACGCCGTATTATTTATTCCCGTCTAAATTAATGTCATAACGTTCGATTACTTGGAACGAAAAATATATCACATTTATCTTCAATTCATTAAGTCTATGTTAAAACTTTAGACTGCGAAATATAACAGATAGATACATGTTCACATTTTGTGCAAAATGCACGAAAAATCATTCATATGTACATTATTTAACCCTTTTTAATACGGAACAAAACTGTTTTTCTATTCAATAAAAACAATTAGAAACACAAAACATCCAAACCAGCATTTCAATCCACGGAGAGATAAAACATAGCCCAATAAGTCAATAGTCTTCCACTGGAAATTGACTTAGCATTTTCAACACACACATACTACTCCAAGGTTCCACGCCCTCCAGGAGCAAATGAGTGAATGAGGTATTCTATTTATCATTGAACAGTTTCACTTTGAATATCATGGAATGAAAGAGATACTCATTTTAGACCACAAACCAGAAACCAATAAGGTCTCTGCCACAAACCACCTATAGATTTCTTATGTCTTAGACCCTTGTCAACAACGTGGTCCATCCAGGGATATTGTAGATATTTAATCTTCTAACACTTTTACCAAAAACAGTAAAGTAAAATACCAGTTTAATTCACCAAGTCTCGCACAAGCATAGGGCCAACTTGAGAGTCAACCGCTCGTTGATACGATCAACGGCAGCAACACTTGGTGAAAGTATTCAAGACAATGATTGGGATTTGAAGCTTACGAACGTGGCAAGAGACTTAGAGCGTTACTAAATGTAGGATTTGGTAGAATCTTGGCTGAGTAAGAACAATTTAAAGGCCGATACGACTGCAGCAGGCAAATAAAATTTAACAATTTTACACAAAAAAAAAGTCAAAAATAAAGTTGGATTGGTTGTTCTTAAAATCTTGCCTTAATCAAGAAAAAATTTCAGCCGCAAAAAAATATTTATATTAATGACTAATAGATGTTTAAAAATAGGACAAAAGGATATGTGTTTTATTAAAAAAATAATTATTTATTACCTCCTTGTCTGAATAATACATTATTCATCATCAACGTGCTGTATTTTAATTTGTTTTTATGTTTGTGAAAAGTTTTGTTTGTAAAACTCAAATTTGGGGACGAATTGAATTAAATGATGGTCTATTGTTACACCTAAACGGCGCGGTCGTGTGGTCGGGCTTTGAAATTGGAAGTAGAGTACATGTAAAATCATGGTGCAAACCGAAATGGGACGGTCGCGCCGAGAGTTTTCATAGACTGTAATATTGTAAGCCCGAGCAGAAAGTTTTAAGTAAGACTGCTCTCTACTCAGTCGGGCTGTTTGACAGAGGAAAAATATATTTTTTATTTACTAACAGATCTGAATTAGTAGAGACAGAATAAGGCGACTTATTTATTCATTAATTAACATTAATTGTTTTTTTAAAAGCAAATAATTAAACAAAACAAGAAACTACCTGCATGCTAATATTGTCATATTTTGCTTTGTCTTCTACAAGGATAGTTCTACCAATGTCCAAGCCAAACATAATAGGCCTTATTCGAGTAATTTTAAAGAAATGCTCAGGCTTTTCTCATTGCACTTTTTTCAAAGTTTGGATCATAGAACCCACTTGTGGTCCAGATTCAATTTTCTCACCCATAGTTTTCTTATTTGTACATACCCCAGCACAACAATTAGTGAGTAATCCATATATTCTTCCCAGTCAAGTGAATCCAGAAAGGTCCATTCTATGAAATTAACACTATTTCGACCAAGATTTTGTATATACCTATTTCAACCAAAGGGTGTCTTTTGACGGCTTAGCCTATTACCCATGAAAAACCTTTAAAAGTTACTCCTCTTAGTTGTTTTCTAATCGAAAATAATATTTATTTATTTTGATATATATTTGTCCGGATTGTAACAGTTTTGACTGTATTCGATATATGCGTACTCACAGTTAATTAAAAAAGTAAGCTTACTGCAGAAACCAATAAGGAAGGAGATGGTCGACTGAACAGCTGATTAAACAGCTGATTTCCCCTTCACCCATCTACCGTTTGAGTGTTATTTACGAATTGTTGTGGATATACCCCTAATTTTCCGGAACTCATTTACGTAGCATCGATCATTTTCTCATTTTACCCACACATGTTTACGTTTCCCCTCCAAAAAAGCAACACGGCCGTTAATTCGTGAATGTTTGCCCTCAAGAGTGTCAAACATTCGTAAATTGCCCAGCGTGATAACTACAGGAATTGACACTTAAAATAGTATGTTACTTAAAAATTAGTTATTGTGATAGAACTTATATTCCTGATGACTTAAGAAATATGTACAAAATTAAAACAGCAATGCATGTTTCGAGCATTACGGAGGGATTTCTTTTCATCTGGTATTCCGAGTTGAGTGTACTTAAATCAAAATAAAGATTATTGTAATTCTGTAAGTAATAGAAAATAAAATTTGTAGCTATAATCTCGAGCTCTCATTATGAAAAGTGTAATACTGAAAAAGATAATGAAACCTAACATAATACGTCGGTGATAGTTGTCCAGGCAATCGTTTTAAAGAATAAAAATTATATGAAGATAATTTGAAACAAAATTTTTATCCAGCTAAATACACGCTTTCACCTTGAAAAACATATGGTTCGATTATGAATATGGAATCACAATATAAAATTATAGCACGAGTTAATAAATTAGTCCCTCCAGCATATTTCACTAAAACTTCACGTTGGTTAACCTAACTAAAAACGCCTATGAGTGACAATTATAATATACAATTTTGTAATAAAAATAATATATATAACAACTCAATTAAAAGACTGAACTGTTTCGGAAAAAGCGCATAATTACAAATTTTAGTTACTTTCTTAGTATTCATTAAAAAAATAGTATCAAAATATGGAGATTGCTATACCAAACATAATAGTTGTTAACAACAATATGAGAAAGATATTAGTTTTTAGAATACGAGTCGTAGAATAGTGAAAGATAGTGATAGGAGTTTAGTAATTATTTGGGAATTTGGGAAAAACTATTTGTCTAGTTATTGTGTTCAATATAAATTCGTGTCGTATTTTTGTTTCAAAATTTATTATAAAGTTTTAACATTATAGCGTAACTGATGAGAATACTGCCTTAATGATACAATTTATGAACGCCTCCAATGTCGGCCATTATTTCGTGGTGGAATTTTTAGCGGAAATCACTGAGTAAGGGAGACAGTGAACGTCCCCGTCTCCCTCACTAACATTAGCACTTTGCTCGGGAAACTAATCAGCCGATTACGCAGCTCACACGTATTCTCAGTCAAGAGAAGAAAAAACCCCGTCTGTGAAACTGCCTCGAATCAGCTGTTCAAGAAGGGGAAATGTTATAAAAAACGCTGTCAAATTTTCCCCACGTACGGGTGACGAGGGAGTCGACTGTCTCCTTATTGGTCTCTGATGGGTAACTTGACAAAATGTTCGATGGTTCGTGAATAACTTTCAGAAATTAAACTATGTATATCCACCACAATTCGTCAATAACTGTCAAACAATTGATTTTATAGGGGAAATCAGCTGATCGATCAGCTCTGAAGCTGTGAATCTCCTTCTTCATTCATCCCTTCAATTTACATATGTTTGACACTATTGATGGCAAACATTCACGAATTAGCCGCCATGTTGCTTTTTTTGAGGGGAAACGTAAACAAGTGTGAGTAATATGAGAAAATCTTCGATGCCACGTAAATAACTTTCGGAAAATTAGGGCTATATCCATGGATGAACAAGGAAGGAGATACACAGCTTCTTCGTCTCCCGCCCTTGGGGAAAATTTGACAGCGTTTTTTATAACATTTCCCCTTCTTGAACAGCTGATCGGAGAGTCAAATTCACAGACAGGGTTTCTCTCCGAAATGAGAATACGTGTGAGCTACTCAATCTGCCGATTACCTTGCTGCTCAAACTATTGGGGTGGGTTTTAATATGAAAAAAAGTCGTTATTTTTTGCCAATTTTATTTAATGTCATAGAATGCTGATTCCTGTGATAAATTCTGCGGAATGTGGAAACATAATTTTTTTTTGTTATCTTTCGTTGTTTTAAGACATTTTACACAGTTGAACTGATTAAAAATTTAAAATGAATTTAAAATACCGGCAATATATCTCACCACCAAAAAATTCAAGAACATGGCGGAGGGAGTGCGTGTTCAGAAGGTGCACCAGTAACGCAGCAGTTACATTTAAGGCATACTTTTAAGAAATGTTTTAACATATTATATGTGTGTAAATAATTTTGAATTTATTAACATATCAATAGACCTTGTTGTTAAATTATAAATTAAAATTGCATACATAATTTTATACATACAATATTACAATGCTTCCCTTATAAAATGAATACAAAACGCTACTACAGACTTATGTTTAAAATGAAAAATTATCGTAAATCGCTCTATTACTTTAAGTATATATATGTTATTTAATAATTGTGTTCGTCATACTGTAGATGTGATTAGAAAAATGTAGATACGTCTTTTCGTTAGTTATAGCTTTAGCTTTATAATACTACCAAGTCGAAATATTAATTAAAATGAAATCAATAATATACAAAACAAGAACATGAAATTCCGAAAATGATTATATGTCCTTAATCGTACATTTGAGTTTTCATAAGTCATGGGATATACATACTAATATAAATTTTACATCGTTGTTTTAGGTTGTAATTAGTTACACATTGGCATTACTATATACATTTTAATAAATGTAATGTAGTGGTATAGAATCAAAAAGAGTAAGTTATTTTTTATAATTTATAGCCCATTATTAAAAAAGTGGACGTGTGTTGTTTTTCTAAAGCTCATCAGAATCCTTACAGTAAAATACTGAATTCCCCCTTTATTTCTGTAATTAAATAAGGTGCTAATAATAAAATTCTTCTTAGTAGTATATGTAGTTCAAAATATCGGTAGAAACGAAAACCGCAAAAAAATACAAAATTCCTTCTTATGCTCAACTTTGAAATTGCAAATATGCATCCTTTCCTTTTTTGTACATATTTCACAAGCCATTGGATGTATAATATAATACTGAATATCTATTTAATAATAATTTAAAATCTTTATATATTAATTAATTAAAGTTTAGATGATACTAATTTCAAGGAAAATTTATTTGGTTACTTACGAACCTACTCCGAATAAAATCTCATAATGGTCGATGAATACAGGAAATACGTGGGCAATTTACGAATGTTTGACACTATTGTGGGCAAAAATTCAAGAAATGGTCGACATGCTGCAAATTTTGGAGGGGAAACGTAAACAAGTGTGGGTAACATGAAAAAATCTTCGATGGTTCGTAAATAACTTTCAGAAATAAACCTAAATCCACCACAATTCGTCAATAACTGTCAAACGTTTGTAAGATGTAGGGGAAATCAGCTGATCGATCAGCTGTGAAGCTGTGTATCTCCTTCTTCGTTCATCCATGGCTATATCTACCACAATTCGTAAATATCCCTCAAACGGTAGATTGATGAAGGGGAAATCATCTGTTTAATCGGTAGTTCAGTCGTCCATCTCCTTTCTTATTGGTTTCTGCTTTTTATCATATTCCTAACCATTCCAGGGATTGGAACTTTTAATGCGTGTAAATCATTTCGCACAAAAGAAACAACAGATTTCTGGGTTTGGATTGTGCACTTAGCTCGAAGTATCATTCAGAGGCCACTCTACTTCCTCTTCTCTAAAAACTTGATGTCAACAAAGTGCGTTGCAAATGGACCTGTGTTCATGAATACGTGCTGGCTGGTTTGGTCAGTTGATTACCCCCTAACAAATTGTGGTAATTACTAGTAACACGTAGCAGAACTTGATAATAATGAATGTACGCGAACTGATAATCGTGAACCATAGGGAAAATGGTATAAACCAGCTAGTGTTCGTTAGGAATACTTCGTAAGATGAAACGTAATTTTGTAAATACATATAATTAATGGGTGAGTGGATTTATGAATGTAGAAACATAATCTCGCTTCAGAACGACTAAATAAAACGAAGATAGAATAAAAACGGCTTAATTTTAGTGGCGTTGTGCTCACAATACTTCGTGTCCATACCAGTTGTGAATACTCACGGCCACATTTCCGTTTTGCTTAACGACGACAAAGCTAAAACATTTGTTGAGTCGTTTGAAGTTTTGAGCTGACGGTATTTATTTACTTATTCGTTTTATTAAGATGAATGAAAACAATTAAATTATGTGGGCAGATGTAGTATGCTTAGCAGAGGAGGAAGGGGGCAAAAAACGTAATAAAGAAAGAGAATGGGTATACGTCTGAACACTTCGCATCTGAAATTTCCACCTCACAGACAAGAAGAGAATGAGAAAATCGGAATGAATTGAGAGTAGAACGACACTGCTCAAGCAGAAAATTCAATCATCGACTTGAGGATCCGCTCTCTATCTTCCCCACCGACACAACGTTGTGGGCACAATAGATCTGGACAGTCGCTAATAAAATTCCGACTTTCCGACCATGGTCTTGTAAGTCCACCGATCAGCAAAGATCTTGGTCAAAATGTATATATATATAGATAGATAAAGAAATATGTTTAATTCGAATGGAGACAGAGCCAGAACGATGCTTGTCATAAATAAAAAGGACAGTTGGCAAGAATATCAACTTTAACGTATTTCGTTTCGAGTAGCTTTAGGCGCTGTGCTTCTACAATAAGACGGCGATTTCCCCCATGTTATGTTATTTGCGAGTAAAACCTTGTCTGATGTCGAAAGAAGGTATTCACAAACAGAAAAGGAGAGTCTTGCGTTGGTTTGGTGAGTGAAACTATTTTATTATTACTTGTCGGCTATAGAATTAGAATTGTTTACATACCGTTAATCATTAGGGGCAATTTTAAAGCCAACGTTGAAGCCTCCAGCCCGCATTGAACGATGGGTCTTGAGGTTGCAGATTCGTTTTCGCAATAATCGAAAGAGCAACACCAAAGCACTGACCATAGCTGAAGTAGTAGAGAATGCAGGCCCAGACGCGGAATTGATGAAAGCAATGGATAATGTGAAATATAATTCCTGGAATTCGGTAACATCAGTATATTTTTGTCATTTCTCCTTGAATTGTGTACATTGGGGAACATTCTGCTACGTGGAATTAAAATCGTTATACCTAATCCCTTGAGGTCAAGAGTTTTAAATGTGGCGCATGAAGGGCACCCAGGTGAGACAGTGATAAAACGTACGGTTCGTTTAAAGGTATGCTAGCCATTAATTGATAGAGACGTGGAAACATTTGTTAATAACTGCAGTGATTATTTCCTGGTGTCAAGACTGATACAACCAACCCCAATGAATAGACGCAAATTCCCTGATGGACCATGGCTATGTTCAGCAATACACATGATGGGACCATTACATGAATACATTTACGTAGTAATCGACTATTATGCGAAATATCATGAAGTCAAGTTTCTTAAAATCAAATCAAATCAAAATCAAGCGTCATCATTGAAAATTTAGGAGAAATGTTAGGATATTCGAAATCGATAACAGCCAACAACGGACGTCAGTTTGTGAGCGAGGAGTTTAAGCAATATTGTGCAAACAATGATGTGCAACGTTACTTCACATGGGACATATGAAAAGACTCCGATATAACTGTTGTTACATCACACTTCTTCTTCTTCTTCTTGTGGCGCTACAGTCCGGGGTGGACATGGGCTTCAACCAACATGCCTTTCCAGCCAGCACGATCTTTCGCCAGCTGCCGCCAGTTGCGCACTCCAAGTTGGTTGAGGTCCTTCTCCACTTGTGTGCGCCACCTTATCCTGGGACGTCCTCTGTTGCGTTGTCCCAATAGCTCAGATTCGAAGACTTTTCGGTCCGGAGCAGTGGTGTCCATACGCTCTACATGGCCTGACTATCTTAAGCGTTGTATCTGAAGACGATTGACTAGGTTCATGCCGCTGTACAGCCCATACAGTTCGTGGTTGAATTTTCTCCTCCAGATGCCATCAACGCAAACAGTACCAAGAATCGCACGCAAAACTTTTCTCCCGAAGAGACCAAGGGCATCCTCATCCGCTTTTAGTAGTGTCCAGGTTTCCGCGCCATAAAGTAGGACTGGGATGATTAAGGTGTTATATAAAGCAAGCTTAGTCTTTCGAGAGAGGGCTTTATTACTCAATTGCCTCTTGAGCCCAAAGAAACAGCGATTGGCAAGAGTGATTCTGCGTTTGATTTCGGCACTGGTGTTCCTGTCCCTGTTTACTGCCGAGCCGAGGTAGACGAAGTCCTTGACTACCTCGAAGTTTCTGCTGCCTAGTGTGACGCTCTGTCCGAGACGCCGATGTTGTGTGTCCTTTCTTTATGACAGCATGTACTTCGTTTTGCCCTCATTTACCACCAGACCCATTTTAGCCGCTTCCGCTTCAATACCAGCAAACGCGTCATCGACGGCTCGCTGTGTTCGTCCAATCATGTCAATGTCGTCGGCGTAAGCTAGCAATTGAGCTGACTTTTGGAAGATCGTGCCTTTGGTGTTGACCTGTGACTTACGCACGATCTTCTCAAGGATGATGTTAAAGAAGTCACATGACAGTGCGTCGCTTTGTCTAAAACCTTTTTTGACATTGAAGGTCTCGGTGAGTTCGTTCCCGACCTTGACGGAGCAGCGAGAGTTCTCCATCGTCATCCTACACAATCTGACGAGTTTGGTAGGAATGCCAAAACTAGACATGGCACTGTATAGCTCGTCTCTATGCACACTGTCATATGCGGCCTTGAAATCGACGAATAGGTGGTGAGTGTCGATTTGCATTTCTTCGGTCTTTTCCAGGATATGGAAGTGTGAAGATTTGGTCGATGGTAGACTTCCCTGGCCTGAAACCACACTGAAAAGGACCGATCAGGTTGTTGACAAACGGTTTCCGGCGTTCACACAGTACGGCAGAAAGGAAAGCAGAAAGAAAGGTCTCCTTTCTTGTGGACCGGACAGACGACGCTGAGATTCCACTCATCGGGCATGCTTTCCTCCGACCATATCTTACAGATGAGCTGGTACATGCGCCCAACCAGGTCATCCCCAGCTGCTTTAAACAGTTCTGCGGATAGTCCATCTGCTCCAGCAGCTTTATTCGACTTCAGTCTCGATATTGCTATCTTGACCTCGTCTAAGTGGGGGGGACGGAATTCTTGTCTATCATCGTCCAAATTAAGTGGAACATTCTGCCTAACAGCGGTATTTGGGCCGTCATCGCCGTTTCAAAGTCTGCAGAAATGATCTTTCCAGATTCTCAGCCTCGATTGCGATTCTACTACTAGGTTTCCGTTTCGGTCCTGGCAGGCTTTGGTCCTAACCCCATATCCACCAGCGTTGCCTGGTAGGCCTCTTGTTTAGCTGCATGTGCCTGCCTGCACTCGTCGTCAGACCTTAGATTCCTTCTAGGTGGTGGCGTGAAACCCAGCACATCAGTGGCAGATTCTTTGATGGCTTTTTGACAACGTTTCCATTCTTCTTCTATTGTCAGTGCAGGCAGCTCCGAACTTTCGGCTAGTTTCAGGGAGACTCGGTCGGCAAAGATCCCAGCGACCTGTTGTGATTGTAGCTTTCCGACGTCGAACCGTTTTGGCCTATCTGGACTCCGTTGCTTTGTCGATATCCGGGTTCTTAACTTGGCTACAACAAGGTGATGATCCGAGTCGATGTTATCGCCTCGGAATGTTGGAGGAGTGTCTGACGTCTATCGCAACGTGATCAATCTTGTTGATTGATCAGGGGATCGCCAGGTTCCTTTATGGATGTTGAGATGTGGGAACCGCGTACTGCTTACAGAGAGGTTCCGCCCCGCGGCGAAGTCCAGCAGCCTGAGTCCGTTTCCGGAGGTGGTGTCGTGCAGGCTGTGTTTCCCGATGACGCCAGCAAAGATGTCCTCTTTTCCCGACTGCGCATTGAAATCTCCTAAAATCAGTTATAGTTAAATCACACTATCCGAGACAAATTGCCTTCGATCCATGACATCAACGAAGATATTTTGGACTCCGAAGCACGAGATCTGGACCTTATGAACAAACAAAAGGGGAAAGAGAAAGACAGAGAGCAGACACGAAACATCTCCTTTCGGATATGTGTGATATTTCTGAAATTTCTCCGATTTGAAACATTACAAATTGTTGTTAATGGCGTGGGTCACGTCTTAACGTTTGCGTGGGTCACCATTCTCGCATCCGACCAGAAAAAGAATTCCGGACGATAAATATCGACAATTTTTTTTTCGGGGGACACATTACACCTTAACCACAACGGCGTTGTCGCGCAGTGTTTCATTTGAGGTAGAATACATGTAAAATCCATGTGTAAACCGAAATGGGACGATCGCGCGGAGGTCTTTTATAGACCGCAATATCTTAAGCCCGAGCAATAAGTTTTTAGTAGAGCTACTCTTTACTCAGTCAGGCTGTTTGACTGAGAGATTTTAATTCGTGTGCGACTTAGGCGACTTATTTAATAGTTATTTAATAGCAAATAATCAAATAAAACAAAAAACTATCTACATGTTGCTCTATCAATGTCTAAGCCAAAGTACTCGGCCTTATTTGAGCAATTTGTATAAAATGCTCCGGCTCTTCTCTTTTCATTCTTCTAAAGTTTAGAACAAAGAACCCATTTGTCCAGATCCAGTCCAGATTCAATTTTATTACCAATAGTTTTCTTGTTTGTACAGTACAACAATTAGTGAGTAATCCATATAATCTTCCCAGTCAAGTGAAACTATTAAAGAAAGATCCATTCTATGAAGTTAAGATGTGTTACATTATAAATACATATGTAATTAGTTGTTTAGTAGAAATCATACCTGGAATTTATTCTTCTGTGAAATGCTACTCTAACATAAATAAAATATATTTTTTTTTACTTTTTCTTTTCTTTTTAAATTCTCGTAAAATCGATGAAAAGCGCAGCAAAGCCTGTTTCATACGCAGCATAAACATATTTTTGAACGTATTAGCAGCAGTATCCAAGCCGCTAACGAGGAAACATAGTGACCAGTCAGGTCCCCAGTTGGTCCAGTTGGCTTTATCCTAGAACCATACAGTTTGGCTGATACGAGACAGTGTTCCGACTAGCCCAGGGAGACAGGGGAGACAATATGTCAATTGAAACAGGTCAACGGTTTTTTTTAATTTTACAAAATATTTAAACTAGTAAAATTAGTAATTACTTTAAACGTTATACGGAGACAACTGTTTTTTATTAAAATATAACATAATTATTATAATATATTAAAATATAATTTTTACAAAAATAATTTAATATAAATGCAAACTATATAAAACGAACTTAAATTAATAAAGACTAACAAACTTTTTTAAACCTATCCAAATCCTAACTTATCCTAAAAATAAACCAAGAGTCAGCGTACGATGACAGCTGAGACGGTTGATGTGGTTCCAGCCACCAATAAAAACCTCCATCTCTATCACGCAATCAAGTACTGCATAGAGCCAATCAGTTTACTGGTGAAGGTAGTGACGAGAATTGGTGAGTTAGCCCCCTCCTGGAGCCCATGACCCCATTATTTCTTTATGTTATTTCAAAAGCATGAATACAAATCTTATTGCCACTTTTAACAACAATCTGTCTACCTGTTAAGATGTTGTAGATCGCATAAAGCTGTTTTTATTTATTCATCAGTTTGTTTTTTGGCCCTTCAAAGTTATCCACCTCAGATATAATACACTTGTGCCAACGTTTTTTCTAATCCTTTTTGGTATGCCATTGGGTTCTCTCAGCGATTTGGTTTGTATCCACCCAAATGCCTTCCTTTTAGTGGTCTCTTAAATTTTCCGAACAGGAAAAAGCCGCAGGTGGCCAAATCTGGTGAATACGGTGACTGAGCATGATTACAAAGTAGTTTTTGGCCACAATGTAACAAACAAGCAGTGGCGAGTGAGCAAGTCAAAATTCAGCAATTTTGGAATGAACTTCGCTGCCACAGGTTTCATGTCCAAAACTTCCGAAAAAATTCATAGCATGAGCCAATCGAAATGATGACACATTCTTCTTCTTCTTCTTCGGATGGCGCTACAGTCCGGGGTGGACCTGGGCCTCAACCAACATGCCTCTCCAGCTAGTACGATCTCTTGCCAGCTGCCTCCAGTTGCGCACTCCAAGTTGGTTGAGGTCCTTTTCCACTTGTGTGCGCCATCTCAATCTAGGACGTCCTCTGTTGCGTTGTCCCTGTGGCTCGGATTCGAAGACTCTTCGGGCCGGAGCAGTGTTGTCCATCCGCTCTACATGGCCTAGCCACCTTAAGCGTTGTATCCGTAGACGCTTGACTAGGTTCATGCCGCCGTACAGCCCATACAGTTCGTGGTTGAATCTTCTCCTCCAGATGCCATCAACGCAAACAGAACCAAAAATCGCACGCAGAACTTTTCCTTCGAACAGACCAAGGGCTTCCTCATCCGCTTTTAGTAACGTCCAGGTTTCTGCGCCGTAAAGCAGGACTGGGATGATCAAGGTGTTGTACAAAGTCACTTTGGTCGTTCGGGAGAGGGCTTTATTACTCAATTGCCTCTTAAGCCCAAAGAAACAGCGATTGGCAAGAGTGATTCTGCGCTTGATTTCGGTACTGATGTTGTTGTCCCTATTCACCGCGGAGCCGAGGTAGACGAAGTCCTTGACTACCTCGAAACGTCTGCTGCCCATAGTGACGCTCTGTCCGAGACGTCGATGTTCTGCGTCCTTCTTTGATGACAGCATATACTTTGTTTTGCCCTCGTTTACCACCAGTCCCACTTTAGCCGCTTCCGCTTCGATGCTAGCAAACGCCTCATTGACGGCTCGCTGAGTTCGGCCGATCACGTCAATGTCATCCGCATAAGCTAGCAGTTGAACGGACTTGTGGAAGATCGTGCCTCTGGTGTTGACGTGTGAGTTACGCACGATCCCCTCAAGAATGATGTTAAAGAAGTCGCATGACAGCGCGTCGCCTTGTCTAAATCCTTTTTTGACATCGAAGGTCTCGGTGAGTTCGCTACCGACCTTGACGGAGCAGCGAGAGTTCTCCATCGTCATCCTACACAATCTGACGAGTTTGGTAGGGATGCCAAAACTAGACATGGCACTGTATAGCTCGTCTCTATGCACGCTGTCATACGCGGCCTTGAAATCGACAAATAGATGGTGGGTGTCGATTTGTACTTCTTGGGACTTCTCCTGGATTTGCCGCAGTGTGAAGATCTGGTCGATTGTGGACTTCCCTGGCCTGAAACCACACTGATAAGGACCTATCAGGTTGTTGACGAACGGTTTCAGGCGCTCACACAATACGGCAGAGAGAATCTTATATGCGATATTAAGGAGACTGATCCCTCGATAGTTGGCGCAGTCGAAGGGGTCTCCTTTCTTGTGGACCGGACATACGATGCTGAGATTCCACTCGTCGGGCATGCTTTCCTCCGACCATATCTCACAGATGAGCTGGTGCATGCACCCAACCAGCTCATCCCCAGCCGCTTTGAACAGCTCTGCGGATAGTCCGTCCGCGCCAGCAGCTTTGTTCGACTTCAGTCTCGATATTGCTATCTTGACCTCGTCGAGGTCGGGGGGACGGAATTCTTGTCCATCGTCGTCCAAATTGGGTGGAACATTCTGCCTAACAGCGGGATTTGTGTCGTCATCGCCGTTTAGGAGTCTGCAGAAATGATCCTTCCAGATTTTCAGCACTGACTGCGACTCTACCACCAGTTGTCCATTTTGGTCCCGGCAGGCTTCAGTCCGAGGCTTGTGACCACCAGATAGCTGTTTTATCTTGCGGTAAAAATTTCGGACGTCATTCCTGCCATAGCACCTCTCCATTTCCTCGACCGCGCGCTTCTCGTGCTCTTTCTTTTTTCTTCTGAGAAGCCGGTTCTCTTCCCTTCTTCTCTGTTTGTAGAGCTCACAAACAGCTCTCGTCGTTCGATGCAGCGTTGCCTTGTAAGCTTCCTGTTTGGCTGCATGCGCCTGCCTGCACTCGTCGTCAAACCATGGGTTCCTCTTAGGTGGTGGCTTGAAACCCAGCACATCAGTGGCGGCTTCTTTGATGGCTTCTTGACAACGTTTCCATTTGTCTTCTATTGTTTGTGCAGGCAGCGTCGAACTTTGAGACAGTTTCAGGGAGAATCGATCGGTAAAGGCTCTAGCGATCGGCTGCGATTGTAGCTTTCCGACGTCAAAACGTTTTGGCCTGTCTCGACTCCGTTGCTCTCTCGATATCCGGGTTCTTACCTTGGCTACAACAAGGAAATGATCCGAGTCGATGTTTGCACCTCGGAAGGTTCGGACATCGAGAATACTGGAGGAGTGTCTGACGTCGATCGCAACATGATCAATCTGGTTGACGGTTGATTGATCAGGTGATCGCCAGGTCCCTTTATGAATGTTGAGGTGTGGGAACCGCGTGCTGGCCACAGAGAGATTTCGCCCCGAGGCGAAGTCAACTAGCCTGAGTCCGTTTCCGGAGGTGTTGGCGTGCAGGCTGTGTCTTCCGATGACTTTAGCAAAGACTTCTTCTCTTCCCAGCTGAGCGTTGAAATCTCCTAGAACGATCTTGGTGTCGTAGCTGGGGCATCGATCGTATGTCCTTTCTAGGAGGTGATAGAAGTCTTCTTTACTGCTGTCATCTTTTTCCTCTGTCGGGGCGTGGGCGCATATGAGGCTTATATTTCCGAACTAAGCCTTGATGCGGATTGTTATGAGGCGTTCGCTTATGTATTGGAAGCTTAAGACTTTTTGCCTAAGTCTGCCTCGAACAACAAAACCGCATCCAAATAAGCGTTTCCCTCTCTCCCTGCAGCAGTCGCCGTGGTATATGTCGCAGTTTCTCAATCTTCTCTTGCCCGGCCCATCCCACCGCATTTCCTGGATTGCGGTAATGTCTGCTTTATAGCATTCCAGGGCCTCCGCAAGTTCATCGGCTGCACGTGGTCTGTTTAGGGACCTCACATTCCACGTGCAGATCCGTAAGTCATTGTCCTTTGTCAACAGTGTATCCATCCATTTCCGAGGCATTCGGTTTTTTCGGAACTTATATTTTAAATGTGGCCGGGCAGTTACCCCGACGCACACCCCCAACCTGGAGGACCAGGCCCTTTTTTATACCTCTTGGGCGGAGGTCGCACTTATAGGTTTAGCATGTTGAGTTCGGATGAACAACAACCAGTACCCGGTGGCTACCAACGTGGAGGTACTATAAGCACAGTTGATGTGTGGGAAAACAGTTACAACAGCTGGGCATCGCCAGGTTGATACCAATCAGTGCCTACCCTGTTCCCACATCACCCAGCCACCGATGACACATTCTGCAACGTCTTTAATAGTTGCATGATTCGATGATTTTCCATAACAATTTTCTTCCTTTTCTCCACATTACTGTCAGTTGTTGATGTGGTGGGGCGTCCAGGTCAAGAGTCGTCATTCACGTCTGCCCCACCTTCTTTGAAAAGCTTAAATATTATTTTTAGAGTATACTCACCGTATGCCACTGCCAATATTTCAAGTGTTTTTGAGCACTTAATTCCATTTTTTACACAAAATTAAATTTAAATTCATTCATAAATTTTTTCGACAGCAGGAAATCGCCGAGAACGCAAAACACATTTAACTCCCATGCCTCTCACAAACAAAATATATATAAATTCACCTTTTTTTGAACAGACCTCGTATATCCGAGACCAATTGACATACCCGGACGCATAGCCCGAATCTTGTTTGTCCAATATGAATTAATCGCAATTTAAATCACCTACAGAGATTTTTCATGTGCTACTTGAGCAACCTTAGTTCCTAATCGTCTCAGTCCGTTAAGCGTCTGTAAAGTATATTAAGTAGAACCTTTTCGATAAATGTCGACGTCTGCGGTCTGTGATACCTTGGGAAGCGTTGTGTCCATAGCACGTTTTATAGATGTGTCCATTTTTATGTAATACATATCAATCCTTCGTTTGTCAGGTTTCTGTTCGAGGGTAGTGCCATTTTATTTGAACGTAGTTCTCTGGACAAGATCCTGAAGAAACGCGGCCAGTAGGTCTTATAATAATGATTATAAATATAAGTGAACATTTCCACGAATTCCTCCAGTTGTACCATCTCACTCGGAAACTGAATAACAGCGTCAAGTGATCATGATCGTACTCCACCGTTGTGAAACAATTTCTTATGTGTCTGTTTACGTCCAAGTAATGATTTCAAATCCAGTAACCAACTCCGACGGTGCAGTTGGTGAAGAAAGCAAACAGAATTTAATGTAGGTGTTATGATCGTTCGTAACTTGAGTCGGTCCACCAACAAAAATTCACACTTCATAATCGGCTTTTTTGCTAAGCAAACTTAGTCATCGCCTAAACCTGTCTGGTAAAACAAATGGGAGTTCCGAACGAGAATGCCTAGAAGTGGTGTACACGACGGCGGCACGTGTGCATATGTCAGAGAATAACACGGTACCTTTCAGTGGTAGATTTGGGAGGGCTGTGTAGTTTATGAACATTAAGTTCCGACATTGGCGGCATAATCAAATGAGGTTAACACAATAGAGTGAAATCAATTACATCCAAAACCCAATAATATCTACTATCAGTAGTAACATTTTCAAAATTATCGACCAAATTTCAAAATTTGACATCACATATGATAAGGCAACAAAGAGCTTTATTTTTTTAAGATCCCTTTAATATAAGAAAGTTTGGCTTAAACCGATAGTAAAAACGGTATAGTTAAAAACAGCTTCCCGAAAACAATCCTCCAACCATAAAAATTTTCAAAAAGTCGTAAATAATAAAAAAAATATCTAAATCTGTATATATCTAAGTTTCCGTTTGAATATCTGGGCGAAGGTATCCTAATATCAATAGGTAAATTTGCCAAAATCAAGCAATGGTGAAGTCATAAAACAAAATTTCCTTAACTAACGGGTGCTAAGAAAGACCGTTTTCGCAAAGATTATTGCTCTTTCTCAGAATTTGGTCATTTCAGAAAGATAATTAAATACAATTACTTATGTAAGATTATTTTTTTATATTTGTCCCAAAATTTCGGCAGGGATTGATGTCGTCTCCAGTTTATGTTTTTATTTGTTCGCTGTAGGCTTTGGACCTACAATCACAGGGCCAACATAACAACGAAACAACATTATTAATTATAATAATAAAAATTGAGTGAGAATTTGAAAAGATTTTCATTGACAATTGATACTCTTTGAGTATTGTCTGCAACTTGAAAAAGGTGGTGCCGTGAAAAAGGTGAGGTGTCCCGTCCGGGAATCGAACCTAGACTTTTTGCGTGGCGGTTGACGCACTTATCACTACATCGGGTTTTGGGCGACCTCATATTTAAAGGTAAATTTTGTGTGATACTGACATTGATTTTGACAAAAACCAACAATGAAACTCTAGTCGGAACGGAATTTTTCGAGGTATCCTAGTACGTTTTTGGGGGTAAGAAGCACATTCCAAATATATTCATAGTACATACATTTGTACATTTATACATGTGTACATTTGTATGTGTATTAGAACCTTTTTTAATCGTATCTAATAAAATAAATCAAAATAAAAAAAGAAATATTCGGACTCCCGCATAGTTGATGGTTAGTTGTTGCCGCCCAAGAGGCACAGTTCACCTCTTAGAATCCCTGCCTCTTTTTTGATCCTTACATTTTTATATACTTTCTCTCCTCAGTGTTAGTATGCTTATTACAATGTATATGACTCCCTCTTCCTGTTACTCCTTGTATTAAAAAAGTTATTTTCACAATCTAACCTTCATAAATATTTGCTCTAAAAACGATTTTTATTTTGGTGGGAAAATCACATTGCACCGGCACACGAATTCCTTTTTTTACATGTTACACAATATTCCATACTTTTCATTTGTTTGTACTGACCAAGTTACATTGATACAGTCACCATCAATCCCACTCACTCATAAACGATCGTACACAACCTGTAACGACCTCAACATGTATGTATGGCTGCACACATATGTCTTATACATTCTTCTTTTTCCTTCTGCACTTGAGGTGTTAAATTTGCGTTTCCTATCCCGCTTATACTTCTCGCTAACTTGACGCGGTGATACTATTTCTCTCACTCATCTTTTATTACGTGCACTGGCTCGCCGATCGCACGTTCGACTAGGTTGCCGTGGCTATTAGTTTAGTGGGAATCAGATCTAAGGAAGGTTGAGGAGGATGACAGTACAAAAGGAATCACGTCCAGTGCACTAGAGACCTATTGGAGCAGTACCACCGCTCTAACGTATGCACAACGTTTTGCCTTTTTTGTCGTAGTTATTTTTGGTTATATTATATAACTTTTGTGTTTATTAAACATTTCTTATATTAGAGGATTTCTTTTTTCCACAAACTAACATATGTAATATATTGGACAAGACTTACTGTCGAGCCATGTTGCCTACTTTTCGGTAGTTGAGTTCTACTTTTTCGTAGTCGAACTTAAATTCTGTACTAATAAGACGCTACTTGCTTTTAAAAAAGTATAATGGTATGACATATTGAAATTACTTCCTTATTTATCGATTTTCCGAGAAGCACTATCAACTCGCGACATCCTCAGTTTTTCAAAACAGAATTAAACTTCTCTTTCGCTCAAAGATTTCAATATCATGGAAAATGTGTTACAGTAAATGTTGTTACTGAAATTCATGCAAAATATTATTTCCTCACGCCAATAGTCTAATTAGCTAACGAAAAATTCAAATTCATGAGTGAATAAAATAAAAACGGTCAGAGTTATTATCCTTGAAATGTTAGCGCGCCACGTCTCGTTTCGATCTGAAGCATTTGATACTTGCTTATTTTACTGAAAGTGTGAAAGCCACAACAATCTACCCCGTCAATGCGATTTTGGTAAAATAAGATAGCACCTCAATTTTGTTCGCATTAAAAACAGTGGAGAATGTAAGCAAGTGACAGCTTCACAGACGTGGTTTTTCATTTTAATAATGCAAAAATTTAATTAAATTTTAAGAGTGCAAAAAACAATATATTTGTTTTCACATATCAACCTATGCTACATATATTTTTATGAAAATTTGGTACTTATTCCACACTTTTCCAAATTGTTTTATCGAATTCAAGTGGCAACTCTGCACCGTAACAATGAGAAATTTTTTTTGAAGTTGACAGTGAGTTTCCTTTGGAATTGGTTTGAGTAGTTAAATTTTTGATTTTTTTTAGACCGTAAGCAGTGATATTTGTGCCGTGGCAGGCTTTTTTTGATAGAAGGAAAATATATTAAACGAAGTATTCCTATCCATTATTTTGTATAATTAAAAAGCTAACATTTTCTTCGAATACGTTCGTACATATATCACCAAAAATGGGTGCCAGGGAAGATGAGTATGACTATTTATTTAAAGGTAACTTGTGTATACTTAATGTATATTAAACTAATGTATACTTATACTACATTTTGAAGCAAATATGATTATATTTGACAGTTAGAATTAAAGTACCATATATTTTTCAGTTTATACGTAGTTCACGTAAAATCTATTAGCTACAATTTATATACAGTCAATGGTATTTTATGCAATTAATTGTTAAATTTTATTTTGAAACTATTATTAAAAATGTTCTCTATCATCGATTAGAAAAAAGGCGGTGATAGTAAGTATGTCACCATTTGGATGGGATCCATAGGGTAAAATATTGACAATAGGACATTGATAATTATAATCAAAACCATACAAAATAATTGTTGCAGAAAAGAAATGATTTATTATGGTAACTCTGTTACATGGAAAGAGTAGGTTGAAAATTTTAAGTTATTTATTGCTTTGTCTCAAAATACCCAGGTTAAGTAATTAAAGAATGATGACTATTATCAAAGTGGTGAGAAAAATGAATACATAACTAAGTTTTTCTTGCGACATATTTCCATATCTTTGATGACAATTATTATGCATGTATTTGCTGCAACAACAGAAGTGCGAAAAAATACGTTTTGATGTACTTAGTTTCGCTTTTACAGATTTACAGACCATTTTCATAAATAAACATCTAATACTATCTGATTTGACATATTTCCTGTCAAGTTGGTAAATGCTTATGATCTCATTTGGGAATTCGAGCTACAGTACTTTTATCATCGCAGTCGAAACTATAAAAGACGAATTTAGGAAATCGTACCATAAACGCCCTTCTCTTGAGGTAAATTATGGGTGAATCATAGAATTAAATTCATATAGGAAAGTGAATTTAAACAACTTGTGAATCAGCGGAAGTCAAACTTCAGTTTTACATCGTTAGTCAGTCACTTGAATTTCAAATCAGCTAAGTTAGTTACTCCAGCTTCGAATGAGTTGAACTTAGAGGTTTTAAGTGGGTGGGTAAACATCACAATATTATTTATTTATAGCACAAATAGCAGTTTAAACATTGCCGTACATTGAATGTCTAACAATTACAACTTTTATATATGTTACTATACGTAAACAAAATAAGCAGGACTTTTGGTTTTCTGTAATGAGCCTTGACAATACTTCGAATCATGCAACCTTTTGCCAAGCTACTTTGATCCGAACGATGATATCGTTCTCGATCACTTGTTGAATCTTAAGAAACTGGAATTTAGTAACTTAAAACACTTCCGCAAAACTTGTGGCACAGTTAATGCGTACTCATGCACAGCTAGGAGTTTTAAACCGGTCAATTAAAATTGTATGGAAACTCACAAAATTGATCACAGCACAGGTTCCATAATACCCACTACAAAGCTTCTCTACACCGATATATTCTTCGGAAAATCACAACACCATTAGTCGTTGAATAAATAACACACTTAAACGAATCATCATTTGCAGCACTATCTTAAAAAACAACATACCTAAAGTAAATAATAATATCAAATAAATCTTTCAAAAAAAAAAAAAAAAAACATATCGACAAAACTGTGGAGTGATTCTTCAGAATATATATATGTATGAATTAGGTAGTTTTCACATTTTATAGGCTGTAGGAATTACGTTACTAAGTCACAAAATATTGATTGATTGTTGTCCTAACAAATAAAAATATTTACACGTTTTTTGAGAAGCATCCTCTGCCGATTAGATCTGTGATCGCTAAAGCTAAGATACTTGTTAAATTCTTAATATACACAAAAAGAAAGAATGCACGGTTACAAACTAAATTAAAATTCCATTGTATTTCTAACTATCCGTAAGTTACTGCAGTCTTTTCTTACGTCATTTATAACATTCAATTGAGTTCTCCATAGATTACTTTCATATTTTACTTCATTAGGTAACTCATTAAACCTATTTTAAACCTATATAAAATCATGATTTTGTGAACTCCTTAAGTTCTATTAGGTCATTTTCAACTCATGTGCGCCATATCAGATAAGGTCATATTCTGTTACTTTGTCACAATTGCTCAGATTCGTAGACTCTTCGGTTCGGAGAAGTCTCATTCATCCGCTCTAAAAGTTCATGTGCATATCGCCATACAGCGTTGAACATTTTCGTCTACCAATGTAAACAGAAGAAAAAATGACACTTAAAATTTTTCCTTTGTAAAGAGCAAGGACTGTCCTAGTTTCTGTTTCATAAAGCACAACATGGATGATCGAGGTTTTATACAAAGTCAGCCTTCGAGAGAGTTGTTAGTTAGTTATGTTAGTTAGTTATGTTTCGTTCTAAATTCGAAGTCTATTGACAACTTTCTCGAAAATTCTGCTTATGCAAGAAAGGATACGTAAGAAAATTGTAAAGGTACGTTCCAGTTCCAACAAACCGTTCGAGAACTTAACAACAACCATCCTGCCAAGTATTTTGGAATTGAACCTTTTCGCCCTTCATTGAGACCATCACGGATACCTATTCCGTAAGACGCTTTCTATCCTCAATCAACCAGAAGACAGCAGAAAATTGATTGTCTACATATTTGCTACAGCGAAGCTGCAACGTGCAGCTTTTCGCGAGTTGAAAAAGTTTTACTCGCACAAACTTGAACTCGATGACCTGTACTCCAGGACATATGTATATTATTTTTGACAAAAAAATCCCCCCTTATATATACCATACCTTGATTATGTCGGTTTTATCCACTCTACTTGTACAAATTGGAGGTGGTCCAGTCTTATCTCTTTCTTGTCTCATTGTTTCTATATACCTTTGGTGCTCTTGTTCTTTGGAGGACCTCACATGCATGCTGTTTGCGTATCTTCTTATTTTTTTTATATTATTTATTTATGCTGAAGCTTTTTACAATATTTATTTCTGCTGAAGCTTTTTATATTATTTATTTTTGCTGAAGATGTACAATGAAGGGGTTTCTACCCACGCTATAGGATGTTGGATGTTTCTCTATTTCGTTAACCAAAAAATCTATCAGAATATTTAAAATGAAGCGAGTGTTCCAGACAGCTTTAAAATGTCGATCATTTTTCCTCTACATAAAGACGGATCGTAGGATAATTCTTCAAATTATCGAGATATTTCTTTTCAGAATACGGCAGAAAAGTTGCGCAGTCGATGGATAAAAGGAAAATACTGAACAAATTCCAAGTTGGATTATGAAGAAATTATTCAACCTTAAACCAAATACTCACTCTGACATAATGAACAATTGACCAGCAATGCCGAGATCGTTTTAACAGCTCAAGAGTCACTAGGTATCTAAGTATCTAGGCGCTTTAGTTTCCGTAAATCTTGGAATGTTTATGCTGTATTTGAAAACAATAGCGTCACCCCTATTTTTAAATACAACATAAAATGCCTTACAGCTTTATAACTGTATTATAATCTTTAGGACCACACGTACTTCCTCAATCGCTTTCCACTGAATACGATTTATTTATTGTTAGAGGTTATAATAATAATAGTTGACTGACACTACAGCCCAAAAGGGACCAGGGCCAGGGTTCTGCATCAACTACTCGTATTGTGCGTGCTATTGGTTTATCACGAGTAGAAGTGACGTACAGTTTTGTGCCGATTCCGAACGACGAGACTTAAGAAGCTTTTCGTAGACAATACATAGAGAAAGGTGGTGCCATGAAAAATTCAAGGTGTCCTTCGAATCAAACCTGATCCTTGGGCGTATGTATTAACGTACTTAACCACTACGCTACGGCCACCACAATAGTAAAAGGTTAAACAATCAATTTTAATTACATCTCGCATCGTCCTGACATACCAATTCGATGCAACCTGTGTTATATACAAGAAAGGGAGGACACAAGTGCAATCTATGCACAATAGCTTTTGGGAACGCTTTATTGAAAGTGAAGAGTATTGTTTTTTTGGTGCCTAATCGTTTAAGGGCGACGACCCAATATTATGGACATGGGCCAATTAACGAAAATGAGAAACTGAGGATACTATGTATAATCAGTGATAGAGTAGTTTGGATCGGAAGTAGCAGACAAGAGATCACTTATAAAAATGAAAAAATTTGTCGGGGACAAAACCGATCCTTATAGAACAATATGATTAATATGGTGGATATTAGGTTTGAACCCTAACCAAAACAACTAGCATTGAACGATGGGGAAGGTAACTTGTAATCTATTCTGCTATAAGTATTTTTAACAAAAAAGCTTGTCAGATGTTCTCATGATCTTAGGCAAAATGAAATATACTATTTTCCACATGCTCGAAGTGTAGGAGAGATGGAAAAGCTTACGCAGTGGTTTGTTTTTATAAGCGCCGAGTATTTTCCCATGTTAATTGCCATATTATTTGTCTAGGCGATCTCTACTCACTGTGTAGAGATCGCCTGGACCTCGCCTGTCGAATCATATTTTATTAATCACCTTCAGCACAGATATTATCAGGGTTACTACATAGTAGACATTTATGCTTACAATTTATTACCCTAATTTTTCCAGTATATCATCGTTTCTTTCTAGAATGCGTCATAGTTATTAAATGGAAATTTTTGTATATTTATATTTAGAAGTTGACTTACTGTTAAATCTCCTTTTTTTTTTAATTTGTTTTTATTAACATTATATTCACGATCATAAAAGAGCAACATAATGTGTAAAAATGCATCGACTAACAGATTGAGGTCACAGGTTCGATTCCGGGACTCTTGCTGTCCCGCTCTTTTTCAAAGCACCACCCTACCACCTTCGATTTGCTGACAACAAAAACTGTAGCTTGCCTCTAACAATAACACGAATAGTTGTTTTTTCATTCAAAGTAAATATTTTTCTATTCATTACATCCGATGCAATGTTTCCCTTTACTTTGAATTTTACAAGCAAACTGGTGTTAAAAATAAGAAGTAAAATTACGGGTAGGACAAATTTGAAGTGGAATTTTTAAAACAAGTTTCAAGTGTGCACATGAAGTAAATACATGTGCAAAACGTAAAACAAATCAGTTTCAGATGCTTTCCTTAAAGAACTCTCAATGGGTAAATTCGGTGTTATGAAATAAGATCAGTTTTTAATTATGTAGGAATGTTTTTTTATTAAGTAATATATATATGTGGAATGTTTTTTATTAAGTAATATACATATATAATATACATACATACACACCGTGGCAAAATAGATAGCAATTTCATAGTATATTTTTATTATTGAACATGGGTGGAAAAAATGACTTAACAGCGGGGAACGAAAGTTGGAGGAATTGCAAACCGCCAAACCAAGCTTTAAATTGAACATAGGTGGAAAACTGACTTAACAACGGGGAACGAAAGTCGGAAAAATTGCAAACTCAAATTTTTTAAAAGTAGCACAAAATTTAAGTTTTTACATTGGAAAGTTTTAATGAACGAACTTTAACAAGAGAAAAACGGTCTCTTAATCCTTTCCAAGGCGGTGACCCGAGTTTCTTAAGGAGGACGGGGATCAACACTTAATTGAGTTAAATTTGTTTATGTTTATTGTTAGTTTATTGTAATTGTTTAAAAGATCTTTGTATCAATTTAAAAATTTTCTTTTTCTTGTAATTATTGCTTCAAATATGTTTACGTTATCTTTTTATCGGGTTGTGCACGTATATTAAAAAATTCAATCATACACTTTTTGTTAAAAAACGAATGTCTTTACTTTTAGTGGTCTTGATAGGTGACTCTGGGGTTGGAAAAAGTAACTTACTCTCCCGGTTTACTAGAAATGAGTTTAATTTAGAATCCAAATCCACAATTGGTGTTGAATTTGCTACGAGAAGCATCGAGGTAATATTTAATTAAGAAGTTAATCATATTATAATTTGTATCATTTAAAAGGTTGATGGTAAAACTATAAAAGCTCAGATTTGGGATACAGCTGGTCAAGAACGCTACAGGGCTATAACATCAGCCTATTATCGAGGGGCTGTGGGAGCACTTTTGGTATATGATATCGCTAAGCACTTGACCTACGAGAACGTTGAAAGATGGTTACGGGAGTTACGAGATCATGCTGATCAAAACATTGTCATTATGCTTGTTGGAAACAAATCAGATCTCAGGCATTTGCGCACTGTACCCACTGAAGAAGCTAAATCATTCGCTGAAAGAAATGGCTTAAGTTTTATAGAGACATCAGCACTTGATTCAACAAATGTTGAAACAGCATTCCAAAATATACTCACAGGTATTTATTAAAAACAATATTGCACAACTTGAACGTTTAAATGGTTTTAATTTAAACAGAGATATATCGCATCGTATCCCAAAAACAAATAAGAGATCCTCCAGAAGGTGACGTCATTCGTCCAACTAATGTTGAGCCAATTGATGTAAAGCCCACTGTTACCTCAGATGTCCGTAAACAATGTTGCCAGTGACCGCAGCTAAAAATATATATTATTAATATCCTTTGTTTTTTTCACATTAAATTCTGAATATAGTGTATTTGCTATAATATAACTTTTAACCCAATTTAGAGATTTAAAGCAAATCATATTTCAACAGATTCTTGAATGCTTGACAATTTTTTTTAATTGAATTAGCTTATACATAAATATTTCATTAAAAATAAAATTAAAAAAATATTGCATAATTATTGTTCTGGAAATAATTTCTTTTGCGAATTCAGAGCTGGTTCATAACATTAACTTATTAACTAATTCTAACAACTCCTTAGTACGTAAAATATTTTTCAATGCATCAGAAATTATTGTATTGCCAACAATTTTAGATGTTATTTATAGCCACAAACTATGCTTATGATTTTCTGAAAAGATAATTTCGCTATGGTCTCTAACACTTTTTTACTTTTTTTCATTTCAAAACAGATGGGAAAACTGTTTTCCAAATATTACCCTTCACCGAAAGAAAAGAATGTAGAAAAAAAGTTGACCCCTAACATTCTGTATGCAATCATCTATCCAAGTTAGGAATAGACAAATTGCTTTTCCTTTATTTTGGGTACGTTTGATATAGATTAGGAAGAACTGTTAATTTCACATGGAAGAGACTTACAGAAGTGCAGTAAAGTAGGCCAGCACGAAAATATGCTACCGGGTGATTGTTGCAATTGTTTCTAAGTTATCTGAATGACAGACTGGTAAGCCCCGAAAGTTCAATCCGTTATACAGTGGACATCCAGTTTAATGTATACACAGTTTAACGAATTTCCCATAAAGAATCAGCATTTTGAGGTACGTTTCTCGGGAGTACAATGTACACTACGACGCATTTGACTTTGCTAACAACGCTGCACTCTTTTAGTAACTACGCGATGTGTAGATATAGATAAAAGTAAAGAAAATCGAAACACTGGTATACACTTCGAAAACGCTCTTCACATTGACGTGGTGCTATTATTTTGCACATTTTAAATCAGGTTGCATTTCCGGTAACGGGCCCTTTTTAATGTTTTCTTATCTTGTTCTGGTGTAACCTCCAGTAGAATAAAAGTTCTATGTCTTATAATGCTCTGCCGCGGGCAGAAATCGCTCTACTGAACCGTAGGAGATCCTCGTGGCTGCGAGCGACGTCCGGATCGTATTGAAGTTGCCTTTCTACTGTTCGGCTTGCGACGTGGAAGATGATATGGCAGCCTTCCCCATCTTGTATCAGGCTTTTAGCGTCCAACGAGAGGAAAGCTTCAGGCGGAATGAAGCCGTTAAGACGTACCCGCTCATGGTACATTTCATTTGGGTAGTAATCCCCAAAGATCAGACTGTTGGCTGAAACCAGGCTGACTTCGTATCAACTTAATAATAAAATTATCTATCCTTATAAGTTTTGCCTCGTTATACAAAACCTCATTGGGGTAGAATTTCTTGTACTGGGATTCTGGTATTCGATATAAACGAAGACAAGCCCGAAGGCCCTGCCTCTTAAACACTCTCATCGTTTCCACCTGAACCATACAGGACAACCATGGTGGATGAAGGCCATGTATATACTGCTCCGACCAGATGCCTAGATGTCTAAGTACAGTTTTTAGTAATTGGCCATCCTTTGGGTCAACTATGCCGAACTTGCGCCAGTTCATATTCGTGTCCCTTAAGAAAGTTGCACAGTTCTGGTAGTTGATTTTAAACTTCCAGTCGTCGCAAAATTATTGAATTGTATCGAAGTTGCTGTAAACCAATACATTTATTACGTCTACCTTCGGATCTGATCTGTACGCGAATAGAACATCGGCAAATGCTATTATATTAGGCATAGAACCTAGAAGTTCGCTAGTGCTTATAGTTATTGGTGAATCAACCACCCATTGTTGCAACCCAATAATATGGAACACAGTAGTCGAAATTTCTTTGCCATTTTTCACAACAAACTTTCTATTTGTGACCATGTCATGGGTCATATATAGCAATGTTTTATTAATGCCTATCCTGACTAACTTAAGGAAGAGACTTTGTAACCATAAGGTGTCATACGACTTTTCCATGTTAAACAGGCAGACACCTGTGCACTGTGCACAAATTTAGACGCAGCATGAATGGTGTCGTGCCCCGCTCTGAAGCCAAATTGATTTTTCGGTATTATTTATTTTTCCTCAACCCATTCTTTCAGAGTTCTTTTGACTATCTTCTTGATCGCCATTGACTTATTTCATTCCGAAGGTAGAAGTGGTTCAACATAGCTCTGTTCTCCAGATCGCGATTCGCACTACAAATCTTGTTGACCGTGAAAACAGCACCAATTGCATTTACCTTCTCCTGGAAATCTTCTACTACGAAGAAGTTGTTGTCAAGCGCAGCCCCATCTGGATCGATGCCAACAAACGTAAGTAGGTTCGCGTTGTCTGTCAAGTTGAGCGCACTGAATGTCATTATGATTTGTCCTCCGGAAGATCTTATTTACTTGCGGAAACATGCTGGGGTGGTTATATCTTAGCACAGCTGCAATTTTGGCAAATTAACTGTTGCAGTACTTTGATATGTGACTTCAGAGAGCGAATTTCTGAACCATAATAATAATAATAATTGAGTGGCACTACAGCCCATAACGGACCAGGGCCTAGCTTCTACAACAACTACTCATGTTGTGCATGCTATTGTTCTTCACGAGTAGAAGGGACCTACAGTTTTTTGCCGATTCCGAACGGCGAGATTTGAGAAGCTTTCCATAGACAATTAATACTCTTTGAGTGTTGTCAGCAACTCGAAAGAGGTGGTGCCGTAAATAAATGCTAGGTGTTCCGTCCGGGAATCGAACCCAGACTTTCTGCGCCGCAGTCGATGCACTTCCCACTGCGCCACGGCGACCACCACGCGGATCTGTAAACCGACTGTACAAGAGTTTTGGTCTTGAGAGCAGTCTAATTTTTTGCACGTAAGATTTATCGTAATAATCGGTTTGTGACATCTTCGGGATCGTCTTGTTGATTGTACGTTTAATGACTTCGTCAATTTGTGTGAGGTACACGATAACCTCTCCGTTTGTTAGGTTTCCGTTTGTAGGAGGCTTGTATGAGCTTTAACATAGCCCCACAAAAAATAGTCTAAATGCGTTAAATCGCACGGTCTAGACGGCCAATTGACCGGTCCCGAAGGTGAAATAAAATGTTCACCGAACTCGCCTCTCAATAAGCCCATTGTTGCTCGTGCTGTGTGGCATGTGGCACCGTCTTGTTGAAACCACATGTCATGCAAGTCAAGCTCTTGCATTTTGGGAAAAAAACAAGTTGGATATAATCTCACGGTAGCGATCACCATTCACAGTTACGTTACGATTCGCATCATCTTTGAAGAAGTACAGTCCAATGAAGCCACCAGCCCATAAACCGCACCAAACTGTAACTTTTTCTGGATGCATTGGTAGCTTTTGCAATGCTTCTGGCTGATACCCACTCCAAAATCGACAATTCTGCTTATTTACGTACCCATTGAGCCAAACATGAACTGACCATAAAATGGAAGAAGCGCGAGTTAAATTCGTAACTCGAAGAACGAAATAAAACACAACTATTTGGTGTCGAGTCTCTTTGTTGACTGATTTCATTTATAATTTGATCTAACTTATGACCTACGCTTACAATACGTTGACTTGGCAACATAATATTGACTCATCAACTTATTGCAATAAGATACCTGATGCCAACGAACGTACCTCAAGCCTATCACCAAGCAAGCGGTTTGGCTGTGCTTGCACTTTGGTGTGCAATGGTAAGTTCATTGACTAGGTTCGAGTCAGCACTTCCTGTTATGCTGCTCATATACAAGACTCCTCCTCACTTTGAATCAGAAGCCTCTGGCTTCGTATTATTTACAATTTTGATTGTGGCTTTTCTGTTTTTTAAGATTTTAAAGATGTTAAAACTTATGTTCGAACCGTACATAACATTTTTATCATATTTCAATTCTTCCAAATTTTATTCATTTCTTCCAAATTTTATTTATTTGACAATATTATCCTGTTGAAATCTATGGGTTTTAAAAACATTTCATTATTTGTAGTTGGAGGGTAAAAATATTTATCTGCTACGATAATTTTTTTATTGGAAAATCTATTTTGCTTTATTTTCAATGTACAATTATTGTAGTTAATTAAATATTTCCCATCTAAAGTAATATTTCTTTTGTCACAATTTTGCCACATCCAACTTGGAGTGCGTAATTGGAAGCAGCTGGTCCAGGTCCACCCCGGACTGTAGCGCCATCCGAAGAAGAAGAAGACTGGCAAAATTGTCTCATTGTACATTTAAGAATTATAGATTTATCATCTATTTCCTCGATTGATGTTACATTATTATATCTTTAATGACATGAACTAGTAATAACAAAACTTTTACTTTTCTTCATATGTTTAAATAAAGTTTTTTCTTTGTATTGGTATATATTTTCGTTTATTATTACAATCATTTCTTCTTCTTCATTAATTTCTAAGTAACTCGAGTTAGGAATAGATTTAATAGCTTGTAATTCTGTAGTTAGGGGCATGGGCCTATGCACACGAGGCAACGTCCTTGATCGCACTCAACATGGCGAGCTGCCAAGGCTTTCCTCGTCCGTGCACAGGTAAAGTTGACATACAGCCTCCCCGTGTAGCCCCCTGGATAGCCATCACAGCATCCGTTGTATAGTGAACCAATGCATGCAGCGACTGGCCTACCAGTCTGTAGGTTGTGCGTGAGGCTAATTCCCTCACCACACAAAATAACTGAGTTCAGAGACAGCAATATGCTCCGGATATGGACGGATCCAATGTTGACGACCCCAGCAGACGAACAAAGGACAAAGATTTTCGGTTCTGCACGTGGAATGTGAGGTCCCTTAACATACCACGTGAAGCCGAACAACTTGCGGAGGCCCTTGACTGCTACAAAGCAGATATCACCGCAATCCAGTAAGTGCGGTGGGATGAGCTGGGCAGAAAGAAAATGAAGAGCTGCGACATCTACTACAGAGACTGCTACAGGGAGAGAAGGCAGCGCCCATTCGGATGTGGATTTGTTACGCGAGGCAGACTAAGGCAAAAAGTCTTAAGCTACGATCCCGTAAGCGAGCGCCCCATGACAATCCGCATCAAGGCTTAGTTCGGGAATATCAGCCTGATATGCGCTCACGCCCCGACAGAAGAGAAGGATGACAACAGCAAGGATGAATTCTATGATCTTCTAGAAAGAAAAGCTATGACACCAAAATCATTCTAGGAGGTTTTAATGCGCAGCTGGGAAAAGAGAACATCATTGCCGGCGTCATCGGGAAACACAGCCTGCACGGTACCATCTCCGGAAACGGACTCAGGCTGTTGGAGTTCGCCGCGGGGCGGAACCTCTCTGTGAACAACATCCATAAAGAAACTGGGCAATCCCCTGATCAATCAACCGTCAACCAGATTGATCACGATGCGATTGATGTCAGACACTCCTCCAACATTCTCGATGTCCGAACATTCCGAGGCGCTAACATCGACTCGGATCATCACCTTGTTGTAGCCAAGGTAATAACCCGGATATCGAGAGAGCAACGGAGTCGAGAAAGGCCAAAACGGTTTGACGTCGGAAAGCTGCAATCGTAACAGATTGCTGGGATCTTTGCCGACCGAGTCTCCCTGAAACTCTCCCAAAGTTCGACGCTGCCTGCACTGACAATAGAAGAAGAATGGAAACGTTGTCAAAAAGCCATCAAAGAATCTGCCACTGATGTGCTGGGTTTTACGCCACCACCTAGAAGGAATCTAAGGTCTGACGACGAGTGCAGGCAGGCACATGCAGCTAAACAGGAGGCCTACCAGGCAACGCTGCATCGGACAACGAGAGCTGTTCGTGAGCTCTACGAACGGAAAAGAAGAGAAGAGAACAGGCTTCTCAGAAGGAAAAAGAGAGAACATGAGAAGCGCCCGGTCGAAGAGATGGAGAGGTGTTCTGGCAAGAATTAAGTCTGAAAGTTTTTTGGGCACATGCACCAGCTCATCTCTAAGATATGGTCGGAGGAAAGCATACCCGATGAGTGGAATCTCAGCGTCGTCTGTCCGGTCCACAAGAAAGGAGACCCCCTCGACTGCGCCAATCTCCCTGTAGCAGTCGCTGTAGTACATATCGCAGTTCTTCATGTTCTTTCTGCCCGGCCCATCCCACCGCATTTCCTGGATGGCGGTGATATCTGCTTTGTAGTAGTCAAGGGCCTCCGCAAGTTGTTCGGCTGCACGTGATCTGTTAAGGGACCTCACATTCCACGTGCAGAACCGAAAATCATTGTCCTTTGTTTGTTTGCCGGGGTCGTCAACATTGGAGCCGTCCATATCCGAATTTAGCCTTAATGCGGATTGTCATGTGGCGTTCGCTTACGGGATCGTAGCTTATGACTTTTTGCCTAAGTCTGCCTCGAACAACAAATCCGCATCTGAATAGGCGCTGCCTTCTCTCCCTGAAGCAGTCGCTGTAGTAAATGTCGCAGTTCTTCATTTTCTTTCTGCCCGGCCCACCCCACCGCACTTCCTGGATGGCGGTGATATCTGCTTTGTAGTAGTCAAGGGCCTCCGCAAGTTGTTCGGCTTCACGTGGTCTGTTAAGGGACCTCACATTCCACGTACAGAACCGAAAATCTTTGTCCTTTGTTCGTCTGCAGGGGTCGTCAATATTTCCGAGGCACGTTCCGAGGCACGTTCTTGTTCCTGAACTCGGTTATTTTTGTGTGGCGAGGGAGTTAGCCTCACGCACAACCTACAGACTGGTAGATCAGTCGCTGCATACATAGGTTCATCACACAACAGATGCTGTGATGGCTATCCAGGGGGCGCCACGGAGAGGCTGTATGTCAACTTTACCTATGCACGGACGGGAATAGCATTGGCAACTCGCCACGTTGAGTGCGATCAAGGACGTTGCCTCGTGTGCATAGACCCATGCCCCCCTCTGTAATCAACTACTATCCAAAGTTTATCTACACCAGAATTGTCCGATTTTTTTCAGTATAACAATAATGGGAGAACTATATCTACTTCTACTTTTTCTTATTATGCCCTGACTTTCCATGTCTCTGATTTGTTTTCTTACTTCTGCCCCATGCTGAGGTGGATACCTATACAGTCTAGAATTAATTTGTTCGTTGGAATTCGTTCGTGCCCTGACTTTCCATGTCTCTGATTTGTTTTCTTACTTCAGCCTCATGCAGAGGTGGATACCTATACAGTCTAGAATTAATTTGTTCGTTGGAATTCGTTCGTTATTGTTCAATACAATTTCTTTATGTATGTCTATATGTTTCACATTTTTATAAATTCAATCCATTCCTAATAAAAATCCATAGGGTTTTTCTAAATTCATTTGAACCCATCTTATCCTAGCATTTATATCCTGTTTGAATTCATCTGGACATGTTATTTTAACGTATTGATTCTTTTTGGTGACTTTACCATCTATTGTACATATATTAGCTTCGCCGCCTATGTTTTCGTAAATCTGATTTGAAACTATTTTCGAATTTAGTAGACTAATCGTAGAACCAGTGTCCAAAAGAGTTGCATAATGCTGTTAGTTAAAAATTAATATTAATTTTATTCCTTTTCGAGGTTAATTTGTAAAAAAATGTGCTATCTACTTTATCTGTGCCTAAAGCATCTACTGATATATGGTTAGAGCTTGAATTTGTGCTATTTGGAATTCTACACTGTCTTGTTTGGTTTCTTAATTGACCAGAATTATAGTTTACATTATTGTTGTTATTATAATTAGGATTGTTTTGATAATATGTTGGTTGACTTTGATCCGAATTATTATTATTATTCTATTAAAATTGTTCCCGTTATTTTTTCTTCTTTCGTTATTGAAATTTTCTAGATTGTATTGAGTGTTAAAGTTATAATGATTCGAACTTTAAAACGCTTTATGTTAAATTCGCCTTGTCCGCTATATTAGTTTTTAATTGACCGGATTTCAACCAGAGTAGATTTTTAATATATTTCAGATAACAATGAACCGGCTGTTATCTCTTTTCTTTTTATTATCAATAAACAACCAAAACTGTTTACGATATCTGCCGATTATTCACTATACACTGCACACTCCGAAATATCGTCAATCAGTTTTCTAACTTTTTCACTTAAATCTTGCACTGACCTTACATTTAATTTTTGGATTTTCTCTACTATCATACTCTGCGTTTTTGTTGACTGGTAGTGTTGCTTCAGTTGTCCCTTTGTTGCTTCCCAGTTGCTCGGTGGGTTGATAGAGCGAAATTCTTTGCTGCTCCAAAGATCTTTTCATTGTAGATAACAGCAAAAACGTCGCCTGATTGGTTGGCTGGATATTCTTGAATTATGTTGTCCATTGCGGTAATGAAGGAAGTAGCGGCAACGAAAACAATTTCAAAATACTTCCAAGGTGTCCTATGAGTCTCTTTATTGACTGATTTCATTCATAATTTAAAACAAAACACGAAACGTGCGTCAGCTGTTTAAACAAGTGTTGGCAAAAAGATAATAGCTAAAAAATCAACCTTTATAATTATAAGAATATTATATATATGTATATGTACAGTAGTTTTCTTCCGAGTTCAACCAGGAAGAAAGTTACGGTTTTAAGGTTCTGATTCCGATCACAAAAAAGTTCTTTCCACCTTAGAGAGAGATGCGTCGTACAACATTGCTATATATGACCTTATGATAAATGTTCTTTTTAATCAAGATAGTGGTCACTTCAAGTGGATTGGAGTCGGTCTCTTCTGATTATATGGTAAGATAGATAGATATTTATTGGCTTCATAGTATAACAACATTTTGACAAAGGTTAACTCTAGCTTGCACAGAGATATGGTTTTATAGAAACCTTACTGCTGAAAATACAATTGTTTTACAAGTAAGATACGCAGGTCGGTAAATTGAATCTATCTTGGAGGAAAAACTATGGGAAAAAAACCTCCATTTAAGAGTAGATTATATGGTAATTTTTGTATCTAATAATACGCGTCTGGTTTAGCTTCTCATCATTTGCTAGCCATCAGCATATTAAGATTGTGATTTCGCAACAAGTTAGAGAGCGTTAATAAACGTTCGATCCTTATCAGCGAATTTAGATTCCCTGCTAGGATCTTAAGGGTTCTAAAAACACGTCCTTACTCCACGAAGGTCTGTGAACTGTATAATTCGTTATATATATGAATGTTAACAGAATTAGGAATGCTAGCTGATGCCTTTGTTAATCTATTTCGAACTTACCTATACTCAAATACTGTCATCGATGTGGGCACACATACTTTATTTGTAAATATATAAATATTGTGTATTGTATAAAACCATATATAAATTTCGGTAGGTGCAACTCTCCAATTAAAACAACAACCTTAATCTTACAGCAGAACTTTAACGCCTACACTCCACAACGTCAGAATGTGTTAGCTTAAATATTGACATTAAAGGTTGTGACCCAGTGATTAAGTTTATAGTGTCGCAAGAGTAAGACAGCGAAACGGGAAGAGCTTATGAGCAGTCATAAAGCAATCTGAAAAACTACATTTAGTAACCGATTTCTTGAGGTTTTTAGAGAATAAATTCCACGTGTTGGAAAATATGGAAGAATGAAGATCGTCAGAAAGAGCAGAGTAACACGAAGATTTAGCTCGGAGAAAGCAAATATTAACTCTTGTCCCGAGAAAGACTTATAATCTCGTATTGTTGATTGTTTCCATATCTTCTTTGTTAAGAAGTGTAGGTTGATCACAAGGTATCGAATTTTTTCCCTCATAGTGTGTTTATAGAGGTAACTCTACGATTTCTTAGCTGTTATTTCTGTTGGTCGATGTGGTGTTGTGGGTAAGTGCGTCGACTCACACGCCGAAAGTCTAGGTTCGATTCCCGGACGGAACACCTCGCATTTTGTCACGGCACAAAGTTTTTCCAGTTGCTGACAACACTTAACTGTTTAAATTTTTATAAAAGCAGAATAAGTTATTTCCCAACATAGATTTATCAATATCATCTCACTATAAGTGGGTTGCTGATTTTTCAATCTTGAACGGATTTGATTTTGGTGACGACGCCAAATCAACCCTTGTTCTGCCTTCACTCTTTACATCCTACTTCCCACTGAAAGGTATTGTCGAATTCGAACGGTTCAGTTCTTGAGAAATTTATTTGCCTCTTTGCTGACTGCGTGTGGATCATAACATAAGGCAGATAGTACCATGGAGTTTTTCTGCAGGTGATTTTCCATGATTACCGATGAAAACCGGTAGGTTGCTCAAAATATCTGCAAAGCATCTTCGCACCTTCTGGTGTCACTAAGAATTTTTGATTTTGCTGTCTTGAAAGTTCACACTACTAGTTCAGCTCCATTGGACTTAGGGTTTAAAGGAACTGATGTGACGCGTTCGATTGAAAATTGCTTACAAAATTCTTGAAATTCAGTCGATGTGAATTGGGTGCCATTACCTGACACTATTGTTTTTGGCAACGATTAGCTCAATCCAATTCACAAAGTAATTTTGCTCTCATTGCAATACCCTACCTCTCTTCCACGGCTATCTGAAACACTTGTTACTTCAACGCACTGCATAAGGTAAACTTAAAAGCTTTTAGCTTTTTTACCACCACATGTAACCAAACAACTGTGTAAAATCGGTATTCCGGTTGTCGTCGATTGTAGGGCCGTTTAAGTAAAATGTCTTGAGTGAAATCGGCGAAGCGGTTGTTAATTCTACCTACCTTCTTTATCCTCGCTCGACTTATACATATATATGTATTTATTTATATTTCAAATCATAATCGATATGATGTTCTAGATTTTATTTTATTAACAATTACAAATAACCAAATTATTTTGTTTAAATTACTATTTTGTATCAGTCGTTGTAAGCTTGTTGGCGAAATAAAGTCAGATTAAAAATATTTTGAATTTGACCATTAGCTTTTGTTGTGGATTGTAGTACACACAGAAATGAAAAGAAAGTCAAGTCGTTTAAGTTTCGTAATACCGATATTTAAACTACTACAATATGACATGGCTCTCAAAACATCTCGAGTCGAATAAATAAAACGACAATTGGCATAGGGGCAATAATCACAGAATGAATCTTAATGCCTTCATCTGGTTATTTCATGATGTATGTGGCAATCGGGGAAGATTTTTAATTTAATACATTTTGATTCGGCTGCTGCCAGTATCTTTTAATATAGAGGAACCCAATCCGGATTTCTGTTCGATGCCGCTAA